>JASMMZ010000014.1:736167-889096 GCA_038502455.1 Anisogramma anomala | reverse complement strand
AAAAAAAAAAAAAAAAAAAAAAAAAAAAAAAAAAAAAAAAAAAAAAAAAAAAAAGAGAGAATAATAGAGAGAGAAAGAGGGAGCTGTCAAATGCAAGCGCTTATAATAAAGGTCTTTTCTTAAGAACTTAAGGCGCAAAAGAAACCAAACTTAAGTTGAATCGTAATGTAAGTCTAAGTCTAGAAGGCTAGGCTAGTATATGTAATGAGTGACGAAATCGTGATTTATAAGGGCTATTCTCTAGATACACCACTGCGCTAGTGCTATGCCAGGCCGACGACGATCTTCATGGTCAAAAATGGGTTGATAGAAAAGATTCAAATAGTGGTAGAGCTGATTAGTTATATTGTCGTGAAAAAAAGTGCATGTAAAATAATGATATTAAAAGCGGCTAAACTTGAATTTTTTTTCTTTAAGGTAGGCGCTGTGAGCGTTTATAGTATAGGCCTTTTACCTTTCTTAAAAAGTATTCTATATATAAATGCTGAAAAAGTTGATATCAAGTGAAAGATGATTTAATTTATCTTTTACCGATAAAGGCTCGTGTTTTTTCTTAGTTATAATAACCCATATTAATAGTTCATTCAATTAGATGTTACATAGTTTACTACTATTAACACGTTTACGAAACTTTTTTGACAGTAAGGTTCCTCTATCTATTGACATTAAAAGTAGAAGATAGAATCGTATTGATGATGGATAGTGAAGATCAATAGGAGAATTGGCATTCGTAAAGTGTACGCCTCAAGTGAAAGCTTCTAAGATTCTACCCGGAGCGTGAAAATCTGCCATACAATTTGCCAATGTCTCTCCTGGGTCATGATACGCTATCATACACCTTGTAAGAGCGTATCTTACAACGTGATATATTATTGGGCACCTTATTAAAGTGTATCTTATGACTTAACTGTTCTATTCATTATAGGAATATATAATCATGTTTGTATAGGAAGTATTTTTTATTCATATTTTTCGTATTTATAATTGACTAACAATAGTATAACTTGTTCTAGATTGTATTCAATCGTTTATTAAGAATATTACTATTTATCCGAGCCCTTAATTAGTCGTTTTGTAGTAATAGTGGTAGTGGTATAGTTAATTTTGGTTCTTAATTAGTCGTTTTGGTAGTGCTAGTATTTTTGGTTTTAAAGGAGTTGGTTAGAAAGGTGGGTAATTCCTATAGATATGTGATTGTAGAGTTGTATTTATAGAAATTACGTATTCTAAACATAGTATAAAAATGTATCTTTAAAGATTTAGGCAAAATTTCCCCCTTTCCCCAATTTAATAGCATTTTTTTACCCTTAAGATAAACCCTTAATTACTTATTGAGCGCTCGCACGACTAAACTGTTTGTTTCAAAAAGCCCCTTTTGTAATGAAAACTATCAATATAGGCGATATTTGATATAAGATAAAGAGTTTTTTTTACTACGGGCTTGGTAATTTAGGAGCATAATAAGGCTTAATTATAGGAAGTTAATCGAAAGAAACTGAGAAAATAATGAATATTAAAAAAAAACAAGTATTGAACAAGGATTGCAAGCTTTTTTCGAAACAATTACAACTATTGAGGGTTAAGAATCAGATTGATATATATGGAACTGTCTATTAAAGAGGAAAAATCGAAGTTTAAAGAGTATGGCTAGAGAAGCCTGCACAAATAGCAGTAAGCTAATTAACATGAGTTTGGACTGGTAACATAAATAATTCTTTTTGAATTGAGATTCGTTAAACCTAATCATAAATTAGGCGATTCATTATATGAATAAAAGTATATATAGGCTTTCACACTTTTTAACTACTAAATAATAATATTTTCGTATAAAATTCAATTATGCATTGATTTATTCGGGAGCTTTCAAGCATATTACCGGTTGTTGCCTGATCTTACCCTAAAATTATTGCCCTTATTTTGTAGGATACTTTAAACAAACTGTCAATGTAACATAATCTATTTTTTCTAATGAAGAAATATTTACTCGATGAAATTTATATTCTTTGATATGGAATACCAATCCTCAAATTTCATTTCATGCTCTTACCAACAATGGTTTGCATTTACTTAGTCTAATCGTTGAAGAACATTTGGAATATTCGTCCAAAAGTTTCACTTCATTTAATAGAGTTGGGTTTGATAATTCATCTTAGGATATGGCTCAATACATGTTTATTTTCTCGATTTGGTCGCCATTAGTTTGATTTCTAATTTTTTCGCATAGCTCGAGAAAGAAAGGTTACTCCAGTTTGTAAAAAGCAAAAATATCTGTTATTTAAGTATTAAGGATGAATATTTAGACGGTAAATAGGTTTCATATGTACGTGTGGTATAAAAAAGAGGTAGAAGTTTTTGTTTATATATAGAAACCTTTGCTCTTTAGTTTAAACGTTTTTAAGAGATACATGTTTATTTGGAAATAGTTTCTAGTTACTTTAACTCATTTTAATTTTTAAACTAGTATATGAACGGAATTTCAGTTGTTGGTAGAAGTGAGATAGGTATAGCAAAGGTATTTCGATTTCTTTAACGTTGCTAATATAGGGAAACTTAACCAAACATTCATATTTCTAATGTTGTTACACGAGAATATTTCTTTTATTTCTATTATCTGTAATTTATCTTATTCATGTCTATTTAGTCTTGGCATGATTTTAACAGTTATTCCCATCAACTTTGCAATTTTTTGAACCAAAATAATAATATAGTATAAGTGTTGGAATAATATTACATACAGTACGGTAGGTTGATTTTATTTACAGTAAAGTTGACTGTACTGCAAGTGTATTGTTTTGTGGAAACTTACTGCATTAGGTGTAAGTCGAATGCAGTATGCTGAACTTCACTCTAGGGAACGGGCCAAGTAATTGGCCATATAAATTACAGTGCAGACCGGCTGGCGGTCTGCCAAACCGAGAACAATACATACACCATTTGACTACTTCAATACTACTGTTACTTCGAAGACCAATCGAATCGACAACGTTGTAATGTCTAAGGCCTACCAACAATGATTAGTGCTTTCTGGCTAGGTTAAGTACAGATAAGATAAGTAAAATAATAAGCTACTTTCTAGTTATGTTCTACGGCTACGGCGGCTAGGGTAGAGGAAAGACTTTTTCGAAAGGCCTCTATTAGTACTGCATCAGTCTCACAACGGCAGGAAAATAGAGAAGAGTTTTGGGTTGTATTAGTCTTACAACGGCAATATAGAAGTTAACGACGGTATCGCTACTGAAAATACCAAGAAATCTTCATTGATTTTTTTTGAAGAAAAACATTGAGATTGACTGTTATAAGTCTCAAAGTTCGGCAAGTTAGCAAACGGCTAAGTCAGTACTACTAAGGGTGCTATTATTACAAGAAAAACAACTAAGTCCTTACGCCAAATAACCTCTATTACAAATATCGACTTTCAACCTTACCCTTTACATTAAACCTTTGCCCTTTTTTATTCCTTTTACTCCCCACGTCATTTCAATCGTTAAGTTAGCTGCCCTAAGCAAAAACACTGAGAAACACCAAGTAACGCTAAAAAAATCCACATCATGCGACCTTACGCCAGGTTACCAAGCCGCTAAGTCATTAAGTTCCTACGCGACTTCACGCCAAAACACCAAGTCTCTACGCCTAAAGATCACCAAGTCCCTCGCCCTATACGCCCAATTAAATCACTCATATCCCTAAACCGTTAAGATGGCACCTACCCTTTAGATTTAAAAGGGAATTGATGTGTTTGGAACTATTTTTACCAAATTTTACGACGAAAACCTTTAGGCGTTAAATATCGACGAAATATTAACGTAAAAACACCTTATTAGATTTATCGGCTATTACATCGTCAAGTATAACAATCCTAAAGACCTTAACCACGCCTTTAGCAACTTTCGTATCCGTTTCGACGACTGAACCATTAATATAAGGAATTTAGTTTAAAAAGGGGTTAAGCTGAGGGTTGAGGTAAAACTTAAATGGTAAGGAGTTTATATACTATAAATGGGTATTACGAAGTTGACATAAGAACTTATTAATTTAGCTTAGCTTTAAAAACGCTGTTAGCACCATAATCTTAAAGATTTTTAAGGAAATGGAAAATGCGTTAAGGGATTTCAACGCCCATATACACGTTTGAAAAGACCCCTAATTTACCTTTAGTTAAGTTAAACCTCTTTACGCGTTGGAGATAAGGAACCTTTCAATCTACTTGGCAGTTTAGTACCACTATGTAATAGCGTGGAATACGCCCTTAGCAGTGGAAAATCGCGTGAAGCAACGTCCGCCAATGTAGCCAAAGGTATTGACTTTAGCTCTATACATTAGTTAATTGAGTAAGATCGTTAAGCCTCCTAAAAACTTTAAGTACCTATCATCCTTTAGAAATTCCATCGTCAAGACCCTTAAGAACCTTTTACCTTTAGATACACTTACGCGTGCGAACCTATTATAGGCTCTATTATAGGACTTTACCCTTCGAATTAGGCGACTGACAATTACCCTTAACACCGGGTCTTGAAACCTTTAAGATTTGAACTGCTAGGAAATACTAACCAAGCCTGGGATAATTATCGCAACCTTTTTCCAATATTTGTCAAGATGGTTAATATTGATTACAAGTTAATAACGGACTTCGATAAGAATTGAGATGATATAGAAAAGTAAAACGGAAATTTTTATAACCTTTTCGATACTAAAATAATTTTTTTTCTAAATATTTGAAAATGAATAGAGGTTCTATCTTTTGGTTTTCACTTACTATTTCCCGAAATCCTTATTGGTTACGCCAAAGACTATTAATTGACCTTTCTAACGAACGCTACTAAGTTTCGCGAGATTTAAGATAATATAAAAGGTCACTTCGAGTACGACGTCCACCTTACGTAATATTATATAAACTAAGCTACTATACAATAAATTATAATAATAGTAAAGAAGAAATAGGAGGAATTAACAATGGATATTCTTAATTAAATTGTTATCAAGCTCATAATATGTTAAAATGCAATGGAAAAAGCCTACTACAATAAAGTTACATGTTGCAAAACAGGTACGTGTAGTTATTACGGGCGTTAATAGGTTCGAATACGCTTTACAACGCTTAAATTCCACCTATAAAGGCTTTTTTAGCTAGTGACGTATCTCGTTTACCACTGTAATAATACGTATACTAAACTCATTCGGTATATATTTCCAAGCCGACAACTTCCTTAAAGTGGATAAGGAAGATTTTCCGGTGGTTAATTACGTTGACTATAAGTACAGGCGCCCATAATGCCTAAGATTAGAGAAATTAACCTCGATATCAAACTGAGGGCAACACCTACGCTAACGCTAACAAGATTAAGGCGGATTTATTAACCATAAGTACTATTGTCGTAATAATGGTAAAAGATATTAAATTTGTTGTAAAGCCGCTCATTAGTCGACTCGCCACCCCTTTACCAAACGTAACAATAGGAAAGCAACGTATCACGTCCAATACCCTACTACTTCAGTATAAAATTACTTATACCAGGCTATAAATGTTAAAAGCAATAAGCTAACTAACGCCATTAACGCCTTTATATAGATTAAGTAATACTAAGATACTGCTTTTAATATGGTAACCTATTAATCAGCCAACTGCACTTCTCCAAACCATTTATATGGTAAAAAAATTTACCTTTACCCTAACTATACCCCTAACCCTTTACATACCTTTAACCTTCACTATCGTTACGCGAATTACACATTTTAAGGTATTATACTAAATACTAGAGTGGTATGCTACTTAATAGGAGACTATTCGTAGTATGTGGTATTGCGGAGGGAAAATACTATAGCTACTAAAATTAATCGTTACGATACTAATAAAGCCAAAGTTGGCTTTAGCCTAGGCGAATAACTATCATCACTGTAAACAACGGTAATATAAACTGTTGTAGAAGCGACTACGTTCTATATCCGTTAATCGCGTACCACTTTTCTACTTTACTTAAAAGATATGAAAACCCTCAGCGTTAATATGAACGTTAACGTAGACGAGTTGGTTAAAAACGGTTAAAGGTTTTCACTCGCCTTTAAGTAGGGGTATTTATTGTTTTATTTTCAAGTCTCGAAAGGAGAGGTATCAAACCCAAAAAAGCCGGAAATACGTTAACTATATCGGCGCTTTAACCACATAGCTATTAATAAGCTGTACAAAGTCCCAAAATTCGCAAGGCATGACGATATCAAATACTCTGCCTCAAAAGCCATTATAAGGCTTTGCTACTACTCCTAAACGCATAACCAAGCCCACCAGAAATTTAAATTTACATTAAAAGACGATAAAGATATTAACTACAAGATCTTGATTAATACGTTTTACTTAAATGATAAGCCCATTTTCTACGTCGTTAACTTAATAATTTTTTTTACGAGGCTAACTTTTCAAAATCGTTTTTAGTAAAAGATACGTAGGAAAAGTTAAGGATACAATGGATTAACAGGTACCTAGATTTACCTAACGTGGTTGTTTACAATACCAGTACCAATTTTACGGCGGCAGAGTTTTAAGAAGATATTAAAATAATGGGTATCAAGTGTAAATAGGTACCTATAAAAGCCCTTTGAAGTATTAGAAAGGTTAAAATGGCATACGCCTTATTTTGCTACACGTATAATATCCTTATTTTGGAAATTAAAAGTTTTACGATTTCGAAGGCACACCTATAAATAGTAGTAAAGGGCTTGAATGATATTATAGGCCCTAACAGCCTGGTACTAACGTTGCTGGTTTTTAAAGCATACTAACGCTTGAAGAGTAAATTTTTGCTCGCGGAAAGTATAAAGAAACGTATTACGGCCTATAGCAAAGCTTTAAAGGAGCTGCGAAAAAAATAGGCACGCCGCTAAGTCCATAACGCCCTTAACACCAAAAACAGACCTTTAACAATCGGCGTACATACTTTGTCACTACAAAGTAAAGTCTTTGTGTAGCGAAAACCGGGTAAATAAAAGGGGTTATTCAAGATATTAAGTATCGTAAACTCTAAGGTGGTTAATAAGATTGCTTAAGGTCTTATATCATTTAGAATTATTTAGGTTATGATTTACATTAAGGCTAATAACGACTAAAACTCTTAAGCCAAGTGATTGAATTGATACAAAACTCCTCTACTAATTATTGACAAACTAATTGAAAGCCACCGACGCGCACAACCTCCGAAAAAAAAAAAACTTTAAAAAGAATAAATATATACCGAGCCGCATTTACAATACCGTTTAAGTAAGTAGGAAAGAAAAGGATAACAAAAATTTAACAGTAAAGCTTAAGGCATAAGGAATTATCAAAACTTTCGGAAAACCTTTTAAGGAAAGCAACAGGGTTAAAATTAACGGATGATTAACCCTAAAAGTTATATAATTTATTCCGAAAACCGATTTTAACCTCTAAAACCTAAACGCTACAATCTTTATGTCGAGGATTATTTACGAGGTTAAAGGTAATACCACGGGGCAGCCGTACGAAACGTCACGACTAATTGCTCAAGGATATGACGATAAAGGCAAAGATCGGATCCTTACATAGTCACTAACGATTTAAAAGATTAACTAACGCCTAGTAGTTTCCTTAACAAAAAGTTTACTAGTCAGGGCTAAACCCAAGTTTACACTTGATAGCCGTGACATACGTAAGCCTATATACAATTAGTAATGGATCTATAACGAATTATACTATTAAAGCTGTTATAAGAACTTCGTATCATTTGCTTATTAAAAACTGTAATACGATATATCAAATCATTATATAGATTAGCAAAGGTAAATGTTCACTGATTTGTACCCTATTAATCGTACTTTAAGTTCCGGATAATGATAAAATCTTTAACATACGATCTGTATTTATTAATAACGAAAGAAAAAGGACTTTGGTATAGTAGGTATATAAATTAACGATTCCCTTTTCGTTGAAACGGCTAGCTTTATGATATTAGAATGATAAATAAACGAAGACTTTAAGTTTTGAAATTGTAAGCCGGTAAGGATGTTAACGGAAAATAATTAGCTTAACTTTAATAAATCGTCAATCCATTTACTTGGTGTTAATGCTGGCCTAAGCTTTCGTCAAAAGGGTTAAAACATTATCCTTACCTTAATAGACAAAACTAACAAGGCTAGGGCTTAACGGTACTTAGAATAACGTATATGGGGTAGCTATATAGCTAACTTATACCAACCGAAAGCCTTATATGATTTATCCATTACAGCACAAGTATAAATACCAATGGATAAAGACTTTAATCGACTAAATAAAAAGTTGGAATGGCAGATGCGAAATCTAGACCACGGAATTAATATGGAGCTAATCGACCTCTTAAAGACCAAGCTAATAATCTTTACAAATGTGTTTTTTACAAACAACACCAACTTATCTTTACAGATCGGCTTTTTAATAACTCTCGTTAACAAAGATAAACAGGAAAATCAGTTTAGTATTATCGGTAACCTAATTTACTTAACTTCCGTTAAGTACAAAAGGATTACATGAAACTATTTAGTTTCAGAGGTTTACGGCATAATAACAGACTTTAATATGGGAATGGCACTATAGGAGACTCTTGACCACATTACTAGGCGATTACGAATTCCTCCTATTCTGGTGGTAATCTATACCGATTTAAAAAGCCTCTTCGAATGCCTTTTAAAGCTCGGAACCACCAGTGAAAAACGCCTGATAATCTACGAGATGGCACTCCGCAAAGCTTACAAAAGAAGAGAGATTAAGGAGTTCCGATAGATTGATGGCGAAGATAATCCTATAAGTTCTATGATGAAGGCTACGCCAAATAAAGCCCTAGAAAGGTTTGTGGACAGCAATAAACTAACCATAGGTATTAAGGGCTGCGTAAATAAACCGCCCGGAAAGCTAAGATTACATAATAGCGGGCAAGGATGTGCTGGCAAATTGGAAGAATGCTAGGGGATTGATGATAACGCCCTGTTTACGTGTTATAGTTGAAGTTGTAAAGGTTTATGGCAAAAAAAATTTTTGTAGGAGTTGATGAAGTTGAGATTCGGAGTTGTGAAGTAAAGAGAGGTAATTGGAGTCAATTTAGGTGCGGAATACACTGAAATTGACAGGGGTCTGACCAGTTAACGAGGAGGCAATTTAGTGGCAACCGGAAAAAATTGGTTAACCACACTGGCGTACGCGCACAAACTAGAAATCCGCCTGTATTGAAATAATATTATATACAATACCGTAAAATTAACTATATTGTAAGTGTATTGCTTTGTGGAGACTTATCACATTAGGTGTAGGTCGAGTGTAGTATGCTGTACTTTACTTTAGGTCACGGGCCAAGGAATTGGCCATACAAATTAAAGTGCAGACCGGCTAGCGATCTGCCGTACATAGAATAATACATCGACCATCTGACTACTGCAATGTTACTGGTACTTCGAAGACCAATAGAATCGACAACGTTGCAACGTCTAAGGCCTACCAAAAATAAGTTAAAAAAACGTAACTATTGCTTTCTTTTAATTATGTGAGTCGAGTAGTGAACTTCTAACTATAAGTTCATATCACGAAGTTGAAATGTAAATCTTATTCAAAGAGTTAGTTATTTTTCTTCTCCTTTACATAGCTATAAAACTAGGTTGTAGCAAACGTTTGAATGATTAATACTTTGTATATAAATACTTTTCGCTGACACAACTAATTGTAAAATGAAATTTAATAAATGAAATATCAATATAGTTTTATTACAACGTTGATTATATTACTACGATTCAAAATATATTAGCTACTAATTTTTGTCCTCATTTAATTCGTTACGTAAACTTAATTTACACTATCGGCTTATTTATTGAAATCGTGTCAATATATTAGGTTTGTACTATAGAGATATATAATATCTTTCTGTAAATTGAATTAGTTTAGTCATGGGATATCAATTGCTTATATCGTTTAATATGGGTAAATAATAAGATAAAAATTTCGTTAGATATACGATAACAAATTAACTCCCAAAAGTAATATAACAATTGTACATACGAAAATGAATTTGCACAGTAAAAGATTGAATACAAATGGTTGTGTGGGAATAAAACTCGTGTAATAACTCGCTCTTTAAGTCTCATAATATCCAATTATTTTCTAAAAACTTATAGTATCAAAGAATAACCACAACAAAAATTCATTTACCAATACGAAATTATATTTTTCCCAGTGCGAAATTCCGTTCCATTAAAGAATTAAATCAATCAAGCTGTATTATTTGAGTTTGATATTGTTGGAACAATAATTAATTGTAGTACTATCAGGTTTACTATACTGATAGTTAGTTGATTGTACTGACTGCAAAATTGACTGCATTGACTGCAAGTTATATACAGTAGGTGCCCACTTTAGTCTAGAGCATGAGCCAAGCAATTAACCATAAAAATTAGTGTATAAACAGGCTAGCGGTCTTGTTGGACCTGGGTGAAGTAGGACCAGAGTGGAGTACCCAACTCTACCTGCCTTATTAACTGTTGTTGTACATACATACCTTCTACAAACACTTCAGCCAGACCTAAATTTGGCTTTTTAATCTTTCAATACACTACAGATTACACCAACACCAGTAAAATGCAATAAATAGTAGCTGTAAATAAAACTGATCAAGTAAAACAAAGCTTAACTACCACCAGGTTTTAATTGCCATCAAGCTTCATTACCTCCATAGTTTATAAAATATAAGACTGTAAAATATCACTAATTCCTTAACTTATCGGACTTTTCGCCCTCTTCCCTTATCTGTTTGGTCTTTTTTATTACTTTGCCTTTTTTTTTTTATTAGTTTTTATAACGAGCAGACTGCTACAAACTTGTTAGCAAATTAGTTAGTTTTTTATACGCTGTTACGACGAACTCGAAACCAACGAACATTACTTACCAGTTCATCTTCTCCTCAAACGTAACAGCCATTTTAAATTCAACTTCCCTTTTCCTTACTAGCCTTAGATCGTTTTCATACCATAATACACATAATATCTGACAACGGTACCTTTATAGGTAAGAGCGATAGTAGTAATAACAACGGTAAGCTTATTATAGCTTACCTTCTCGAAAACATCTTTCGCTAAATTAAATAGCCTTTTACGGCTATAAATAAACGCCTTAATGGTTTGGATAACAATATTCGTGAAGTAAGAGCTAACAAACAAGAGACTTTACACCCTTTTTCATAATACTCGGCGAGAGAAAGGGGTTTAAAGACAAAAGAGTTAGGGGTTTTGACCCTAAAATATTCCGATCCACTAAATTTCAAAATTATACCTGTAGTAAAGGACGTTATCTTTACAAACGACTAGTCTTCTTAATAACGTCTTAAATTGTTTAATAATACTAATATTAACATTGATAATCTACCAGTTAAAATTCTCTAAACTATATCTTAAAAATCATTTATTTACGGTTAAAAATTAAAATTTAACTTTAGTTAACAGTCGTAAACTGTGCTCCCGTAACCTCGAGAAAATAATAAATAACTTCGTAGCAATATTCGTTAAAAAAGTTGGACAAGCGATTACCAAGTACCGGAAATATACCTTTCGCTTCCGTAACATATTGAACGAAGAATACGTGCTAAAACCACACTTGAATAAAGATGCAATAAGTTAAAGTTATTAGTACTTTGAATGAATACAACGGAAATAAGCGAGCAGTAATAATTAACATTTGGTTTTTATTGAATATAAATACTTAATAGTACTTAGTTCCTCCTTTCTGGAGATAGAAAATATATAGGTACATAGATAATATTAAGGAGAATAAAAATTCGTTATTTTCGGAAGCGGAATGTAAGTTTCCTTATTATTAGCTTACTTTAAAGGGAGATACTAAAAAACGTTACGATTTTCGCAGTAACCGATAGAATACTAGTGAAAGGTATGAAAAGACTCGTTATTCTAATAATTGTTACAAAGTTTGAAGTCGAGGGTACGGTCGTTCATACGACCGATGCCAAAATCGTAAATAAAATTAACACCAGCGTGAAAATCGTTTTCGTTAGCGAAAACGAAATAAACGGCTACAAAATCAGGATTACAAAAGTTGAGGTAACTATAAACATCGTCGAGGTAGTTATAAACGTTGCTTTAATAGTCGCTAACGTCGCCGGAATAGTCGTAAACGCCGCCGTAACCGAAAATGTAACCGCGATCGCCGCGTTTACAATATTCATTGAAATAATAACAATAAATAAATCTTGTATTTTTCAAAAGCCTCTTTATGCTTTTCCTCCAGGTACTCAAAAAAATATATCATAAGAAGCGTAATTAATATATTCAAGATAAATGAGTAAGCTTACAGCTAGTATTACGAGTTTTTTTCACTCGCGTAATTCATTATTTTCTTACCTCAAAATCTATGTAACCTACGGTACTATTAATATTCATACTATTCGTAGGGACTTGCACCAAGCCGAAGAACTCATTTTAAACAAAATTATCAACAATCTTAAAAAGTTCGAAGTTATTATAGTTCGTATGGTTAATAACGAGGCTGCTTTAGTAATGTGTGAATACAAATACTTATAGATTTCCGTATGTAGCCGCGAACATATTACGTATATAAGCAAAAACAATACCACGTATCTTGATACAAGCGTAGGCAAAATTCTCATAAATACACGCTTTTTGGAAAATCCTTTTTCGGACTTTATTAAGTTTAATATACTAGTGTTGGTAAGGCTATAAATATTTCAACGTTGTCGATTCTATTGGTCGCAGTAATAATAGTATTACGTGGTTAGATGGTGGTAGTATTGTTCCAGGTTTGTCAGACAACTAGACGGTCTATACTGTAAATTATATGTCTAATTTCTTAGCCGATACCCTAGTATGAAGTACAGCATATTATACTCGACTTATACCTAATTGTTATAAGCCAGACAGAGGTTGGGCCAGGAAGCAGGCCAGTATGCAACGCTGCGCCACTAGAAAGCCTCAAGACTAGAATCAGGCGGGGAACTTCTCTTATGTCAGTAACCCCGGACAGGGAAGGACCGATGGTACCGACAGAGGTCCAGTCGATTATACAGGACCGATAGGATCGACAGCGACTCCAGCGGTCTAGTACTGAAGACGGTATGAAGGCACGAATATATAAGGACACGGTTATCACCACACAGATAGTATTTCCTTCATAGCTCTTCAGTTGTCAATCTAAGTATTCAGTCTACACACCTGAATAGCCTAACGGCTAGTGATCATTCTACAGCACGAACAAACATCTTCTTGATATTGCTCCTTTGTTATCTCTGCTACCTTACTGCTAATATAAACCCCCTGACACCTTCTATTTACTCACTTGTATTTAGTGTGATCATTACACTAATACAGTAAACTCATACAAAACAAGATACTCAAATTGCAGTCAGTACAATCAACTTTACTATACGTAAAGTTGACTTAATATATTGCAAATATTACCATTTGAACACTGGCAGCTTTTTAGTTTGTACGCGTACGGTAGTATGGTGGACCAATCTTTTCCAGTAAACCTTAAAATGCGACCTTATAAATTGGTCAAACTCCTGTAAATTTAATTTACCTTTATATCGAATTATATTCAAATTAACCTCAATTGCCTTCAACTGCCCTACGTTTCCGAGGTCCGCCTTTATCGACTCCCATAAAAAGTTCTCCCACCATAAACTCATGTAATCTTTTATTTTAACCGTGCTAATCTAACAAGTCTGCATCATTACTTCCCTGACAGTCTTCCAGTCTACCAGTATATCTCCAACTACCGTTTCGTTATTTATACTTTCCGGGCGGCCTATTAACGTTGCTTTTGATACGTATAGTTAGCCTTTTACTTTTTATAAACCTTTTAAGGGCCTTATTCGATGACGCTTTTGTTATAGTATTAATATGATTTTCTTTGCTATTAATTCATCGGAACTCTTTAATTTCTACGCTTTCCTAAGCTTTACAAAATGCTATGAAGTCAATTATTAGGCGTTTTTCGCTGGTAGTTTCGAGTTTCGAAAGGCATTAGAATAGACCATTGAAGTTGGTACAAATTACAATCGGGATTTGAAAAATCTTAGATTGCTTTGAAATAATATTAAAGCTTTTCCATAATGATATATTTATATTAAAGTCTGTTATTTCATCGTAAACCTTTAGGCTAATACACTTCATGTAATCCATTTTCATTCAATGAAGGTTTAGTGAATTAGGTCATCAATAATGCTAAATTAGGTTTTCCGACTATCTTGATAAACAAAGATTATTAAAAAGCCGATTGATAATGATAAGTCGGTGTTATTTGAAAAAATCCTATCCGTAAAAATTATTAATTTAGCCTTCGATGGGTTGATTGGAATTATGTTAATTCCTCGGTCCAAATTTCGCATTTGCTAATAAATTCTTTTATTAAGCCTATTCAAATCGTTACCTGTTGGATTTTATATTTACGTTGCGATAAAAAGGTCTCAAAAGGTTTTCGGTTGACATAGAGTGGTAATATAGATACTACAAGCACGCTGTTTCAGGTACCGTTGAGCTTTAACCGCGTTAGTTTTGTCGATTATAGCCAAATTAGTGCGTTGGCCCTTTTAGCGAAAACTAGGGCTAGTATTAATATTGAATATGCGGATTAAAAATTCGTTAAAGTTAAGTTAATTGCATAATAACAACATTATTATTGGGTTGTAATTTCAAAACTGAAAGTTTTGAATATTCTATCATTCAGATGTTATAAAGTTAGTCGTTTCGACGAAAAAGGTATTGTTAATCTTTATACCTATCAAACGGAAGTTCTTCTCTTATGTTACCAATAAATACGGATCGTATATTAAAATCTTTATACTTTACTATAATTGTAAATACGATGGGTAAGTTAGTAACTAGTTAACACTAACCTCAACAAGTTTTTATAAATGTGGAATATATAGTGTTACCGTTTTAAAAGGAAAATAAGCCGTAATTACTATAGTAATTCTATTAGTAAAATCCGTCATAAACCCGTGGTTGATTACATAAAGTTTTACATTAAATTTCGGCTTTTAAGTATAAATATGCCTTGAATTTTAGCTAAAAAAAAACTTATTACCAAAACTATCATCAAGCGTTAGTTAAGTTTTTAAATCGTTGGTAACGATATAAGGATACAGTTTTTACTTTTATCGCCGTATCCTTAAACGATTATACGTAACATTTTGTACGGCCACCCCATAGTCTTACCTTTAACCTCGTAAATAATCCTCGACTTGAAAATCGTGATATTCAGGTTTCAAAGGTTAAAATAAGCCTTCCGCACGATTTAAATAACTATTTAAGATTTTCAACCGTTAATATTTACCCTATTGCTTTCCTCTAAAGGCTTGCCAGAAGTCTTAATAATACGTTATATTTGGAACTTCATTACCAATTCTTCGTTATTTTTCTTGTTTTTACTTACCTGTATAGTATTTTAGACACGATCCAGTATACATTTCTCCTCTTTAATGTTACTTCTTTTGTAGCGTTGTTAGCGTCGGCGGCGTTTCATCAACTTATTGATAACGGCAAACGAGGTTCATATTAGTTATTTTTTGAAATGAATGGTTTTTATAGTTAATAGATTTAATATAAGGTTTGGCTTAAGTGGTTGGAAAAAATATAAAACCTTTAGCAATTTTAATAATTACCTTAAAGTTAGAAATAATTAAGTTTTTGTATTGGCCTTTTTATTTACCTAGCTCCCGTCATATGAGTATTTCACTTTATAATGGCAACGTAAATACGTCGATTGTTAAAAAACCATTTTAGGTATTAAAGGTATTATTAACCTGGCGACGTGCCGATTCCTACCGTAATTTCTTTAAAGCTTTACCATAAATTATAATTCGCTTTTCAATACTTATTAATATCGGATATTCAACAGTGAAATGTTAGTATACTCCAAATACTAATAGCGTTAACATTAGGCTTTAAAAGCTTACAATATTATTTAGGCCTTTCACCGTTATTTAAAGTCATACCTCCAGAACTGCAAAGTGTCACATTTCCTATATAATAATATTGTATGCTCGGCGAAGTAGGGCAGGTTTCTTTTGAACCTTTTCAATACTTTAATATACCTTTATATGTGCCTATTTACACTACATACTCATTATCTTAGTCTTTTCATAAAACTTTTCCGCCGTAAAATTAATACTAGCATCGTAAACCACGATGTTAGAGAGGTTTAGGTACGTATTAATTTTCATAATCCTTCGTATTTCCTACGTATGTTTTACCTAAAAGGACTATAGAAATCTGGCACCTTAAAAAGAATTTATAGAGTTAAAGACGTGAAAATCAAGTTTATTATCCAAGTAAAATACATTGAAAAAGACCTCGTAATGAAAGTTTTTATCGTCTTTTAATAAAAATTTCAATATGTAGAAGGCTTAAGTATATCTTTAGCAAGAGTGGTGAATTCTTTTCATGGTCTTTAGGGTAAATTACTTTACATTTTCATTCCCTATGAACTTTAGGACTTTATATAGCTTGTTAAATGATGGGTAATTAAATAGTCGATACAATTAGCGTGTTTCCGGCTCCATCAGATCTTACAATATTGCTTCAAGGCCTCAAAAACAAAACCATTGGTGTCTTTACTTAAAGGCAAGAGGAAATATTTGGCCGCTTTTAATCAACTCATTGGCATTAACATCAACATTAACACTAAGGATATTTATATTATTTGAATGAAAAAGAAAGGGAGTTGGAATATTAGTTAAATGAAGTACAGTCAAGTCAACTTTACTTGCAGTAAAGTTGATTGTGCGTACTGCAAATTGACTACATTTTGTGGGATTTGAATATACTCCACTGCAAAAGCAGTGCAGTAGGTGCCTACTTCAAACTGGGGAACAGGCCAAAGCGTTTAGTCATACAAATTAGTGTGTGGACTGGCTAGCGGTCTGCCAAATTTAGAACTTATACACCAATCAACAATATAAACACAGCACCAGTTACTTCGACCACAGTAATTCGAATCGACTACGTTGCAACGATTAAAGCCTACCAATATTGATCAGTGCTTATTAGGTTAAGCATAAATTGGCCAAATAAAAGAAAAGGCTACTTTCCAATTACGCTTTACGTCAACAACAGCGGCTAGGGTAGAGGATAGATTCTTACGAAGGGCCTCTACTGCTACGTCGGTTTTTACGGCAGTCAATAAAAAAGACTTCTAAGCTCCGGCGATTTTTACGGCAAACTAAAGGTAACGACGGTATCGGTACTAAAAACACTGAGAAACCTTCATTGATTCTTTTTAAAGACGTTGAAATTAACTATCAAAAGTCTTAAAGTTCAGTAAGTTAACAAACGGCTAAGTTAATACTATTACAGGTACTATTACCGCAAGAAAAACGACCAAATCCCTACGTTAAATAACAAATAATCCTCGTCCTCCACTACCAGTAATGACCTCCTACTTTACCCCTTACATCAAATCTTTACCGTTACTCCACTCTGTTTTACTCCTTACATTAGCTAGATCGTCAAACTCGCTACTTCAAGCGAAAAACGCCAAGTCGCATTGAAAAAGCTACGTCGTACGACTTTACGCCTAAATACMAAGTCTCTACGCCTAAATATTATCAAGTTCCTCTCCCTACACGTCTTGCACGTCCTCCGCAAGCCAAACCATCCCGATAGCTCCAAGTTAGGCATTTATAGAAAGGTTTAACGCCTTTGGATTAGTTTTCACCAAGTTTTACAACGACAATTTATAGGGAATGAATATCAATGAAAAATCAACAGAAAAACACCTTATTAACTTCGTCGACTGCTACATTATTAAGCAAGATAGGGGCGAAAAACTTGACCGTAGTAACCGTGCTTTCCGCAAATACCGTAACTTCTTCGACGACTAGATTATTAACATGTAAAAGAGGATTGAAAAAACCGTTAAGTCTAAACTAAGGAAAAAACTTGAACGATGAGGGATTTACGTATCAGAGAAAATTTACACTTAACTGGCAAAAACCCTTTTCAAATTAACTTAACTTAAAGAATGACTTTAAGACATAAGACTTAAAGGAAAGGGCGTTAAGAAACCTAACCACCCCTACATGCGATTTAAATGACCTCATCTTTACTTTTGGCTTAACTAAGCCTTTTTACACTTTAATAATAAGGAGTACGTTAACGTGCTTGGAAATTCAACTCCTTTACGTAATAACACAAATTATTCCTTAAGTGGCAACCGCGCGCGTAAAATAAGGGCTGCCAACGCGGCTAAAGGTATTAATATCTGCGCTCTACATTAATCAAT
This sequence comes from Anisogramma anomala, assembly GCA_038502455.1. Taxonomy (NCBI): domain Eukaryota; kingdom Fungi; phylum Ascomycota; class Sordariomycetes; order Diaporthales; family Gnomoniaceae; genus Anisogramma; species Anisogramma anomala. Next base: position 870,825 of record JASMMZ010000014.1, on the reverse strand, counting down.
TAAATAAAAACCTTTCCAAACACCTTAATACCAAAAGGATTATCACAAAGTCCCCCGTGATGGAAACCCTTAAACCTACTTTCTCTTAGCTTTTAAAACAATGTAGTTACAACAACCAAATTAAGAAAGGAACAAATTTACACGCGAGCCTACTATAGGTATGACCACTAGCTTTTTCCCTTCAAATTTAGCTAAAGGTAACTATCTTGCCCACCAACACTAGCAACAACCTTGGTCTTTTCCCCAGACAAGTAAAAAAGGCCCTAACGATCAATACATAACCTTTCTTCCTCAAAGTATCCCCATAGAGGACACGGAATGTACGACAATCACCACGTTCGTCAAAATCTGGGGAAGAAAAGAAAAGTATAACGTTAAGCTATAAAATCTCCTTAATGTCAAGTTACGCCTATTTTTCAACATTTGCCGCCAGATATGAGTTAAATTACCAGTTTTCCACTCGCTATTTCCCAATATTCTTACCTTTCAAACTAAAAACTACTACCTTTAATACCTAACGAATTTTACATTTTTCCGAAAAGAATACGATAGCATAAAAGGCTACTTCAAATACAATATTAACCTTACCTAATACCATATAAACTCGAACATTATTAAATGGTATTATATGTTAAATTACGAAAAACAGTCGGAAAGTAAGATAAACCCCTTAAATTCAATGTTTAATATGTTAGAGATTTATCAACAAATAATAAGGAACGTGAGAACTAGCGAGGGAGCCTTACGCCAACAGGTCCGTTAAATGGTTACGGGACATAAAGAGTTAGAATACGCCTTTCAATACCCTAATACCATCTGCGAAGGGTTTTTTAGCCAGCTGCGTTCCTCGTTGGCGACTGTAACTGCTCGAGTTTTCGGTTCCACTAATATATACCTTTAACCTCTAGAATTCCGTACCGAAAAAAAAGATCCTCCCAATTCGTACTATATTAATCGATGGTATGGAAGACCCGGCCAATACTGTTAACGGAAGGTCCAAATCTTTACCTACGGAAAAAGGTATTCATTTTCCTTAAGGTTTGAAATCAACTAAATATATTTAACCTAAACGCCAAAAGATATTGGATTTACGGCAAAAATTCTGTTGGTCAACAAGTTATACTACCACTGAGCGTAACGCAAAGCAGGTGATATACTATACGTAATACCTCTCTACCTTTAAATGTGACTATATAGAGCGATTTATATAATTTGAAGGAATTGAAGCTAAAGAGGAGGAAAAAAAGCCGAAAAACATCGACTGGTACGAAAATACTGGCATTAACACCAGTACTAGATCGGAAACAACGTAATAACTAGCCTAATACGCGTTTTTACACCGCCTTACAGGTAAAGACCCCTACTGCCAACATAAAGATAAAAACCCTAGCCTTATACACCTCTTTACCATCTGAAAACGTTATGCGGAACAAGCATTTTAAGTTATTATACCAGATATAGGGGTAGCACGGTATTAAACAGAAAGCTATTCGTAATACTTCGTGTTACAAAAAGATACTGATATCGCCACGGAACTAAACTACGCGGATATTAGTAAAACTAAGGTTGGCTTTAGCCTTGGAAAAAAGATATCTTTACTAAAATCGACAACAGTAAAGACTATTGTTAGCCCTATTGTTATCCATATCTTAAAATCTCCTACACCGTTTTTCCTTTACCTAAAAGATATAAAAAACCTCGGCGTCAACGTTAAAGTTTAGACTAATGAACTAATACAAGTTAAAGCCAGCAAAAGTTTTTTTCTTAACCTTAAGTAGAGGTATTTCTAATTTTATCTTTAAGGGCTAAAGGCAATGGTATTAGACTCAATAAAGGCGAAACTTCGCCAACTATATCGTAAGTTTAACTATCAAGCAACTAACAAGCTTTATAAGGTCTTAAAGACAACTAGCTACGAAAATGTAAATTTGCCAGCACTAAAGGAAAATAAGCGCCTTTACCACTATGATTAAACACACTTCTTATCCCCTATAAGGTTTAAGTTCACGTTAAAGGAAAATTAAAACTTTAATTCGAAAGTCTTCGTAAACGTGTTTTACCTAAACGGAAAGCTAGTACTATACGTTATAAACTCCGCCACGGCTTTTTACGACGCCAAGTGCCTTAAAACCATTACGGCAAAGTAAACATAGGAGTTAATTAGTACTTTGTAGATTAATACGTACCTTAGCCTACCAAACGTTTTAGTTTATGATACCAGCACCAACTTTTCTACAATAAAGTTTTAATCTAGTATGAAGTTAATAAGGATTTAGTGTAAATAGTTCCCTGTTAAAGTTCACTAGTGTATTAGCAAGGTCGAAAGAGCCTACGACTTTTTACAAAAGGTCTTTAGTATCCTTATATTAGAAATACGAAGCTTTATAAGCCAAGAGATACGGTTTTAATTAGCGGTAAAAGGTTTTAACGATACTATTAACACAAATAGACTTATATCAACTTTACTAGTATTTATGATTTATCTACGTATAATAGCTAATTTACCACCCTCGTTAAATATAAAAAAACGTACCATAGTATATAACAAATCCTTAAAGGAATTGAAAAAGGAATCGACACACCGCAAGATTAATGATGCCTTTAATACCAGGAACGGTCCTTTAATAAAAAACGTGCTTTCAATCCCCTTACAAAGTAAAGTCTTTACGTGGCGCTATCCAGGAAAATGGGATACGCCGTATAAGATCTTAAGTATTACCAATTTAAACGTAGTAGTTAAAACCATTAATGACCCTATAACTTTCCGAGCCACACAGATTAAGCCGTACCGAAACCCCCCTAGGAACCTTAAGTCTAATAAAGATCCTGACGTTAATAACCTCTGAGTCAAACGAATTAATTAACATAACCCTTCCGAACCGATTATTAATAATCTAATAAAACGTCGATGGCGTAGATGACCACCTAATAAGAGGATACACACTAAAGACGAAGATGGCGATAAGGACTACAGGCCTAGTAAAGAATATACAACAGTGTAGGTATCTTAAAAGGAGAAGACTAACGGAAATCTTATCTTTAAGCTACGTGCCGAAGGAATTAATCATATACTGAGCAAGCCCTTTAAGTAAAGTAATCAAGTGAAAATTAATGGCTTCCTATTATGAGGGGTTATAAAATTTGTACCGTTAAGGCAATTTAAAAACCAAGACGTCATTATATTCAAGTCGAGAATAGTTTATAAAGTTATAGGTAAAACTCCGGACCGGCCGTACGAAAAGTCACAGTTGATCGCTTAAGGATACAGTAATAAAGGTAAGGACTGGATCCTTACTTAATCGATTATAATCCAAAAAATCAGCTAACGTTGAATTTTCTCCATTTACACCAGTTTAATCACTAGCGTAAAAAGCCGGTTTACACTTCCTAGTTTAGATATTACGCAAACGTATACGTAGTCAGCTACCAATTTTTAACGAACTGTATTACTAAAGTTGCTAAAAAAAAAAAAAAAAAAAGTTTCGGGCTGGTACAATAATACAATGTATCAAGCCTTTATACTGACAGGCCCTGGTAGGTCTCTACTGGTTCCTGAAGTACAAAACGCACTTTAAAAAAAGACTAGACAAAAAAACTTTACCTTTTTACCCATATTTATTAATTATAAAAGGTAAAAACTTTGGCATCGTAGGAATAAAAACTAACGATACCCTGTTCCTCGTAGATGATGGGTTTATAACGACGAAATAACGTATCATCGAAAAGTTAGGCTTTGAAAAGTATAAGCCAGTTAAAACGTTGGTTAAGGGCATACAACTTAACTTTAATGAATCGTTAATCCGAATCCACAATGTTAAGGCTAAAAACGTCACTTACATTAGCTTACGTAAAAAAGAACAAACCACAAGCCTACAGATCATAGATAAGGCCAACGAAACAAGATTACAAAAAAATTAGGAGTAAAGGGCCCGTACAGCCTAGATCGCTACGTTATGCCAACCGGAAGCAATGTATAATCTTCCCATTGTAACATAGGCATAAGACCCATAAAACGAAGACTTTAACAAGTTAAACAAGAGGATCAAGTGGTAAATGGATCATATGGAAAGAGGAATTAACATGGTCTTTGTAAATTTAACGAAGGCGAAGTTAATAATTTTTGCGAACTATCTATTTGCTAATAATACTAACCTTATATCGCAAATCAGCTTTCTAATATTGTTTGTTGATAGGGATAGGTTTAAAAATTAATTTTCAATCATTGGAAATATTATTTACTAGAAATCTATTAAGTATAAGCGTATGACCAGGAGTATTTTAGTGTCGAAAGTTTACATTATTATGGTAGGCTTTGATATTGGCATAGTAACTAACGGCACATTAAGGATTGTTACCGAATATCTGAGTTTACCACAATACCTGTAATAGTGCATACCGACTCTCGGAGCCTTTACGAATACCTATCAAAACTAGGTACGAAAAATGAAAAATAACTAATGAAAAACGTAATATCATTGAGGGAGGTATACAAAACCAGAAACATCGATAAGTTTCGGTAAATTAACAGTAAAAATAACTCTATCAATTCCATGACTAATGTCACTCCTAATAATTCTTTGAAAATATTTGTCAACAGCAATAGGCTTACTATACGAATCTAGGGATACATGGACCGCCCAGCACGTGACGTGGAGGGAAAAGGTTGCCCTGGCAAACTAGAAAACCGCCAAGGCAAAGGTGGCTATGGCAGTGGTTTGAACTATTAGCAAAAAGTACGTAATGAATGACGTACCTAATTTATACATGGTTGTGGCGAAAGATCTGTATACGGGATTTGAAAAATAGAGGTCTTAAAGGGGTGGAGCAAAAGGGATATAAGGGGCTATAATTAATATTAATTTCAGTACCGATTGATCGGACTTGATAAGGGTATAACTTATTGTTAGAATACAGATTATGGAGGGATTTCAAAGGTTGCTACTAATTGATAGCTAGCCACGCTAACATATAGGCAAAAAACAAAAATCCGCCAGTATTAAAATAGCTGTCAAATATAGTACAGTTAAGTCAACTTTATTTACAGTAAAGTTGATTGTACATACTATAAATTGACTGCAGTTTGTAGGATTTGAATACGATACACTGCAAAAGCATTGCAGTAGGTATTCACTTCAAACTATGGCACAGGCCAAAGCGTTTGGTCATACAAATTAGTGTGCAAACTAGCTAGCGGTCTGCCAAACTTAGACCTTATACACCAATCAACAATATTAAAGCAGCACCAATTACTTCGACCACAGTGATTCGAATCGACTAAGTTGCACCGATAAAGGCCTACCAATAAAGGGGGTGGAGGACTTAAGGATATGGAATGTAATTGATCTTATAATAGTTTGAATTACCATTATCCTTAAGAACGATAATTATTCGCCTAGTCCGAAGCTAAATTTGGCTTTACTAGCATTATAATGATTAATTTCAGTGGTCGTGGTGCTTTACGTCCGCAATACTACGTATTACGAATAACCTTTAATTAAGTACCTTACTACCTCTGTATCTGACATAGTGCCTTAAAAAGTATAGTCCGCGTAATGATAGCGAAGGTTAAAAGTGTAAAAGAGGCCATAGGCTTAATTAAGGCAAATTTAAAGGTCTTCACCACCCAAACGATACAAAAAAACGTAATCGACTAGCTATTAAACCGCGCCAGAAGCAGTATTTTCACATTATTTAATCTTCTTATGAGTATTATCGCTATTCATGGGATCTTTGCCTTTAAAGTTTGCGATTTAATTTAAATAATCCTTTTTAAAAGTGGTAGGTCATTATTTATTATACATTAACTTTTTATTATTTCCTTCAGTTGAGGGAAAATATTTTAACTAATAGTCAAACTTGCTATGAATGTAATATCTCTTGTCATTATCACGACGATAATACTTGCGATTAGCAAGTCCATTTAAATCTTGGACTTATTAGCGCTAACGTAGGTGCTACCTTTAATCCATAGTCGATAGGTAAGACTTTAGGCGTTAAGGGCGCTTGTAGCTATACTTGCGGTTAACGTAATTAACTACCGTAAAGTCTTTTTCATTTACATTAGAGAACATTTCTGCTTAGGTATACATACTGAGATAATTTGGTATACGTGCTATTACAGTTACAAAGGAGGAACGCAAATAGTTAAGAAAGCCTTCGCTGGTATCATTTAGGCGTTATAGGGCGTATTCTAATTCGTTAACGCCTGTAATTACTATTCGTACCAATTCGCAAAGTATAACTTCGCTAACATGGACTTTTCCTATTACGTTTTTGTATAATATTAACTTTTTAATCATTTGTTTAAGCATATTTATTGGAGTTTCCTTCTTTTTCTTTTTGAATATTATCGCCGCCTACCTTATTATCGGCCAATCTATGTAATATTGCATAAGATGGATATTGTATTCAAATTAGCTATTTATACCGTTATAAATTTCGTGAAAAGTAATTACTCGGGTTCAAAAAGTCAAGTAATAATATTTAACGTATTGTGTGAGGATTCCAAGAATTAATAAGTGAAAACTGAAAAGGGGAACCTCCATATATTTACAAATGTTTAAAATGGGTATCTTATTCGTATCAAGGAGGTGGTAGGTTTTCTCTTATACTTCTCTGTATCGTTCCAAATATTGGAAAAGTCCGTAAAGAGTTTGTAATTAATATTAACCATCTTAATAGTTCTTAGCGGCAGGTCGAGATAGTTATCCCATTCTTTATTAATGGTATTTACTAGCATTTTCCTCTTCAAAACCTCCAAAGCATGATATTGAAGGTAATTGCTAATCGCTTGGCTCGAGGGGTAGAGTCATGTGTTAAGACCCATGGTGGGTTGTATAATATAGGTAAACCTGCCGTGAAAAGGCTTTTAAAAGGCTTAACGATTTTAATTAAAATGTTGGTGGGGTAAAGGGACCTAAAAGTTTTAAAAGCTTTGAATATCTTACTTAATTACCTGGTGTAAAGCGCCGACGTTAATTACTCTAGCTTCGTCGGCAACTGCTACTTCACGTGCTCTACGACCGCTAAGAGCGTACTCTACGCTGTCGTATAGAGGTTCTGGACTGCCAAGCAGGTTAACAGGTCACCCGTCGTTAACGCGTAAAAAATCTTAACTTAGCTAAAGATAAATGAAAGGTTCTTTAAAACGTGTATAAGGGCGTTAAAGTTCCTTAATACCCTTTTATTTAGGGCGTGTATTTTAAGCGAATTCTTTAAGTTTTGCTTAAATATAAAAGTTTTTTACTAGCTTGATAAAAAAAATGGGTATATAAATCTCTTTTCACCAAAGTTATTCATTTAACCTTAATTTAATACCATTTTAGATCCTTTTCCACACTTTAATGGTCTAGTCGTCAAAGAACTCACAGTATTTGTAAAAGGCACGGCTTTTGCGGTCAAGGTTTTCGCCTCTATCATGGTCGATAATATATAAGTCAATAAAGTTAACCAAGTAGCTTTCAATCAAGTTTTCGTCGACGTTACAGCCATAAAGCTTTTTATAGAAATATTTGGTAAATTAGGGTTCGAGGTCCTTAATTGCCGAAATTTTCTTTTAGCTAGATGTCATCTTGAGGTTCTAGCTTGTGTTGAACTTAGTGGGTATATAGGGCGCGGTATTTGGCGATCTTAGACGTAGGGACTTAGTGTTTTAGCGTGAAGTCGCGTGGGAACTTGAGACTTGGCAATGAGTCACGCAATGTAACTTTCACGGCGCAACTTGGCGATTCGTAGTAATTTCGCTTAGGGTAGGTAACTAACTTGACGAATAAATTAGCATAAGGAAGTGAAAAGAGTAAAGCAGGGGCAAAGGTTTGGTGTAAAGGGCAAGGTCGAAGGTTGTTGTTAGTGAAGGTGAAAGGTTATTTGTTGTTTTTTATATAAGGTTTAATCGTTTTTATTGTAGTAATAGTACTCAAAATAGTACTAAATTAGCCGTTTGTAAACTTTCCGAACTTTGAGATTTATAACAGTAAATCTCAACTCTTTTCTTTAAGAAAGTTATTTAATAGTAACTTTTTGGTGTTTTCAAATAGCGATACCATCGCTTAATTTTAAATTCCTGTTATAGACTCGTGTAACCTCAAAGTCTTTTCTATTTTCCTGCCGTTATGAACTGTCGTAGTATTAATAGAGGCTCTTTGCAAGAATTTTTCCTTTATCCTAGCCACCGTTATTGACGTAGAGCTTAACTGAAAAGTAGCCTTTTCTTTTACTTAGCTTATTTTTGCCTAACTTAATAAATAATAAACAATATTAATAGGGATTTGGATATTACAACTTTGTCGATTCGATTAGTCGAAGTAACAATATTATTGTGTGGTTAAATGGTAGATGTATTGTTCTAGGTTTGGCAGACCACTAGCTGGTCTGCATTGTTATTTGTATGGCGAATTTCTTAGCCCGTGCCCTAGTGTGAAGTGTGGCATACTATACTCGGCTTACACTTAATACAGTAAGCCTAAACAAAATAATACACTCAAATTTCAGTCAGTATATTCAACTTTACTATAAGTAAAGTTGACCTACTGCACTGCAAATGCTGCTATTCCAACAACTAGTATTAAAACGAGAAATAATTACGGGCCTTATAAAACCCCTAAATCAGTCAAAAACAAAAGTCAGATGAATTTTTGGACTCTTCCCTATAATATTAACGGCTCTCAAAGACTATAATGTAAAATGGTGAAAGCTTCTACTATAGAAAAAATTAATGTTAGCGTCCTTCTTACCAATAGTTAGTTCAAATCTCGTAAGGCTAATATTCTTATATCGCGCAATATAATCTCCTTTCGAGACAGGAAATTCGATATCTAATTGATTATATACCAAATAATAGCTAAGCCCGTAGTCCGTAAATTAAGAATTCGTTTTTCTATAATAGAACCTAAATAAACTATTCAGATGCCAATCGAGTTTATCGACCAACTTAAAGGTCGCTCATTTATATTTACCTTTTAGTATTTAGTCGCCTTAAACTTAATTATTAACTTTGTCACGCCGTATGTTATGAAACTGTGTAATCCGACAAAATAACAGTGAAAACTTTCAAAGAGGATAAATTATAAATCATAGCTAAATGCTAGGATTTTGGTTTTTTCAAACTAATCAAAACATCGTATTACAAGCTTTAAATTAGGCTAATAGTACCTTAATAATGTCTTTATTAGTATTGTAACCTATAAATATAAATTTGACAGCATATTAGGTAAATATAACGTTATTTTGTAACTAGAGAACAATTTGCAAATATCAGTGGTAGGAATCGAATTCGAATTAAATTCTTCCGCGATACAAGAAGCAAGTTTTTAATCTATCACTGTAGAGTTAATCTAAATACGTATTAACCCTAATATAATACTTTGTTTATGGACGCCGTAACTTATATAATCACTGAGTTTTTGTATGAATCTTCGAGAACGTCTCGGCTAAGGCTTAAATTTGAAAACGGATTGCCGCGGGTAATACCTAACTTATTCGGTATTAAAATACCAAAACATATGCTAATGATTTGAATGACATCGGTAGCCTATATTAATACGAGTGACAAAATACAAATATTGAAACTTTCGAGAATTTACGAGTAATACCCTTATATATGAAAGGATACCTATTTAGTGAAAGTTCAAAAAAATAGATAACTAAGGTAATATTGGTTAATTCTTAGTAATATATTAAACTAATTCGTTGTCGCTATCCTGTTTCAAAGCGAGACGAGAAACTTTTGATTTAGTAGTTTAATGATTTTTACTATTAAGACCGTATAGAATACTCAGATAAAATCTTACCATTTGCCTTACTTGTTTTCGTAATTTGGCGTACAATTTTCAGCATTCAAAAAACGCCTTCTAATTAATCATGGACGTTTTAACAAGTGTAATATATTAAATAATTACCCGTTACCATTATAAAACCATATTATAGAGTCATTAAAAAGACATCATTTGATTATAGTAGTTAATAATATTAAATTGTTTTTTTCAACTATATATTTATCCTCAATTCAAACCCGATTTACGATGGTAATCTGTAGTAGGTTAAACTTCTGTAAAATTACCTTTATAGTATTTCCCAATTTATCTTTTTACGCTTTAAAATACATAAATCGCACGTTTAAGTAATTCCAATATTTTTACAAAGGTTCTATCAACTATATTATGATTTTTTCGGATACAATCGAAAACTACGTTACTATTTTAAAGTATATATTCAGTTTCTTTTCGCGAAAATGATTGTTGCTTCCGTTAGAAATATCATATATTCAGTTTGGATTGATTAAGCTTTTTGGATTCTACTATAGCACTTTCGGTTTTTGAATAATTCAAAAACGTATGTAAGGGCTTTTTAAATTATTATTGACGAAAAACTTAAAGGCCTTAAAAACATATTTGGGTGCTGCGGATCTCCTACGACCAAAGATTCCATATTTTACGTAATTATCGAACGTATTAAAAAAGATTAATGTCAAACTACTCTTATATAGCCATAAAAAGAGCAAATTCAACGCCAGAAACAAATTAAAACGCCAGAATTGCACATGAATCACCAAATTTAGGCTTATTAAGGAAAAATATCGTTTTTTTAACAAGCTCAAAAATAATTACACGGGCGATTACGCTTAAACTATCCTAATTTATCAAAGCCTTTGTTTTTTTAAAAAGTTAATGTTAACTTAAAACTTCGATTTGGCGAAATATCTCTTTGATAAAAAAAATCTATATTTAAAGTCCTCAATAACGTATTTTAGCCATAGGAATCAAACTAACAATATTTTTAGTCAATACCCTACTAATAAAAGGCTATATTATAACCCTTTTTAATACGAAATCGCTTACCTTGTTTGAGCTTGTAAACGCCTGCATATTATACTTGTTAATAATTTCTAACTAATTGATATTCTTACATACTATAAAATCACCAAATTTTTAGTAAATATAACTTCATTAAACCCTATATCCACCGATCGCGTTAATAGAAGGTTAAATAATAAATAAATTTTTCTGAATATATACAACTTAAATATTATTTATCTTCTTGGTCTTTTGAACCTTATTTGATGATTTATCAAACTTCATACTCCTAACGATATAGCAGTATGAGAAAAAGATAAACAGCCAGTTTTTGATTATGTTTTCGATAATTATCTAGTTTTCGTAGATAATCCGAACATTACTAATACATATGACAAAAGCTTAAATACTGGATCAATTGAGAATACGCCTTTAGGATAGTTAACAAAAAACGAGATATAGACATTAATAATAAACCAATTAAAAAAGGATAACATCCAAAACGCTATTTTAGCTTTAAAACTCAGATAATCTTTTCGTTTCGCAGAACATCTTTTATAAAATCAAAACGTATTTGGCTGTAAGCGTTTGTTATAGCAAAATACCGTAATACAGGAATTACTTACCAACGTTTTCAATAAATTGCATTATTTTGACCCTAAACTTAAAATAATTACCTTATATAGACTTTATTATCGATTGAAAATCAAATTAGATAAGATATACTGTAGAGATTGCCTATGGTAAAGGCTAAATTAACATAATTACCAAAGCCTATGTGTATATTATAACTAATATAAGTATTATAAGAGGCAATATACAGCATTTGTACGAATTTTATCGTAGCTTTGCCAATAAATCATTCATTAGACATACTGTGGTATTTACTGGCAAAAGATGAATATAATTTCATTGTAGCGGTAATATATAAAGAATGCTTTTTTTCCCAGATTATATAACCCACACTGCTAATAAATGGGCTTATCTTTTGTTAAGAAACTTACTACTTTCAGATTGGCCTTATCTTAGTGTTGGAATAGCTGTCAAATGCCATACAGTCAAGTCAACTTTACTTGAATTAAAGTTAATTGTACATATTGCAAATTGACTGTAGTTTGTGAGACTATACTGTAAGTGCAGTATCGTAGGTACCTACTTCAAAGTGGGGTACAGGCCAAAGCGTTTAGCCATACAAATTAGTGTGCAGATCAGCCAGCATTCTATCAAACTTAGAACTTACACACCATTAATCCATAATATTAACGGAACACTAGTTGCTTCAACCACAGTAATCTGAATAGACTACGATGCAACGATAAAGGCCTACCAACACTGATTAGTGCTTATTAAGTTAAGCAGAGATTGGATGAGTAAAAAAAGAAGCTGCTTTCCAGTTACACTTTGCTATTATGTAAGGTAGAGGTAAAATTCTTGCGAAGGGCTTCTACAACCACGTCATTTTATTACGGCAGTAAGTAAAGAAGAATTCTAAGTTCCGTCGGTTTTTACGGAAATTTAAAGGTAACGACGGTATCATTATAGAAAATACTAAAAAATGTTTATTAATCTTTTTAAAAACGTTAAAATTAACTATTGAAATTTTCAAGGTTCCGAAAATTAGCAAACGACTAAGTAAATATTATTATGGATGCTACTATTGTAAAACAACTATTAAATCCGTACGTTAAATAACCTTTACCACTAATAACGACTTTCGACTATACCCTTTACACTAAACCTTTACCACTAATAACGACTTTCGACTTTACCCTTTACACTAAACCTTTACCGCTACCTTACTCTTTTCACCTCCCTTGCGCCAATTTAATCGTTATTTTCTCTATTTTCAGCGAAAACATTAAGTTTCGTAAAAAAAAATACGTCGCGCAACCTTACGTTAAATCACCACGTAACCACGCGACTTTATACCAAAATACTAAATTTTATATACCTAAGATTATTAAGTCCCTAGCCCTACGCATCCAATATATCACATATAAGTTAAAACGTCAAAATTACTACGGTTAACACTTGTTTTAAATATATTATTAACCCTATTAAAAAGGAGTTAATTAAAGCTTTCAACGGAATTTTCAAAAGGTATTACAACGAAAAACCTTTGTTTACCGATATTAGTAAAAGATTTTCTTCCGAATACCTTACTAATTATATCGGCTACTTTATTATCGACGTCGATTATAACGATTAAAACACAAACGTTGAAGCTTTTAGCTAATATATAAAGTTTTGTTTGAATTGAGCCCTCGTTATATTAAAGACCCTCAAAATGAATAAAATTAAAGTTAAAAGCTAACTCACGTAAACTAGGGATTTTACTACCATTAAAAATCGGTCAAAATAAAAACTTCGCTAATATTTTTTACGAATGAATTACGTATAAAAATCTATAATAGCCCTTAATTTAGGGTCAAAGAATAGTTAACAACAATAACCATTAACACCTTTATATACATTTGCAAAAAGCTGTTTAAGTTTAAATAAGTAAATATAAAAAATGAATTAATTTATACCTTGAAGACCCTTAAATTTACTACTTAATTGAATAAGAATCTTAACGGACCTTTTAATACCAAAAGAATTATTACTTAATTCGTCGCGACAAAAACCCATATACCTATTTTCCTTATAATTTTTATCAAGTTCAATTTTCGTAGCTGAATTAAAGAAAAGTTGACTTTACGTACCAGCCTATTATAAGCACGAATATTAGTTTTTTCCCTTTAGATTTAACCAAAGGTCATTATTCGGCCTATTAATATTAATCATAACTTTAGTTTTCTTTAGCTAAAAGATATAAAGGGTCCCTACAACCAGGATATTAACCTTCCCTCTCGATGCGTTCCTATAGTAAATACGAATTACACGGCATTTATTAAGTCTATTAAGATATTAGGAGAAAAGAAAAAGTTTAACAGTAAGTCATATAACTTCCGTATCGTTTAGTTACTTTTTTTCTTAACATTTACCTCTAAATAAATGTTCAATTATTAGGTTTTATATTGTTATTTTTTTAGTAATTTTACCAATGAAGCCGATAATCATTACCCTCAGTAACTTACGAGTTGTTTGTTTTCGCGAAATTTATAATAGCTTCAAGTGTTATTTTATATACGATTTTATCTTTACGCAGTATTACACCAACTAAAACATTATTAAGCGGTTTTATATTGAAAAATAAAGTGAAAACATGGTAGTTTAACCCTTATCTGGCGTAAAATATTGAAAAATGAAAGTAACTTGATGTGTACAGCTTACCGTTATACTTCTCCTTTCCTCCCCTGATCTTGAAAAATGTAATGATTGCTATACAGTCCCTATTCTCTATGGGAACGCGTCGAGGGGGAAAGGTAATTTGCTGGTCGTAGAGATCTTTCATATCTTTTAGCTAGGGAAAAGCTTCAAGTTTGTGCTTGTATTAGTAAATAAGATAAATACCTCTAGCTAAGTTTGGAGGAAAAAAGCTAATAGTCGTGTCTACAGTAGGCTCGCACAAAAATCTGGATTTTCTTTAATTTTACTGCTAAAACTAAACTTGCTAAAAATATTGAGAGAAGTGGGCTTAGGGGTTTCTGTAGCGGAAAACTTGGCGATAATTCTCTTGGTGTTAAGGGGTTCGGTGAGGTTCCTACTTAATTAATTGGTAAAATTAAAGTTTGATGAGGTATATGTTAATTCATTTTTCACGTCTATTTATTTAAGATTGGGTAGGTTCTTACGAACGTGTATGTAGGCGTTAAGGGTTACTATTGCCATCAATCATTTTCCCCTTAACTAAAGTTAATTAAAGTTCTTTAACCTTGGAATATTTGTAACATAAAATAGGTAGTATAATTTCCTTCCCTTTCTTCGCAGGGAGTTTAACTTTTCGATCCAATAGGTCGATCAATAGTATTATATTTATTTTATTTTCCGTCTTTCTTAATAAATATAAACTCCAGTTTCGAAACCATTTTTTAAATTCGTCGAAGACTATAGGTATATGGCTATTTTTAGTAGTGTTTATATCGTAAATGAATTAGCTTATTACGTTGGTCAGACTCTTCAAGGTGAAGCATTTAATGGTTTCTGTATATCCAAGCTTTTTGTTATATTTTTCGAAAACGTTACCAAGGTTTTTAATTCCTTTTTTTCGTTCGAAGTTGGTAATAGCTTTAAAATTAACCTTTTCGGTAGACATATTAATATTTAGGTTTATGTAGGACGTATAAAGCGTATATAATGAGGGACTTAGTAATCTTAGGCGTAGAAACTTGGCGATTCATCGTGAAATCATGCTACATAATTCTTTTTGCGCTACTTGATGTTTTTCACTCGAAGAAACAATCTTGACGATGAACTTAGCTTAAGCAGGTAAAGAGAAGTAATGTAAAGTAATATGTCATAGGTTTGTCGTCAAAGTTAATATAGGTTAAAAGAGGTAGAACTTAGTTGTTTTTACGATTTTCAATAGTAGTACTTTCAATAGTAGCCGTAATCCTATTAACATAGCCGTTTACCAAATTGCCGAATACGTAATCTTTAAGAATTTTAGTGGTTGATTTCAACACTTCTTTAAAAATGTTTAATAAAGATTTCTTGGTGTTTTTAATAGTGATACCAACGCTTACTTTTAAATTGTCGCGAAGACGACACAATTATATAAGGATCATTCGTCAAAACCTTTCCTCTACCTTACATCAATAGAGCGTAACAACCGTAAAATTGTTTTTTTCTTTTACTTATCCTATCTATGCTTAACCTACTAAGTACATATCAGTATTAATAGGTCTTTATCGTTGCAACGTAGTCGATTCAAATCACTATAGTGGAAGTAACTGGTGTTCCGTTAATATTGTTGATTAATGTATTTCAGTTCTAAGTTTAGCAAACCGCTAGCCGGTCTACACACTAATTTTTATGGCCTAAAGCTTTGGCCGGCGCTCCACTTTGAAGTGGTCACCTACTGCACTACATTTGCAGTGCAGTGTATTCAAATCCCACAAAATGCAGTCAATTTAAAGTCCGTACAATCAACTTTACTACAAGTAAAGTTGACTTGACTGTATTGCATTTGACGGCTATTCCAACATTATCCTCAAATAAATGTATCTTAAATTTTATCTTCAACGGTTAAAGTAAGTATTATTTAACTTAAGGGAAGAGAGACTTCTTTCACTATATAGTAGGTTAAACTAACTGATAACTAAAAGGCTTTACAAAGTTTAAAAGGCAATTAGCTACAAAAATATGGATTTATAAGCATAAAAAGTAATTAAACGGTTTTACCAGTATTGCCAAATATACTTCCAACCCCCTTTAAGGTTTAATTTTACGCCAAAAAAAGTAAAACTTTAACTCGAAAGTCTTTGTAAATATGTCTTACTTGAACGGAAAACTAGTATTATACGTTGTAAATTCCGCTATGACTTTTAACAACGTTCAGTTCCTTAAGGCAATTATGTCAAAGGAAACATTAAAAGCATTACGTACTTTATAGATTAATACGTACATTAAGCTAATAAACGTACTAGTTTATGATACTAGTACAAACTTTACTACAATAAAGCTTTAGGTTAATGTAATGTTACTGGGTATTTAATGTAACCAGGTCCCTGTTAAAATTTATTAGGGTATTAGCAAAGTCGAAAGGAAATATAACCTTTTATAAAGGGCCTACGATATACCTACACTGGAAATCAGAAGCGTTGAAAATCAATAAACACGGCTTTGGATAGCGGTAAGAGGTTTTAATGATACTTTGAGATACCACCCTCATAAAGTACTCAGAAACGTGTCATGGTATATAGTAAAGCCATAAAAGAGCTAAGTAAGGAATCGGCACGCCGCCAAGTCAATAATATACTTAATCTTAAAAATGTACCTTTAATAACAGACGTATTATTATTCCCCCTTTAGAGTAAAGTCTTTAAGTAGCGCGAGTCAGGAAAATGCGATAAGTCGTATAAGATTTTAAATATTATTAATTTAAACGTAGTTATTTAAACTGCTAACAGCCCCATGACCTTTCTAGCTATATGGGTTAAGCCGTACCAAAGACTCATCGGACTTCCTAAGTTTCATAAACATCCCAACGTTAATAAACTCCAAGCCGATGAAATTTATTAATATAACCTTTCGAAGCTGATTGTTAATAAGCTAGCAAAACATCAACGACGTAGATGACCACTTAAAAGCAATATATATACTAAAGAAAAGGACGGAGAGGGGTAATAAAAGCCCGAAATGGCGTATATATTGACGTAGGTATTTTGAATGAAAAAAAGTCTAATCAAACTCTTCCCTTCAAATTAAGTATCAAAGAAATTATTAATACACCAGGTAAACCCTTGAAGAAAAGTAATTAAGTAGAAATTACCAGCCTTTTGTTATGGTGGATTATTCAATTTATACCGTTGACGTGATTCGAAAGTTAAAACGACATTGTTTTTTAGTCGAATTTTTTTTACGAGGTTAAAGTTAAAATTACGAACCGGTTGTACGAAAAGTTACGGCTATTTGTTCAAGGATACGATGGAAAAGGTAAGGATTAATTTTTCCCTGAATCTCTTGAAATTTAAAAGATTAGTCAACGTTTAATCATTGTTATCATTATTTGTTTGGTTGCTAATATATAAGGTTAGTGTACACTTAATATCCGGGGTATTACGTAAGTATGTATGAAGTCTGTTACCAGTATTTAACGGATTATACTGTTAAAACTGCTAAACAAACTAAAAGATAAGTTTCCCGCCTCTACGATAATACGTTATATTAATCTTGTATACAAACTGATTAAAGTAAACGTTTACTGGTTCCTAACGTGCCAGGCGTATTTAAAGACAAGTTCGGTATATAGACTTTAAGTTTTAACCTGAATCTATTAAAAACAGAGGGTTAAAACTTTAGTATAATAATAATATAAATGAATAATACCCTTTTCCTCGACGATGTTACATTTATAGCGGCTAAATAACATATTATCGAAAAGATAGGCCTTTCAAAGTATAAGTCGCTTTAGACGAGTACTAAAGTAAAGGTATATAATTTAACTTCAATAAAGTGTTACCTCATATTCATGATATTAAGGTTAAAAGCGGAAATTAAATTAGGTTACGTTAAAAAATATAAGCTATAAGTTTAACGATTATAGATAAAATCGACTCGGTAAAATTATAGAGATACCTAAAATAAAGGGCTTATACAGTTTATATCGCCACCTTATATCATCCGAAAACATTGTGCGACATTTATATTACAGTATAAGTTTAAAAAACACAAAACGATAACTTTAATAAGTGAAATAAACGGACTTAGTAACAAATACATTATATGGAAAAAGAAATCAATATGGTTTCTATAAACCTGGCAAAGGCGAAATTAATAATCCTTACGGATAGGTTATTAGCTCATAATATTAACCTTATATTGTAAATCGGCTTCCTAATAATATTTGTTAATAATAATAAGTTCAAAAGGAAATTTACAATTACCGAAAACTTTATAAATTGGATATTTGATAAATAGAAACGCGTAACCAAAGTGTATTAGCTTTTGAAGTTTACGGAATAATAGCAGGCTTCAACATCGGTATGGTAATTAATAGCATATTAAGGATTATTACAAAATATCCGAGAATGTTACTAATACTCATGGTAGTGTATATCAACTTCCAATGCCTTTCCGAATACTCATAAAAGTTTGGCACGACTAATAAAAACCCTTAATGATAAACGGAATAACTTTAAGGGAGGTATA
Organism: Anisogramma anomala; assembly: GCA_038502455.1. Taxonomy (NCBI): domain Eukaryota; kingdom Fungi; phylum Ascomycota; class Sordariomycetes; order Diaporthales; family Gnomoniaceae; genus Anisogramma; species Anisogramma anomala. The sequence continues at coordinate 852,280 of JASMMZ010000014.1, read as the reverse complement.
TAAAGCCAGGAAAATTGATAGGCTCCGGTAAATTAACACTAAAGATAAATTTACTAATGCTATAACTAAAGCTATCCCTAATAACACGTTTAAAAGGTTTGTATATATTAATATGCTAACCATACGAATTGAGCGATACGTGAACCGCCCGACAAATAACGTGGAGGAACAGGGTTACCTTGAAAAATTAGAAGATCTCCAGGGTAATGGTAGCGATATCAATAGTAAAGATAGTAAAGGTAGTGAGAGTAGTAGCATAAATTACTGGAAAAAGGTACGTAAATAGTAACGTACCTGATTTGTATAAGTTTATGGTGAAAGACTTGTGTACGGGATTTGAAGAACAGAGGCCTTAGAAAGGTGGAGAAAAAGGGCTACAAGAGGCCTTAATCAAGGTTAATTACAGTAAAATTAATTGGAAATAATAGGTGTATAGCTTGTTGTTGGCTTACGGATTCAGGGGGGGTTTTAAAAGTTGCTACCAATTATTAGCCAGCCACGTTAACGTACAGATACAAAATAAAAAGCCGCCAGTATTAAAATAGAAGTCAAATGAAGTACAGTCAAGTTGACTTTACTTACATAAAGTTGATTGTACGTAGTGAAAAGTAACTGTAGTTTGTAAAACTACATTACAAGTGCAATGTAGTAGGTACCCACTTCAAAGTAGGGCACAGGTCAAAGCATTTGGCCATACAAATTAGTGTGCAGACCGGCTAACGGTCTTCCAAACTGTTATATAATCAGGCCATTGGCCATTAAGCCTATAGGTTATGTGACTGTGCACATAACGGAATGGGTAGTACCCGGCGTGGGCCCGGCTTAGGTGCGGTCCAGGTGCGGTCCGGGTACAGGCCAGACATGGTCCGGGTATGGCACGTAGAAGGGTACGTAACGGGCTAGGCACTGGTCCTACCTAAGTGTCTTGTACGTTACGCTAAGGTAGCTTTTTATAATTTTTCTCTTTATCTTAATAGTAAATCTTATTTGGTATCTATATGGCTTACCATTGTAGGTCGAATTATCATATATTATCAGGGTTCCTTTTGATTTTTCCGAAAAATAAATACTTATAATGAATGAATCAATAATAAACATTAATTATTTAATGTTATACTTTAACACTTTCGGGGAAAATAGGCCGCTGGAGAATACCTAACCCTTTACTTTTATAAATATACCTTTTACCCCTTCAAAGTTGATTAAAAGAGATATTTTTCATCTAGAAAATACTGTAAAATATATAGTATCGGCTTTGAAATAATAATAATTACCGGGTAATTAAATTTCATTATTAATTCTATATTTAATCTTATTTTGGTCGTTACGAAAATTTAATAATTCGCAATCGAATTAGCCGCTATTCATGTTATGTTTTTACGGGTTTAAAATAGGTCAAAACAATATTATCAACCATTATTCTACGGGTTTATTTTTATGTAGGCTACGACTTATCAAACGATGTAGTTTATATTGAGACCGAATAAAATGAAAATTCGAAAATGTCGGTAAACGTTTCTATACGTATAAAGATATTATACAGCAACGATAAAATAAGTAGTTACAACGTATTACGAAACCAAAGGGTACGAAGGTATATAAAATATAGGGAAGTTTTTTTATTATATCGAAACATCTTTTAATACCCTTTCCTATGCGGATAAGGTATTAATCAAATTCAAAGGTTTAATTACAAATATAAAGACTTATAGATATCGTTTGTTATTAAATTATAAATTATTTTTATTTAAATTAACGGCTTCAATAAGCCTTTAGCTGTAAATTATAATTTCTGATGTGTTCGTATATCGTGACGTATTCGCAACAAATTTATTACGGTAAGTGTTAACTGGGTAAATTATATCTTAACCTTAAACAGTATCGGGAATTAGCCGACGAGTAAAAGTTTTATAATTGAAAATGGCGTTTTTTTCATTAATGAACAGATTCAATTTAAATTTAACAACTGGAGAATGATATAGTTATAACGGAAGTTTATGCCTTTCAAACGACTTTATTAAAAATTTGTAACAATTTCGACTAATATTTTAATATCGATGTTAGTTATTTTAATAAACCCGTTTAATACGCGTTCAAAATGAAAGATGTAAGTTAACGTAAACAATAATAAAAAAACGTTATGCTAAACTTATTTCGAGGCTTTATGTACTTTATAGCTTATCAGATTATTACTAACGTGGCTACGATTTTTTCTTTGTATTTCCTTTTACGTAAATATATAAGATTCAAGTCGAAAATGTAAAAAGAGATTTTTCATTGATGGCGACTAAAAAAGCTTTACTTCTAAATATAATTTTATTTCAGGGTAATATAACCTTAACAAAGTAATTTTCAAAGGAAGTAAAAGAAAGTTTAATTTCATTGAATTACGTAAAACCGAAAATCTATTGTTCATCTTCATACTTTGTAATAATACTTCCTTTTTTTTCGATATTTAAGTCGATTTTAACTATAATTATTATTATATTATAAACGAGGTTTTAATATATCTATTTAAAAAAGAAAATTCTACTATTATATTCGCGAAATCTAGATACTATATTAGGTTTACGGTAAAAAAAATTATATATCAAAAAATAAAATTTTGTTAAAACATAACAAATAGTTCATCCCGATAATAATATACTTTTTTTCCGAAATAACGCGGGATATAATTTTTCGAATGCCTTAAATATAATATTAATAGGTAATCCTCAACGCGAGCAGTAGCCTTTTAGTAATTTAAAGTCGGGAAGACTTAGTTATTGACGTAGTAATTATACGCCTCAAAACGAACGATATATAAAGCATAGTAGATTTGATTTTTCTCTGATTCGTATAATGTTCGTATTAGGAAATATAATATTCGGGGAACTCGTTTCGAATAACTTATATTATTAACAATTACGAAATAACAGGGATCTTGTAAAGGATAACTATAATTTCAATCGGAGAGAAGAAAGATTATTTATATCTTTTATCGAAATTAATTTCATTTCGTAACTCATTTTATAAAGATAAAGTTATAATTTCATTTATATATAAGGGGAAATTCGACTATTATATATATATATTAGATGAACCGAAAATGAAATTTTATCAAAATAACCTTAGGAGCCGTTAAACTAGATATTACGGGATTAACTTTTTAAATTTTGACGATGAGTTACAGAGTTAATAAATAAAGGTTAAGTTCGGGTAAACGTTTTATCGACGGTTACGTTGGTATTGTTTGTTCTTAAATTAAAAGAGGGATAACGGTTTTATATCGATTATTGGGTACTAAATAAAATTACGAAGTAAAACCTTTTTTCTTTACCTTTAATTAAGGAGACCTCATATGCGTTATCAAAGTTGATATAACTTACGAAATAAAATATTTAAACGGCTTTTTTTTTTATTCAAATAATATCTAGGTAAAAGGAACTAACGGCGTTTCATATAAGATTCGGGTTACTCAAATAATTGGTAATTCTTTTTAACTTAACGGAAACGCCAGTAACGTTTTTATAATATATTAATTTCATAATAAGGGATATTTCGACTAATTTCGTCAAAATGTATCAAAGTTACCTTTTGGTTCTTTTTTGGTATTCAATAAAATCACATAATAAAATTTTGTATAGTTTTAGGACGTTTTAGTTATATGGGGTAAACCTCAATTGAAAAAAAAACTTCGTTCTTAAGGAGGTGAAATACCTGAGCGTTTTTATAATGGTTAAGTTAAGTATCCGGGTTAATCCGAAAAAAAGAACTGGGTAATTCACGAGTGAAAGTTATTACGTACGGTCCGAAAGGTTCAAAGTATTTTAAATTTTATTCAATTTTATCGAAATTTTATTAGTCATTTTTTATAATCAGCTGATTATTTTGTTTATCTAACAGAATCAAGTATTTATTAGGTTTAGACGAAACAGGAGGAATACTTATGTTAAACCTTTAAAAATGTCATTGTTGTAGCTTCTATTTAGGTATATTGAAACTCAAATGGGCTAATAATAATGGAAACTAACTATTTTGAAATGGAATTGAAAGGGTATATATTGTCACAGGATGAAAGTAATATTTTAAAAATCGTAATTTACTATTCCGTACAGTTAACAAATACTAAACATAATTATAGGATTTACGATAAAAATCTCTTCGTGGTAATATATCATTTAAAGTTGTAGTCTTTTAATTTACGCAGTATCCGTATACCGTTTACGATTTTAATAGACTATAAGGAATTTTAATATATTTTTTTACTACGGTTAATTTCGAAACTCCCAGTTAAATAAGCCAAAGTCCTATTTTTTTTCATTATTATTTACTGTTTAAGCCCGAAACTTAGAGAGCCCGCCTCGAAACGTTAGCTTGTAAAATATGAAATAAGTCCGAAATTAAAAAACGCCGTGCGCGGATTTTTAAGCCTATTTTTATCATTATATTAAATGTGGTATTGATAAACTTATACATTAAATGGATAAAAATTGTAGCGGATTATTCAAAGGATTTTGGCGAAACGGAGGTTTGGTTATTAAATTACGATGATATGTATTTTAAGGGTGGGTCGTTTGTTTTCGAAGTGCCATTGAAAACAATACTGCCCCATTCGTGTCGTTATCAGTGATAAAGTTAGGGGAGTTTAATACGATAATAGGGGTAATATTATTATGGGCCCGGCCCGTATTAAGTTCGTCAGTATCATTAACGTCGAAATGTTACTTTATTTTTGTCTCAGGTATATTAACAGAATTGTACAATTAAGGAATTATAAACAACCCATTATATAAGGTTCGCCTTTTCACTATTTTAAAAGGTATTAAGCTTTTTTAACTTAAAATATATTAGTTATAGAAATTACGGATGGAGGAATGAACTCACGGGATATATTAAATTGTCGTAATGGTTTATAATTATCGAATCAAAAATCATCTATAACAAGGATTTCATAATTAATTTTCAATTTTTTTATTATAAGTTATTTGAATAAAATATTTCATTTTGAATTATTTACGGAATTATTATTGAAAAGTCATAATTGTAAATATTCAACATTTATATCGAATATATACGTAATATAATAAGACGCAACCTTATCTTACTTTATGATGAAACTGCATTTAACATTTTTTATCCTCATCTAGTATTAAACGTATATTTCTGTTAACTTTATAATAGATCCACTAATTACTAATAGCGGGCTTCGATATTTATTAGTTTTTACGAATCGCCTTTTCAAATTTATTTAATCATAGGTTATATAGTTTATAATTACCAAGGCATACGCGAAGCGCTTTTGGGATGTGTGGTGGAGATTTTATGGATTCCTTACTGTTATTATTAATTATTCCAGTTCAAATTGAATAAACGTATTTTAAACTACTTTTCATTCCCTAATAAAAGTAGACTAGCTTTTCTTCATGATGTATTACTTATAAATAGATAATGATATTGAATAGGTAAATCAAAACGTTTTAAAATACTTACGTATTATCATCTCCTTTTCATACCTATTTCTGAATTCTTATTAAATAACTATAAGTTAACGGTTACTAGGTTGAATATAAAACAATTAGTAAATATGTACAAAATATTATTTATCTTAAAGGTAAACGGTGATAAAGACTCGTTAACTAATCCGGCGGGACGAATTATTATGGGTTTAACTTATTTACACGAGGAGATAAAGTTAGCTTAGAAAGCGATAACATATATTTAATAGTCAATGAAAATATCGATGAATCGTAGAAGATATTCGGAAAAACGATATAAATACGGGATTGGATTAAGTTAAGTTTATATAATATTAAAATTGATTATTTAAGTCAAAAATTCGATTAATTTTATAATTTTTATCGAGTAATTAATATTTCGAATTCGTTTTATATCGTGTTAAATTCTTTTGGCTAATGTGTTATATTTTGTATAGGCTTAATTAAACGGGCTGTTTTAAACCTTTTTTTTGGGTAAGTTTTATCCGATATTCGTCAGAAATTGATTTTAGTAGTTCACGATATAGGAATAGGTAATTACGAGAAATTTAAAGTATTAAAACTCTTTGCGGTCAAAACGAAAATGGGCGAGGTTTATTATATTTTAATTTAATAAAAAGGTAACGATAAACTAGAGTGGAAATCATTACAAAATTACCGGTATATTATAACTTTAAATGAATTTAAACCGAAATGGAGAAACATTTAGATTTACGATAATACGGCATTTCGATAACGGTGTTGAACTTATAATAAATTGTAGGCGCGGGGTAAATTACCTATACCTTCGAATTAACATTTTACTTATAATGAAAGAGGAGAATTTATTATTAAACGAAGTTATAATATAATAAATAAGTCTGAGTAAATATTACTCGACTTTTTCGAATACGTTTTCGATTGTAAGGCAGTTTTTACTACGACTTAACGAAGATTTACCTACTTATCATTTTTATTTTTATTAACATTTAATAAGTACAAGAGTCATTAAAGTTCTAGGCCTCATTATAACTCGCTTAGAATACCAGGTAACATTGGGGAAAGAGAACAATAAAAAGTGTAACGGAAATTGGTAGGCATCGAGACGGGGAGCTGGTAAAAAGCGGGACAGATATGAGGTGATGCCGAGGATAGCGGATAACGCGGGGAGGAGCGGGCGTTAGGAGAAATCGAAGGCGGATAATGCGAAAAGGGACGGACTTTAGAGGAGGTCAATAATAAAGGAAAGTGTTAGGAAGGACAGATTTTGGAAAAAGCTAACGATAACAGTTAACGAGTAGTAGGGCAGGGGGTATGGTAGGGGAAGTAACCATTTAAACGGGTTACTATAAACTGTAATATATTAATTTAGGTTCGGATAATGCAATCGGTCCAGGCGCGATTTTACGCCCGCTTGCGGTTAACTCGATTAACACGTTTTTATTCAAAGTTTGACAATAAAATACGGGTAAAATCGAAAATCGTATGATTAAGTTTTAGGCATCATTTATAACATTTTATAGGTCGTTATTTATATTAATTTAAAAAATATAAATTGGGTAGTTATATTATTTTAACCTTCTAGGCTAAATTTTCAAAACGGTATACGGTGGTAACGGAAAGGGGCTGGGGCGAAAACGTTTTTCGTTAAATTCTGGTCGGTTAAGGACATTCTGTTTTTATAAATGGGTGATATAATAAAAAGTAACGGAAAAGTCCGGTGTAAAAACGGACCCAAAAGGAAAAGGTAGCGTAGGCATATAACTAAAAGGGTAACGGTCTATACTAACAGTATAGTAAAACCTTTTTACGTCCGAACAATATTACAGAAACGGCTAAATTAATTCATGAATTTAAAAAAGGCGAATATGAAAATGAGTTAAAAATCTGTGATGTTTTCCTAACGTTTACCCGTAAAGAATAAGGTGTAACCTTTATTCTCGGTCGTAATAATGAATTGGTGTAAAAAGGCACGTAAATCGGGTAAGGCCGTAAAAAAACTCATCTTTTAAATATACTACAAAAAGTAGTTAATTTACGTTGAAGTTTTTTACTGGGTTTATTTGTAAGTTTAACATATTAAAGATTTTTTGGTATACGCGATACTTTTACGCCTGATGAATGTAGACATAAAAACGAAAATCGTTAAAGTTATAAAAATGGTTAACATATAATATATAAACGTTTCTAACTTATAATAGAAAGCTTGTATGTTTATCTTTACCATTTTCAAGGACTAAAAAATCATTTATAACGTAAAGACGTTATAATAAGTAAATACCGGCAGGTTATTAATATGTAATAAGGTAATATACCATATAAGGAGGTTCTTCATCCCTTTCAAAAACGTCGACGATAATGTAACCTAAATTAAGCCTATTATTTATATTGGTTATAATAATAAGTTAGCAGATTTTTTTTTTAAATATATCAATAGGAATAATTGGTTAAGATATATAAAGGTGACGTAAAATAATTATGAAAAGAGTGATAAACAAAAAAGGGTGATAGTATGAAAGGGGAAAAAAGAAAGGTTTGGAGATTACAAAAGGCGTTCGTATTTATAAGAATTAATAGACCGGACTCGATACGCGTTACGCGATATTAAAGGTAAAAACATGACTTTATACGGCGTGTTATACGATACTAATGGAAAAAAAGTTATATTATACATTGCATTAAATTATATATTATACGGTACCGGCGGTTAAAATGATATATTACACGACGCATTCACGGGTATACAATACGGCGCCGGCGGTATAATAGGTATATTATATATTTCAGTTATCAACGTATTATAATATACCCATAATAAGGTTATTAGACGCATTATATGACGTCGAAACCCCGAGGTTAAGCCGGCCGAAGTATTATACGATATGTTAAACATAATATTACAGGTTTACATTTAACCAGAGTATTAAGCGGATATAGCCCGCGTCCGGTATTTATTTAAAAAAACGCCGTAACCCTTATAACATCTAAGGAAAAGGGAGCATATTATCAATTTGAGCCGTTAGCTATTAATCTTATAAAATATGTTACTATATATATAACGGGATAGGTAGTATCTGGCTTAAGCTTGGCCTGGGTACGGTCCGGGCGCGGTTTGGGTACAAGCCGGGTACAATTCGTATACGACATATGAGAGGGAATGTAACGGGCTAGGCACTAGTCCTACTTAATGGTCTTGCATGTTGGGCCACGGAAGCCTCTTCTAATCTTCCTCTGCACCTCAATAGTAAATCCCATTTGGTACCTACTAAACTAACTATTGTAATTCGGACCACAATACAAACTTAAAACTTACACACTATCAATGAAAAATATCAACGCAACACCAGTTACTTCGACCACAGTAATTCAAATCGACTACGTTACAACGATAAATGCCTACCATCACCTAAAGAAATAATTTCAAACTGAAATCCTAATTTTTTTTCCACGTTTTGGGAAGGATTATGGAAAGTTTTCGAAACTAAATGAATAATAACGACAGACTCTTATCCTTAAGCCGATAATTGATTTAAAAGCAAAGATAAATTTATTGAATTTGTATTACGCTATTTTGTGGCTTAATACTCCCAATAAATATGTATTAAGTGTATTCCAACACTACAATAAAGCTTTAATAACGTCTGTTTTCGAATAATTAACGTTAGCCCTTACGAGTTTCTCTTTAGCTTCAAGGTGTAATTACTAGTGGACTATTTTATTTTATTAATTCCTCGTTAATAGGTCAATATACGTTTTTTACGGAAATAATCAAAACGGGATACTTAATCAATAATAGATATTTTAACCTCGGAAATTCAAAAACGATTCGATGAGAATTACAAATAATAGAACTTTAATATTGGTAACTGAATTTAGCTTAGAACTAGCCGAATATATAAGCCTTTTCATCGTTAAGAAAAACTCGCACCTCTTCGCTTAGAACAGTTTACTATTATAAAAAAATTGGAAAATTCGCTTTTACTTTTAATTTCCCACTAAATTCAAGGCTTCTTCCTACTATTAGCGTCTTTTACCAAACACTTACACAAAATAATGAAATATTTAAGCGATTCTTTTCGACTTAAACGCCTATGAAGTACAAATGCGACTAGAATAAATGAAAAATTTAAAAAATATTAAATGAAAGATTTAATCGTCTCCGTTAAATAGGTTAGCAAGTTTAATACCTTGTACTATGAAAGGGTTTCACAGCAAATGATTATAAATAGGTGAATCTTGATGATTTAAAATATTATGAAGAGTTAATTAAGGAATTTAAAAAGAATTTGTGATAATTCTCATAAGTACTTATAGCTTTTTCGCGAAAACTTCTTGCAAAAACTGCTTCTCACGAGTATCCCTTCTCGTAAGAAGCCATTCTTATAAAACGCCTTCTTGTAATAAAAACATCATGCTTTCTTTGTCCCCTGGCATTTATTAAACTTAAGTGGAGTAGGACCTGGGTGGGGTACCAAACCCTACCTACCTTATTAACTATTATTATACATATATACCTGGTGCAAACTCTACATTCAGACTTAAACTTAGCTTCTTCATCTTTCAATACACTATAAATCACACCACCACAAGCAAGATCCAACAGGTTTACAAAACTAAAAAGTAATATACCAACACTTTCAATGCAGCACTAGTTACTTTAACCAGAAATTCGAATCGACTATTTTCAATGATAAAGGTCTACCAACAAAAATTTATATTTTAGGGAATATATATCGGCATAAATAAAAAGAGCGGCTCTGGAAATAAATTAAAATGGCTTCCGCTCAATGTAGATGAATTTGTATTAGAATAGTAGTAATTACAATACAGTAAATTCGTTTTATTTTCAGTGAAGTTAACTATACAAATAGCACTTTAAATATATTGTTTGTTGGCTTACTGTATTAGCTGCAAAGAAAGTACAGTATACGCCTACTTCAAAATAAAGTATAGACTAAACAATCGACTATACAAATTACTACATAAACCGGCTAACGATTTGCCAAACCTAAAACAATACATCCACCACTTGACCATGCAATACTACTATTATTCTGATCAGTCGAATCGACATCGTCATAACGTCTAAAGCCATACCAACACTGATCATTATTTATTAGATTAATCACAGATAAGCTAAGTAAAATACGTACCTACTTTCTGGTTATACTTTGCGTTGAACAACGGCCAAGGTAAAGGAACGATTTTTAATAAAGGCCCTCACAAATTACGTTAATTGTCACGGAAGTAAGTAAAAAGGAATTTTAAGTTACGTCGGTTCTTACAACAAGTTAAAGGTAACGACAGTATCCTTATTCGAAAACACTAAGACATCTTCACCAAAAATCCATTTTAAAAACATTAACATTAAATATTAGAGATCTTAAAGTTCGACAAGTAAGTAAGCGGTTAATTTAATACTTCGACGGGTATAAATATTACAAAAAAGATTAAGTCCTATGACCAAATAACTATAACAAATAACCTTTAACCTTTATCGATTATAAACGATCTCCGATTTTGCCCTTTATACCAAATCTTTACCTTTACTTTTTTCCTCTACATTAATTTAATCTTCAAGATTTCTACCCTAAGTGAAAAGATCAAAAATAGTTTAGTCGCGCCGAAAAAGCCACGTCGCGCGACCTAACGCTAAGTCGTCAAGGTTACACACGACTCTACGTTGAAATACGAAGTGTTTACACTCCCAAATCTACAAGTTCACTCCACACCACGCTATCATGTCCTATACAAGCCAGAACGTTAAGATAACTCTTATAAATGCTTAATTTAAAGCTATTATCGACCCTACTTGAGAGAAAGCAATAAAGGCACTCGAAATAATTTTTGTTAACTATTATAACGAATAGTTGTGAATTAAAAATATCAACAAGAATTCAACTAAAACCCACCTAACTCATTAAGTTAATTAGTATATCCTTGATGCGAACTCCAATAATGACTAAGGCTATAGTATCTGTACTTTTCAAAATTTTCTTAAGTTTCTCAACTATTAGACACCTAATATGTAAAAGATAATCTAATGTATGATTAAAGCCAAACTAAAAAAAGGGAGTCAAGAATTGTAGAATTTATATCCCCGAAAAGATTTTACTCAAACTATTCGAAACCTTTTTTAAATTAGTTCAATAAAAGTACCCCTTTTAAAATCCCAATTTTTAAAATCTTTGATAAAAATTCAAAAGCGTTAGAGATCTTTAGCGCCCTTATACGCGTTTTAAAAAACCTCCCTTAATTTTAATTAAATCAAGCCTTTTATACATTAAAGAAAAAAACTCTATTAATTTACTCAATTACCTAGTACCCCCATATAATAACGCGAAGAACGCTTTCAATAACAGTAAAGCGCGTAAAGTAACAATTGTTAACTCGGTCAAAGGTATCAAAGTTCATGATCTCCACTAGTAAATTAATTAAAACTGTCAAATCCCTTGAAAATATTTCCTTAGGCCAAGTTTTTATTACCCTCTAACCATTTAATTAAAATCATTCAATCATTTAAAAAGATTTCTACAAGATATATCTTTATATATGTAAGCCTATCACAGGTCCTACCACAAGACTTTAACTTTCGGGACAGACAACTGGCAAATACCTTTGATACAGTGATTTGAAGGATCTAAGGCTTAAATTACCAGGAAATACGAATGAAAATTGGGATAACTATCACAGCTTTTGCCTAAAACCTGTTAAAATAGTTAACATTCATTAAAAACTTTCAACAAACTTCAATAAGGTCTGAAATAATATAGAAAACTATAACAAACAACACTACAACCTTGTCAACACTAAAATAATACCCTTGTTAAATATTTGTAAGTAAATAGAGATTCCTCCGTCTAATTTTTGCTTACTACTTCCCGAAATCCTCATAAGGTACGCCAAAAACTATTGCCTAACCTTTCTAACCCAAGTAACCACTTTCCGCCATATTTATGATATTATGAAAAGCTATTTAGAACAAGATATCCACCTTACGTAATACTATATAGATTTGGCCATCATTAGGTAAACTACGATAATGGCAATAAAGAAAGAGGAGGAAACACTAATAGATATGATAAAATAAATGCTGGATAATCTTATATTATATTAATACGTAATAGAAAAGGCTGAAGTTTGCGAAGCCACACTTCGCTAATCGGTACGCTCAGTCGGTATAGGCGTTAGCGAATTTGGATACAATTTACAACGCTTAAATAATTTTTACGAAAGATTTTTTAACCAGTTACCCTCCTCATTTTTAACCTTTATAACGCATATACCAGGCTCTTTGAGTATATATCTCTAAGCTTATAGCTTTCGCGATATAGATAAAAAAGATCGCGTAATGGTCAACTATGTCGACCGAAAGTATGGTTATAAACGCCGCTAACGCCTGAAATCTGGTTAAACTGCTTTAGATTAAAAGCTATAGCTACTTTAACGTTAATAGTGGAAATATTTAAGCAAACCTATCAACCGTAAAAACTATCGTCGTAAAAGTAATAAAAGATATTAAATTTATAGTAAGCCCGAATGCTAGTTCACACACGATCCTCCTGCTGAATATAATAATAACTTGATAATATATAATATTTAATACCTTACTAATTCTGGGCAAAACCACTTAAAATATATCGAAAACTTCAAGGGTATAAACACTATTAACGGTGGCGATACACCTAAAAATATTAGATGGTATAAAGATATCATTTTAATACGACTTAACAACTAGATGACTACGTTTTTTATATCGCCTAAATGGTAAAAATACTTACTTACCTTTGCCCTAACCAAGTTTATAACCCTTTATACACCTTTAACCTTTGTTATCGTTACAAGGACTATACATTTTAAGGTATTATACTAGATTTATGTGTAGTAAGGTATTAAAAAAAACTTTATTCGCAGTATGTAGCATTTTTAAGGGAGAATACCATTATTACAGAAATTAATCGTTAAAATACTGGTAAGGCTAAAGTTGGTTTCGGCTTAGGTAAGCAACTATTGTTACTAGAGACAACGGTAATTTAAACTATTATTAACCCGATTACGTTCCATATCCTTAAATCACATACTCTATTCCTACTTTATTTAAAGGATATAAAAACTCTTGATATTAACGTTGATATAAAAATCGACGAACCAATTAAAAACGACTAAAAGTTTGTTTTTACCTTTAAATAGAATAACATGTAATTTTATTTTTAAAGTTGAAAGGAAACGGTATGAAATCTAATGAAATTAAAAAAAAAACGTTAATTATACCAGCGTTTTAACTACCTAGCTGTTAATAAGATATATAAAATCCTAAAATCTATAAGGCATAAATATGCTCAATACTTTATTTTAAAAGTTGTGGAATTTTTTTCTATTATAACTAAACGTATACCAAAATCTTACAAAAATTGAAATTCATAATAAAAACGATAAAGATTTAAATTATAACGTCTTTCTCGATGTGTTTTACCTAAATAACAAGCATATTTTCCATGTTATTGATTTTACAACCTTTTTTATAAAGTTAAGTTTTGGAAGTTATTGTTGGTAATAAATACGTTGAAAATGCTAAGAATATTGTAGATTGACACGTATTTAGGCCTACCTAACTTTTTTTTTGACGATGCTAATACCAATTTTACGGCGGCAAAGTTCTCGGAGAATGACAAAAAATGGGGATTTAGTATGAATAGGTGCCTATAACGGCTCACTAGAGTATTGGGAAGGTCAAAACGGCATAAGTATTACTTTTACGAATGTATAATATCTTTACACTGAAAATCAGAAGCTGTACAGACCAAAAAGCATGTCTTCAAATGGCGGTAAAGAGCCTAAATAATGTTATAGGCTTTGATGACTTAGTTCTAACGCTATTGGTTGTTGAAGCGTACCTACGCCTAATAAGCGAATCTTCATTATTAACAAGTAAATAAAAAAAGGTTATAACCTATAGTAAAGTATTAAAGGAACTATAGAAAGAATCGGTACAACGTTAAGTTAACGACGCCCTTAATACTAGGAACCGCCTTAGTATAATCGACATATTTACTTTTCTGTTGTAAAGCAAAGTTTTCCTATAGTGTGATTCATGTAAATAGGAGGGATTATACAAAACCGTAAGTATCGCCAATTTTAAAGTAGTTCGTAAAACTATTAAAGGTCTTGTAATGGTTCGTATTATTTAAATCAAGCCTTAAATTAATGCGACCAACAATAAAAACCTTGAAGTTAATCCACTGAATTAATACGATTTTCCCACATGCGTTATCGATCAGCTAATAAAACGCTGTCGACGCGAATGACCCCGATAAAGAGAAATATTAAAAAATAAAAATACTTACCAGGTCGTATTTACAATACTATTAAGATAATTAGGAAAAATAAGGATGACGAAGACTTGATATTAAAGTTCTGGGCATAAAGTATTATTAAAACCTTTAATAAACCTATTAAGAAAAGTAATAAGGTTGAGATCAATAGCCTTTTAACTGGAGAAATTGTACAATTCGTGCCTAAAACCGGTTTTAACCTTCAAAAACCAAATATTACAATCTTTAAGTTGTGGATTATATAAGAGATCAAAGGCAAAACCACAGGGCAGCCGTACGAAAAGTCACGTTTAATCGCTTGAAAATATAGTAATAAAGGGAAAAAAATACTTATATAATTACCAACAATTTAAAAGATTAAATGACGCTTAATGAACGTTTGAATAATAAGTTGACTAGCTAAAATGAAAAACACATTCACACTTAATATCCGAAATATAACGCAAATATATACGTAGTTACCGACCGATTTACGGCGGATCGTCTTATTAAAACTTCTATAGGAACTACGTGCCACCTATCTTCCGGGGATGGTAAAACAGTATATTAAGCCATTATATGGACTTGCTTAAATAAGCGTTCATTGGTTTTTAACCTATTAGTCGTACTTTAAGTTATTATTAGACATAAAGTTTTTAATAAACGATCAATATTTACGAGTAACAAAAGACAAGGACTTTGAGTTAAAAGGTAAATAAAATAACGATACCCTTTTTATTAAAACTACTAACTTTATGATATTAGAAGAGTAAACGATTAAAAACTTCAAGTTTTAAAATTACAAGCCGATTACTACTTTGAAAAAAGACAATTAATTAACTGATCATCAATCCGCATGCTTGGTATTGATATTGGTTTAAATTTCCGCTTCAAGGACTAAGGCGTTAGTTCGGCTATAATCGATAAATTTGACGTAGCTAAAGCCTAATGATCCCTAAAATAATGTACCCGTAGCAGCTATATCGCTAATTTATACCAACTGGAAGCGTTTTATAACCTACCGATTGTGACATAAAACAAAAATTAAGAGGTGAAGATTTTAACCGGCTAAATAAAAGGTTTAAATCATAGATAAAAAAAAATTAAACCGAGGGATTAAAAGAGTTATAATTAATCTGTAGAATGTGAAGTTAATAATTTTTACACATAGTTTCTTTAAAAATTACACCAATTTATCTTTACTAATTGACTTCCTATTAACCCTCATTAATAGAGATAAACCAAAAAAATTAGTTTAATATTATCGGCATCCTGATTCATTGGACCTCTGTCAAATATAAGAAAATCATATAGAACGTATTAATTTTAGATATTTATGACATAATAAATGATTTTAATGTAGGTATAGCACTATGGCACACTTTTAACGTTATTACCAAGCAGCTAAAAAATCCTTCTATCCCGGTAGTAATCTGTACCGACTCGAAAAACCTATTTCAATACCTTTTAAAACTTGGAACCACCAGTGAAAAATGTCTAGTAATCGACGTAATAACACTCCATAAAACCTACGAAAACAGGGAGATCGAGGAGTTCCGATGGATCGATAAAAAAGATAACCATGTTAACGTTATAATAAAAGCATCGCCGAATAAAGCCCTTAAGAGGTTTATAGAT
Source organism: Anisogramma anomala (assembly GCA_038502455.1). Taxonomy (NCBI): domain Eukaryota; kingdom Fungi; phylum Ascomycota; class Sordariomycetes; order Diaporthales; family Gnomoniaceae; genus Anisogramma; species Anisogramma anomala. The sequence continues at coordinate 835,875 of JASMMZ010000014.1, read as the reverse complement.
AGCAATAAGCTAACTATACACACCAAGGGTTACGTGAACAAACCACCTGACAAAGCTAAGTCACGTGCCGACGGACAGGGATATGCTGGTAGACTGGAAGATTACTAGTGAATTAACGAAGACGACTTCTTTAATTGGCATGGCTAAATTGGAAGCTTTCATAAGCCCGTGGAGGGAGAACTTTTTGTAGGAACTATTAAAGTCGAAACTTGGAGCCGTAGGGCAATTAATGGTAAATAGGGTCAATTTGAGTGTGGAAGTCAACTGGAATTGACTGGGGTCTGGCCAGTTGACGAGGACGTGATTTAGCGGCTACCGGAAAAGTTTTGGTTGCCTACACTAGCGTACGCGTGCATAAAACAAAAAAAGCCGCCAATATTGGAATAGTAGTAATTGCAATACAGAAGGTCAACTTTATTTACAGTAAAGTTAACTATACTAACTGCAACTTGAATGTATTGTTTGTGGGCCTACTATATTAGCTGCAAAGCAAGTACAGTATACGCCTACTTCACACTAGGGCATGGGCCAAGCAATTAGCAATACCAATTACAGCGCAGACCAGCTAGCGATCTACCAAACCTAAAACAATACATCCACCACTTGACCACGCAATATTACTGTTACTTCGACCAATCGAATCGACAACGTTGCAACGTCTAAAGCCCTGCCAACAATTTGGTACATTTAGGTACTTTATGAAGTCATATATCCGTGTTTTCGTTATCTTCAGCACAATTTTCTCGTGGCGTACATTATCTACCTTTTTTCTTGCACGTATTTCCTAACTTGTATAGCTTTAACATATATGTAATGAAAACGTATGTCTGTATGACCTCGAAATTTAAGTGCGTATGGCTTTAAAATAAAAACCACCTTGACATATAAACGCGTATAGCTCTAAAATATCAGCCTTAAATTACAAGCCTTAAGATACAGGCCTTATGATGCAATCCTTAAGATGCATGTCCTAAAATAACAGGCCTTAAGTTACAAACTACCTTAAAATGTAATCACGTATGGCTTTAAGATACAAGCTTTAAAATGCAAGCTCTAATTAAGATACAGGCCTTAAGATGCAATCCTTGAGATGCAGGTCTTAAAATAACAGGCCTGAAGCTGCAAACCACCTTAAAATGCAATCGCATATGGCTTTAGGATACAAGCCTTAAGCTGCAAGCCATGAGATGCAGACCTAATTTAAATGAGTACAGGGCGAATGAAAAGGTGAAAAATTTGCGTTAAAAGAACAGCGTGCCGTAGGTGACATTAACACGGGAACTTAACTTCGCAAAGTACTTAAATGTACCGAATACAATTTAGCTGTGCGGAAGCCATTTTGAGCTGTGCGGATAGCCGTTTTCTATTCTTATGTGCCCAAAAAACTATTATATATCCGAGACCAAACCTGGTTCTCGGCTTACTATGCCACAAGTGTGGGGGTGGTGAAGAGTAGTTATCAAAATGCAGCTTATACTGGTACATGTGATTGATGAATTGGTTTTCGCATTAGCTCCCCTTTCATGTCCGTCCGTACCTCTACATTAAAGTCGATATCGAGGCTTTTATATCTACGTAGGCTCCTGCATTCATGATAGCTTGAATACCTAGTATCTATTTGCTTCTATTTTAACACACATCGCAAACCCTAAAACTGCCATGTCATCGTATTTCTAACTGCCAAATTACATTACCATTTGGCCAGAGTCTCACAACAGCTGTCCTTTTTTAATCTTACTGGTCTATGCAATTGAACTTTAGGAAAAGCCACGACAGCATCGCTACACCAGAAAACGCACAGGGGATCCTTGGCTAGGAGAAGTATTGCATTAAGGGGATAGCCCAGAGTAACAAAGTTACATCGGCTTACATCGGCTAGAGCACCCACCCTACATGCCCCAGTTCCGATGTACTATACTCAGCAGGGGCCTTTAACGATGTAGATAATACCTTTAATGACAATCATGTGATACCCTTCACTTTGAGCACATTTTTTTTTGTGCAATATGAAGGATATTGGGGATTTGGGGCGGCATCAACAGGAGCACGACTTGGCTGTATGAACTCACGATTTGCGATTGCTCCGCGGAATCAAGGCCATGCAACTCTCCCAACGGTGGTCAGTTGGCTGGCAATGGAGGGCAGCCATTGGAAGGAGGTGCGTTATAAAGTATACTTTAATTTGGCTTGGCTGAAGTATATGTACCGTCACCATCCCACCTGTAAGATGGCACTGTGGAGGAAAACCAGCTAAACAACACGCCGCTTGTGCTAACACGGGCTCATATCATACAATGGAGTCTGCCGAGAAACAAACGCGCATAGGCCCATACACTGTGGAAGAGGACAGCTCGAGGGTGACCAACGTCTCCGATCCAGATGAGCAGGGCGAAGGGACCCGAGTTGCTGTGGACTACGCCGGAGCAAGCCAAAAGACAGACCCAAGAGAAATTGCGCTGGTCAAGAAGCTAGATTTGCATGTCATGGTACGCTATCAAACGTCGGGTTCTTCGTGGCGTCCCCCGACGTAGCACTTGGAACAGATGCTGACAATTTGTAGCCGGTTGTGTGGGTTCTCACCTTCCTCAACTTCTTCAACAGGCAGTCCATTGCCGTGGCGCGTCTCGATGGCTTCGAGAAGGACCTGGGCCTCACCGCGGCCCGCTTCAACATGGCCATCTCGATCCATTACGTCGCCTACGTGCTGGCCCAGATTCCCTGCAACATGGCCATGACCAGAATCCGGCCCTCGGTCGTCCTGTCCGGGTCGATGCTTCTCCTCGCCATCGTGACAGGCCTCACCGCGGTCGTCGCAAACTTCAGCGGCCTGATGGTGCTGCGGACCGCGCTCGGTGTCATCGGAGCGCCGCTCTACCCCGGGTCCTTGTACCTGATGGCCCTGTTCTACAAGCGCAAGGAGCTCTCTACCAGGCTGACGGTGAACCTGACGGCCTCCTTCCTGGGCCCGGCCTTCAACGGGCTCATCGCGGCGCCCATCTTCAGCCAGCTGGGCGGCCGCGGCGGGCTCTCCGGCTGGCAGTGGCTGTACGTCATCTTCGGCATCATCTCGGCCGCCTTCGCCGTGCTTGCCTACTTCGTCCTGCCGGACGAGCCGCTGACGACCGGGTGGCTGTCTCCCGAGCTCCGCCAGCTCGCTCACGACCGGATTGCCGCCGACACGGTCGCGAAGCGGCCGGATGACAGCATGCTGAAGGGGCTGCGGGACGCATTCGCGGACCCGCGTGTTTGGGTCTTTGTGTTCACGCAGCACCTGAACTCGGCGGGCAGTGGCTTTCGAGTGTTCCTGCCCACGCTGATCAAGACACTGGGTGAGCGTTTATTCCGTCCAGGCTGCTTCCTCCCCCTCTCCGCCCCTCCTCCAGCGTCGGCAGGGGAGGGATTGGCGTGCTCTCTACACCCGAGCTTCCGTTTTGACCGCCAGCGACAGGCTTCAACAAGACCACGACCCTGGTCATGACCTGCCCTCCCTACCTGCTGGCCTGCGTCACCTCGATCTCCATGGCCCTCTCGTCGGGCCACCACAACGAGCGGACGTGGCACCTGACGGCGCTCAAGATCACGGCCATCGTCGGCTTCGTCCTCGCGTGCGCGACGATGAACACCGCGGTGCGGTACTTTGCCTGCTTCGTTTTCGTCGTGGGCACGTACGGACCCGCCAGCATCTTGAACTCGTGGCTGGCTAGCACCTGCGGGCAGTACAAGGAGAAGCAGGCGGTGGTCATGGCGATGGCCAACTTCGCGTCGGCGTCGACCCTGATCTGGACTTCGGTGCGTGCCCCCCCTCTCCCTCTCCCCTCTCCCTCCCCCCCTGCCTCTCTCCTTGGGTGGAACGTGTAGGCTTTCTTCGAGTACCGGGACCGACCCTTCCCGGACGTCGCGTGCTGATCCGGTGGGTGACATTTAGTATCTGTGGACAGACTCGGCGGCCCCTCGGTATGTCCTGCCGCTGGCGGTCAGCGCGGCGTTGGCCCTGGTCGTTATGGTCCTCATTTGGTTGATTAAGTGGGACTTGGTGCGGAAGAACAAGAGGATGAAGAGAGAGGATCCCACGGGCATACTTTTTTATGCGTATTGATATGTTCGGCTTTGTTCTCCAGGTAGTCTGGTGGTTGGGCATGATTTCTGGCGTAGCGTCTTGAGCTCGGCCAAGCCATGCCATGCCATGCTATGCCATGACTTTGGAAGGGCCATGGCTGCCGGGGGGCGGGGGGGGGTCAGGCGTTAAAGTATTGCATTGAGGCTTCAAATTGGATTTGATTAACTAGAAAAGGACAGAATCGAAGGATCTGTCTTCAACTAAAATAAACGGTCCCGGAGGCATCCGTAACTTACGTAACCTATTATTTGTTTGTGTTTCTATTCAGTAGGCACCACATAGTGTTGCTAATAACTCTAAAAGGTTGAAGACATAAACGCGTTCCATTGTAACCTATGCGGTTCTTAATATAATAAGCGGGTTTGTCTTCGAGTTACCGATAACAGCCGATTCTGATATCGCATTTACATAAAAAGGTAATAGTTTATATTAAAACTATTGGTACTTTGAACTGAATAAACATCATTGTTAACGTAATATAGTGCAGTTTACTATATTATTAAATATATGCAATACAATAAATATTATTCATAGATCAAATATAATGTAACTGACGAAAAGATCAATTCAGTTGATTAATTCAATACCAATTGTCATAATTTACGAGAGTAATAATATTAACTATCGAGATCAATGATTAATTATAAAAAAAAACTGTTTATTAATGTTACAGGTAAAGATTAGATTTATTGTAATAATAATATATGGGAAACTAGTTAGTAATTCTTATAACTTAAAATTCATAACCTAGGTTTTTATCGAATGTTCTTGTGGAGGATAGTTTCATATAAGCCGCCGGCAAAATAGGGTTTAAAACTGTTTATAGTCCTTCATTAAAAGAAAAAATAGTCTTTGCTATTAAACAATGAATACATATAAAAATACATAGCTACTAGACCAGCTAATTATATAATTAGTCACATTGTTGGTAGGCCTGCCTATAGATGTAGGCCTTTCGTTGCAACGTAGTCGATTCGAATCACTGTGGTCGAAGTAACTGGTGCTGCATGGTTGAAAGTTTTAGTTGTAAGTTCTAAGTTTGGCAGACCGCTAGCTGGTTTGCACACTAATTTGTATGGCTAAACGCTTTGGCCTGTGCCTCACTTTGAAGTGAACACCTACTGCACTGCACTTGCAGTGCAGTGTATTCAAATCCCACAAACTGTAGTCAATTTGCAGTACGTACAGTCAACTTTACTGCAAGTAAAGTTGACTTGACTGTACTACATTTGACTGCTATTCCAACACGTATTTTATATATGCGCGGATATATAATATGGTCAGGGTAAGATAACTAGGTGAATCAGGTTAGTTTTATCTCATAATATCATTTTGGGCTTACTTAGTTCTTTTATTGTATTTAAAAAAGTTCGCAAAACAGTTTGAACCATAGATTTCTTGTGTGTAACGTAAGGGGTCCTAAAAACCCTCTAAACCCAATAATAAAGTACTTAATCACTATACTATACCTAACAATTTCTACGAGATTATATGAATCAGCGCTGCAAAACATTGTCATCCAAATTTATTTCCTCATAACCTATAACAGCTGGCTCGTTACAACCGGTCCGTTATAGTCCATTACGGTTGGTTCGTTACGGCTCAAGCAATCGGGTAGTCATAGCCTTTGACGCGTTGCTATAACAGTCGGATAAAATCGTTGTTTTCTTTAGCCAACCCGTATTTGGATTGAAAAATGTTAAAGGTCACCCTTTAAACAAAGGTTTTTAATAACTTTTAAAAAATCATTCGTATATTATCTAGTTAACAAATCCTTACTTTTTAAATACGGTATAGGTATCACAGCAGTTGACTTCAATTTCGTTACGTATTTGATGAATCCGTATAACGTAATAGTTAATTTCGATTTCACCTTTTTCGCTTTGACTCACTAAAACAAGCGGTGTATAAGCCTGAGTTCGTTGTAAAAGAAGCGAAAAAATTAGTCCAAATGATTTAATTAATATAACACTATTAATACTTTCTTTTGAAGATATAGGATTTCACTATATGAGAGTTAATTAGTATTAAAACCCAGTTTGTTTAGTAAAAAATGTCAAGTTGTTTTCGAAAAAAACTGGTTTGTTTTTATTTTTATTTTAAAAGAAGCTAAATCTTGATACTGACTTCAAAACGCTTAACCGGGGTATGTTACTTGTATGTGAAGCTTTTATGTTCTATTATATCGTCATTATAACGACCTATTAGAACTTTGTATAATTATAGAGGTATTGCATAAAATCCTCCATCATAAACCAAGGTTGAATAAAGAGATTAACTAACTATTCCATTTATATGAAAAGGTTTAAATGAGAATAGTATTACATAAAAAAGACGGATTTGAATGATCGGTTTATTTATGTTCTTGAACATTAACTAACAATATGAAAGCAGATAGTAATAGATTCATTACATACGTATTAAATAACTTGGAATATATGTTGAAACCTTTTTTTTCCCTATAAACCTATCATGCTTAGTAAGGTTTATATCATATACATTAACATAAAGGTTAAAGTAGAAGATAGTATTGTATTAATAATGATAGACAGATATATAGATAGTAGAAGAGGCATATGGAGAGTACACCCTCAGATAAGAGTTTAGAAACTCTACCATACATTCTGCCAATGTTTCTTCTAGACAGTGGAACTTTATTATACACTTTGCAAAAATGTACCTTATAGCATAACACGTTATCTAACACTTTATAAACGTTTATATTATAATGGAGCACATTAACGTTCATTTTGCAAATGTATATGCTCTGATGTGGTCTCTTACTAATTATGAAAATATATAATAATATTTAAATTGGTAATCTCCTATTCTTTGGTATGTGCCGTATCCGTAATTTAGTAATAACAATATTATTTATTCGAGTTTTAATTATTCACTTAGTGATAATAATATCTATAGTACAATTCGTTTAAGGTTTTAATTAGAAGTTTTGTTAATGATAGTAATTATGGTTTAATTGTTTTCAGGTTTTAATTCGTTTAGTTAACTATAATAGTACCATTCATAACCGCAATATCATAAATTTTGCAAAGTTAATTGGAACGGTTATTAATACTCATAGGGGTATAATTATAGAGGTGTAATTATCGGTATCACGTGTTTTGGGGGTTAATATTAAAGGATATATCGTTATTGACTGAAGTCAAACTTTTTTGTCTTTCTTTTAACAACGTACCTTTGTCTATAAGGTAAGTTCATAATTAATTATCGGCGTTTATACGTTTAAACTACAGGTCTATGATTTAACATTTGTGCCGTTAGTATAAACCAGTTAATGCATTAATACCATATTCTTACTATTCCTAAAATAAATAACCCGTAAAAATTGGTTTTGACGGCTCTATTTAACGTATTAGCGTAAGCGTAAAAGAGCTGCCGCCACCGCCCGCTGCCAACCCAACCCCAAACCTCATAATTCTAAAAACATATTATTAATCCTAGCTTTTATTTTTGGATTTTCCGTTGCCGTCTTCGACCAAGTTTTTACTCCATTTTACTTTTTCTTTCCTCACTAAAGAAAGGAGCAGAGGGCTCCTAAAGTTATAGACTTTACTTTTTCGCTGTAGGTAAAAACGTTATTTGTTGGAATAGCAGTCAAATGCAGTGAATTTAAGTCAACTAAACTATCATTTTAGTTGATTATACTGACTAAAAATTGGCTGCAGTTTGTTGGACTTCACTGCAAGTGCAGTGCAGTAGGTGTTCACTTCAAAGTAGGGTACAGGTTAAAGCGTTTAGCCATAAAAATTAGTGTGGAAACCGGCTAGCGGTCTGCTAAACTTAGAACTTACACCAGAAACACAACCAATTTCAATGCTGTACCAGTTACTTCGACCATAGTGATTCGAATCGACTATGTTGCAACGATAAACGCCTACTAACACTATTATCTATAGTTAATTCCTGTCGCTATAAGCTTATTATATTTGATATCTAACGATATTTATATTAATAATTTTTCTTTTGACTTATATTATACTAATGTTTTTATAAACAAGATTGAGGCGGCGGAACGCGCCCCTATTTCAAGTTACAGTTCGCGAGGATTCGTTGTAAAGCCTCTTTAATACGTGAAACGTTAAAGATTTGCACCTAAATTAACGTCCGCATGCTATTAATAGACACGCTTTACATATCGTACGTTACTTCTGCGGCCGCAGGTAAAATTATTAGCAATTGTTAATAAAGTAAGGATTGGTCGATTCATTACTATTACTACGAGTTAATTAGCAACGGATACGCCCCCGTTTCGGTGATTTTAAAGCTAAAAGCCGAGGCTCTATTAAGAGTTCATCGTTTTTAAAGTAAGTAACTTATTCCTTAAATTAGTAATTTTAACCGTAACTAATTGTGATTTACTATTCTAATAAATCAATCGGAGTGTCCCCAAAAATAACCATATTGATAATACTTAAAATAAACCGAAGCTAATTAGTATTGGTCTTTAATTAGCAGTTTAAAGGGATGACAACCGCTATTATCTCCTAAAAGAAGGGTTTACGTATATATTACGCAGGCGACTTCGACGACGTCATTACGCGTTATCGTAAAAAGGATCAAAATCCCTTACATTCTTTGCTTAAATGTATATAACCTAAGGCGCGGAACCCTCCTCCCGGCGGCGATGCCGATGATGGCAATAGCGATAGTAGTGAAGAGAGATAGTACGAAGTCAAGGACGAAAAAGAAAAAAAAGAAAAAGAAACGTCGCTTTCGCTTCCCTTTCACCTTTCGGTAGCGATTAACTGCTTCATTTTATATTTTCCGGCTTATCCAGCCTTATTACAATTGATTATATAATCTTTTAATAACAAATCATAATGTAAGTAACACATACTATAAGAAAAGAGTAAAAATATTTTGATGAAGTTGAAAATGTTGGGGCTAACAACAATTAAAATACATTGAATATCGTAAATGGTAAACTTCAAAAGAGATAATATATTAGAAGCATTGTAAATAGGAAATAGAAATAGAAATTAATAAGTACGAGACATAAAAAGAATAAATTAGAGTAAAGTTATAAAACCTTTTTAATAGCTTAAACAAAGAGAGTATCCATAAATACTAAAGCTTTTAATATATTATTTGGAGCGTTTTTGGTTACCGTATTTACAATGTTTTACTTTCCATTAACTCAACTTATTTTGTAATCTCGTAACACTTATATGATTCGTTCAAAGTTATAATATCGATTATAAAAAGCTTTTCGTTGGTGGTACTGAGATTAGCGAAGTATTCTAAAAGGAAAATAATAATAATAAGAACGATTAAAATAAGGGATTTTAAACCTAAGTTCGAAATGATTATCCTAACCTTTATCGTTATAAGAATACTGAAGTCGAATCCTCCAAATATATTATCGATTTCAAATTCTTAAACAGTTAGATAACCCGATTATATTTTATAAAGTTCCAAATAAATGACTTTATTATAAAGGGAAAATCCATTTCGTACCAGTATTATGTTATCGATAATAATTATAAAAATGATTTAGGAGTTATAATCTTTTTTTTTATGAGAAATATTCATTAGTAAAATTAAAAAGTTTTATTATACGTACATTGTATAGTATAAAATGTAGGCTGCATTTCGAATTGTTTATTTGCTATACGAGGCGTTTGTTCAACGCTTTATATACATTATGCAACGTATCCATTTAACATGAAGTAACAACAAAAAGGTCAAACGTTGTATTAGGTTATGTAACCAATACAATCTAAGCTTTACGTATACGTTAAAATATGTATTCGTTAGTTCGTTTTATTTGGGTAAGTAACTTATCGCTAAAATTATAAGCCTCATAATTTATATTTACTGTAACATTAGCTCATGCAATAAAATTAGAAAATTGATTTACGATAAATGAGAACTATTTATAAATTATCGGTAAGCTACTCGATTGAATGAAAGTTCTTTTAATCTTGGAATGCGATTAAATATAGGAGTTATATTTCTTTCTACTTAAGGTCGATGGAATTATCATTGAACATTGGGCAAACCTTCTTATCAATCCTTATATAAATCTATTTGGGTGTTAACCGAGATAAAAAACAATCTAAACTCAAATAAATTCATTATTGACAGAATATCGAAAAAGAAAATCGTATTTTGATGGCATAAAAGTTTTTCTTAGTTAACCAAAATAATACGTAGCTTGGTACCAGTTTATAAAATGTTTATAACCCTTATTATAACTTTCCATTCGCGGTTTCACGTAAATACAAAGTCGAAACTTATACTATTTCCGATATTACAATTAACGTTACCGCTTCTACCTTTATGAGAGCTACCGCCCTTATTATTATTATTACTTATATAAAGTCTATCTCTACCTCAACCTCCGCCGCTTTAATGGCGAATACGTAGGTTGTAAGACCGGCTATTTATATGTAAAACTCAGATAACATACAATTGATATTTATCCGGTATATAGAAAGAAAATAACGTATCACACAAGGTATCATTAATAATTGTTTCACAAATAACGAATTCGGTAACGAATATCGAAAACATATTGTTGGCTTCAAATTGAAAGGTTTTCATAAATTTTTTTTAAAAAACGTACAAAATATTTACAAACGCTTTACTTCAAGCTTAGGAACGCATAGAAAACAATTTTTATCACGTTGAATTCATAATCATAAATGTGAAGTATAAATATAAAGTAGTCAAAGACATTGTTACCGCTAAAGCCGTCGTGAAAGTGTTAACGTTTTATAATGGTTTAAATTATTCGCTTTCGTAACTAAAGAAGAGAATGAAAATCATCCTTGTCATAACCACAAAATCGTTATCTCTACGTTACTTGGGCGTCATCGTAATCTTTTACTCAGAAAAATGTAATTTACCGTCAAAACGCTTAACCGAATAGATAAAAGTCTTAAGTTTAACTCGTGAACTGTTAAAGCTATTACAATAATATTTAGGTTTATAATTGAAATCGGAGGCATCTGATATATCTATATCGTTGGGTAACCTATAGAGGACCTTCATAAGAAGCTTCGAAGAAGCTATATCAACATTATTCATGAAATAGGTATTTTATATAAACCACGCCATAATTTTTTCTTACCATCTAAATATCGTTAGGTAAATTCGGCGGACATTACAATTACTAGTAACGTAAATGGATTGATAACGACTTTTAGCGTCTAGAATATATTCAATAGCATATAAAATATATAAACATTATATTATTACATACGTTTAATATATTCCAAAACTGGGTAACTACTCCCTTTAAACTTCGTTCGTAATATCTCAGTAAACCTTATTTACTTTATAATTAACTTGTTTCATGAATCGAAAAAAATTGGTTATGTTAAACTTATAATTCATTTTCAACCGACACGTTTAAATATTACCTTTAAACCTCAATATTTACCTTCGGTTATCACCAAATGAAGAAATTGTCTCGACCTATAAATATGGATATTACAATATACCCTCACAGCTAATATACATAGGCCAATTGGCAGTGCACTCTATTATAAGGTGCACTCCTGCAGAGTACACGATAACGTGTTATGCTGCAGGCTGCACTCTTGCAAAACGCAAAGTGCATCATATATAGAGTGGTTTGGAATGGGTATTCCAGAGCGCACAGCAAAAAGGTCACTGCTAGTATAGGAGGTTTATAACTTCCTATCTGTGGCGTGTATTCTCTGAAATACTTCCTCCTAATTAATATATATTTTATTATAACTATCATAATATTGTAATTACTCATTTCATCGTTTACTTTTACGTAAAAAGGTAAATTCCTTATATATATTAATGAATAGCCGACTAGGTAGATCATAAATAGCTAAAGAAAGAAAGAACAAACCTAATTTAAATACCTATAACAAAATACTATAACAGTTTCAACTATTTGTACTTTATCACTAAGTCTTATGAAAACTATACGAAAATGTAGAATTACGCGGGAACACCGAAAAACCCGAAGTATAATAAAATTGTAAAATCCGAAATAACTTTAAAACCTCACTTTTAATACGATACCATTAACCAGTTAATACCCTAATTACTAAAATCCCCATTACATTAACCGTTTACTTATTTTGGAGTTTTAAACGAACCCGAATACTTTTTAAAAATCGTCTTATTACATATCAAGCCATTTAAGCCAAAACCATCAAATTGTGGAACCCTTCATTAAAACCGGTCAGATTTAAACTCGATAATACATAATATTCGCAAAACAAAAGAACTGGCACAAATACAATATTCAAACCGATTACATCAATTTAAAAGCGGTTACGAACGTAATAACCAAACCACTCTCTCCAGTAAAATGTAATGATCACACTAAATACCCGTGAGTATGTAGAAGGTGTTCAGAGGGTTTATGTTAGCAGTAAGGTAGCAGAGGTAACAAAGGTGCAATATCAAGACTGTGTTCGAGTGATGATCAGAAGCCGTTAGGCTATTCAGGTGTGTAGACTGAATACTTAGATTGACAACTGAAGAACTATCTAATGAAGCTATCTAAGGTGGTGATGACCATGTCCTTATATCTAGTTCCTTCAGTTGGTACCCATACTGGGGGTGCTCCAGTATGAGGTTTGCGGGATCACTGGTGGTGATCCAAGTGATCCAAGTGAGCCGGTGATCCAGGTGATCCAAGTGATCCAGGTCACGTGACTTCTGCTGAGTCATCCGTTGTCCAATTGCCGTGCCGTACATGGGAAATGTGCTTTGTAAGCGTAGTGGGGAACATGCAGCGTCAGAGGATCCAACTGCAGTTCGTGTCATAACATAAAAGCGGCTACAGAATAATAATCTAGACCGCTCGCTAAATACAAACTAGAACCGATACACTGGATTACCCAACACACTTTCCCATACCCACATTTTTCTCCCGCTTTTTTACATTTACCTTATCCGCTTTTCTATGTTCGCTTTTTATATTTTTAATTCCCTCTTTTTATATATTTTAAGTTGAGTCATTACGAATTCTATGTTTTCCTAGCTGTTTAGTTATTGTACCGTTACCAAACATTAATAACTTTATTTTAAAACGCTTGAATGGCTTGTTGTGAAGTTTTTTTTACGCATTATTCAAATATTATTGATATTAATAAGCGTTAAAACCTCTATTTATTTTACATTTCTGTATTATACGCTTTTTTCAAGTTATGAAAGTACCTAAAACCAAAGGCAAGAACTAAGAAAATCACTAATTTGCACCGCTCCAAACATTGTATTTACATATAAACTACACACTTGAGTATACGACGGCTTTCCGAGTAACGAATCTTGCAAAGGATAACGAATATATAGAGTACCATTTTACTAACACGTCGTTTCGAAGTAATATTTTAAAGTATTTTAACCGTAACCTATGAGATAATTAAATCGTGGTACCAGTAAAGGATTTAAACCCTTGCACGGAAAATACGTATGTAATTTAAATGATCTTCTACTATTAAAACAAAGGAATCGAAGAACACGACTAATTCGATAATTTTAATAAGAATTTTACAGATTGAAGGCCGGATATATAGAGTGTGGTTAACAATAAAATATTAAAAATACTACGAAAGTAATTACAAAGTAAAGGTATTGATTTAACAGGTAACAAAAAAAGACGAATTATAAAAGCCTAATTAATAACTACATAATTTGTAAAAATATCAAAATAGATAGACGACGAAATGATGGAAGTGAAATTTATGGAAGTTTACTGACTGAAGAAACGCCAGGAATACCTACTTAAAATTACAGGCAGGAAACGAGAAAATCCCTAGTAAATACAGCGCTTAGCAAGGCTGAACACCTTCCACGAAATAAAAATGAAGCTAGAGGAATTAACGGAATAGAAAAAAGCACTGTAACTATTATTTATAACGAGATTCAAAAACGAATCCCCCCTAAAACGTAATTTCAAACCGAAACCGAGATAAAACCGCACTCCGATTACCGTTAATAACCAGCTTTGATACGAAAAAAGCGGCCCGAATAGCGAAAACGTCCCTCTTGAGGAATTGATAAGCGGTTCGAAACGTTAATACGTACTCTATAAACTAATGCCAGCCAACTACGATCCTTATCGTAACCTTTTAACGTACCGCTTTCCCACTAATAACAGCGGTTTAATAAAGATTATTAAATTTACCATGTTTTAAGATAGGGACGAAAATTACAGCGGTAGACCATACGATATATTCGACAAGAAAATACGTGATATACTTATTACATATAAAAGACAGGGTATCGAACCATTCCAATTTTATATTATTTCATCCGGTATATTATCAGGGTAAGCTTAAAAATAGTACACATACCACTTTAGGTAGGTAATCATATTTGTGAAGTGTTATAATCGCCCCAAATCCCACTTCAATACAAAAATATACCACGAACTTTATAATAAGGATTGAATCAATACGACTTAGGAATCTGTAAAAAGCCAATATGAAAACGCCAATAAAAATCTATAAGACGTTGTTACTGCTATATGAGTTAAGTTCCGGAAGTGTTAGGTAGCCTTTAACCTGAAATATAAAGGGGAAAAATGATTTATATAGATAATAATGAAAAAATGTCACAAAGACCCGGGTTTCAACCTTATACTTTCTAGGATCAAAAAGAACTTCAAAGCTCCTAATATAAGCTTTAGAATATCCCTTAAAATATTTATACGACGATAGATAAGCCTCGAATTAGAGTTTGTTGCCGATAAGACTAAAGGAGAAGGCTAAATTACTAAAGTAAACCTCGCCGAAACTATTAACCACGTTTTGGAAAAACAACTTTAAGTATACCCAAAACAAAACAAGCGCCTAAGGTATAAATACTAAGGAAAGAACCATAATAACAAAGTATAAAGACTATCTTTCAGAAATGAGAGAAACGCACTACAGTTATAGCAATACTTGCGAAAAGGTATATGAAGCTCCGCAAGTTTGCAAAAGCGGTATATCGTATACGGTAAAATTGACTACTGGTTTACTAACCACTCCATTTACGAGTAACTTCGGATTAAACGATAATTTCGGGCTGATTATGCACTTGAAGACCGGATAAAAGCTAATTTTGTAGCGTATGCAACCGAATACGAAGGTATGAATAATAAGCTTAACTTTTATCCTTACGAATACACCTCCGGAAAAGAAAACTTTAAAGATGATAGTATTTAATTAAAAGCCTAAGATGATAAAACCGCTTAACGTATTTTTATAGGCCTATAAAACACCCTTTTCCTACCTATTACAGGCCTAAACTACATAAACAAAATGTTTAACGTCTATATAATATCGCAATTTATACTTTCAAATATATACGGTAAACGGTTCTGAGGAATTATACCTAAGACTAATATAGCCAAATCTTTACGGTTGGAAAACGACAATTCGAAGCGTTCCCAGTGAAATTTCCGAAGTTTTAGCTAAATCGATCCGGAAAATATTAAAAGATCCTATTTAGTAAAATCAAAGCATTATCGTTCGAGTTGTTGTTGTAAGCACACGATTAAGATCGGTTGGATTTTATGTAATAGACTTTGAGAAACTATTTCTACTCTTATTAACTAATATAAATAAACTCTAAATTACGGTTCAGAATACAATTAACCAACTTGTCCGCGCCTCGGATAGCGTATTCGTATCACTTCGTCTTAAGTTCGGCTACTTATGGTTTTCTCACCAAAACACGTACAATTTAGAATATTTACTTAACATAATCGGGATTACGGATATTATACCTCCGATTTAAATACCCGGTTACAAAACGCCTTTTACGACTTTTTTACGTCGTAAGTTACGCGGATATAGGAAAGAACATACTTAAAGCTATAAAAAAGTTTTGCTATAAGTACTAGTTACATTTACAGACTTTATAACGGTTTAAGTTCCGTCTTCAAGACGATATAAACGTTAATTACGAGGTCATTTTAATAGTATATATTTAGATAGTTTACTGGTTTTCCACGCTATCGATACGAAAATATTATTTTAAGCTGCTAAGTTCATACAAAGCGTTTTCGTTACAGATTACTAGCACGTTTTGGTTTACTATTAGTTAAACGTTTACTTAAGGCCCCTAAACTGGATCACATACAACGTTGGTACAGCCTTCAACTTTATCGAATAGCGTACTAAGGCTCGGGTAGCCAGCAACGAATATAAATAGACATTAGTAAAAGCCTTATATGGTATTGGAAAATGCGAGCGGTATTATGAACCGCTTAAAAATCGTATACAATGTTGCTTAACGAATTGAAAGGAACTATCTTTAAGAAATTTATCCTTTAAATAATAGTTAGCGCCGTTAACAACATCTTTAGCCCAAATGGGCTTATCCGTACGCTCCTTGTTTTAATAATTACCCGAGGATTGAAATAGACTTTGCACTCTTATTAACCAAGGTATAAAATACAAATATTGTAATAAAGGTCATGACAGCATTAAATTTCTTATGGACCAATAACGACGTATCTAAAGCGTTAGTTACGAGAAATATCTTACGTAAAACTAGCGTTTAAAACCTACCATTGTAATTTGTGGTTTTGGTTTGGAAAACTGAGGACAGATAAAATAGTCTGTAAAAGATCAGCGGGCTTGAAGGCTATGATGTGATCGTTAATTTTCCAAACTATATAAGTTCGTTTCGCTTGATAATGGTACAGGAGTATAGGAGAAAGATGAAAAAAACGCCTTGAAACCATAAACCTAATAAAAATGTTAACGAGTCACCCTCTAAAACGACGAATCCAAACCTCTTTCAGTTTTAACCTACCCATCGAATTACGTATCCAGCCCGATTTTACCAGACAAAAGCTGCTCACTTATACTAACTCTAATAAAGCCTCGCCGCAAAGGCCGCCATTTCGACTCGAAAACCAAAAAAACGACCCGTAAACTTTACCGTAAACTTCTTTATTACGTAAAAGGAAATTTAGAACCGAAAGCTTAGCCTAAAGCTCCACTATAACGGTATTATCACTTCCTTAGGTTCCCCATTCAAATAGTTCACCTAAATTGAAATTTATAACCTAATAGACCAGTACGTATTTCGCTTTGAACGGTTCGACCCAGAGATTTACAGCGTCTACAGAATTTTTACCACTCGCTTCGTTTACATAATTAAATTTAAAACCAAAAAACCTTACGAAAAGACTTGTCTGGTCGTAAAAGATTACAACAACAATGGCAAAAAAGATCATAACCCAATTTCCCACCTTATAATGAGTCACCTACCGTTTGATTTTTACGTTTGTAATCTCCTTTGGCATACTACATAGCTTATATACTGAACTCTATAATATACAGTACATATATACTTAGTTTAAGGAATGGTTTCAACAACGCATTTACGCGGATATACCTCAAAATCTTGAAAAATACCTCTTATTTGAATCGATCTTACGTATTATAAAATAATTTTACGGTTTGGTTAAATCAAGTGTCTATTAGTATAATAATTACTAAAGGTACTGTAAAAAACGGCTCTAAATAACCAATTTAATTTTCGAACCGTGCCTATTAATATTAACGGCCCGTTTTAAAGGCTTTCTACTAACAGTTATACAGATGTACGATACATTGACGTTATGTAACGAATCGTTTTCCGCATTTAAAAAGGGGAAACTCTTAGAGGCTGGTTTAAAGGTTAAGCTTAAGACGTACCTGACAAAAAACCATATAATTGATTTTAATAGAGCTATTATCACTTTCCGGAAGTTCGTTTTGAGCTTTACGTAAAAAGGGTAGTTGGATAAAGTTACATTTATCGTTTTGGATAACGTAAAACAGGCCGACGAATACGAATGCCAACGCGTATGTAGCGCTTAGGTTGCTTTTACAACACAACCGGAAGCGGAATTAGATCTTTCGGTCTCCCCATATTGCCAAACCGCTCTGACAAAAAATATATATAAAGTGCTTAACAAGCACTTTTTATGGGAAATGTATAATCCAAAGCGCGGTTTGCATTTTGTATCGATAAATATACGTATTGAAAAACTATTCGTTTTTACTAACAGCTAATTCGCTAACAGCAACGACTATAGTTCGCAAATAGGTTTCATTTTAATTCTCAGTAACGAAATACCGGCCCAGAACGACTTTACATTACGTGAAAATATTATTTATTAAAGTTTTATCAAGTGTTAAAGGTTTAGGAAAATCATTTAAACTTTAAAAAAATCTATGGTATAGTTAAAGGTTTCGATTCGAATATTATTATAGTAATAGCGGTTCAGATAATTATTTTTAACCATAGTTTATATTCTATCCTCTTTGTTATATATACTAACTCTTTTTTATTCTAAAAATACCTAGTTAAGCTAGGTACCACGAATAAGAAGCGGTTAATACTCGATATTATAGTATTACGCGAGTTATATAAGCGCGGGAAAATCGAAAAAAAAAATATGGAAAATTGAATTAAGTAAACGTAATGACAAAAATTATACCAAACGGAATATTAAAAACGTTTATAACGATAATTATGCTATTTATTAGTGTATCTGAAAAGGTTTTCCGACTTCAATAGGCTATCGTATTACTTTTGTCGATTTTAAGCAGTTTAAAATCCGTTATCCGCGTCGTTTCCCGATTTATACCTTTGTTTAACCCTATTATTTCGCGCCGCTCCTAATATTCTGTTACTCTTTATTTTGTAAACCTTGAAGTTGCCGAGTTTTCCATTCTTTTCCTTTTTCTGTTTATTTTTATTATTTTGCGTTGCTTCTGAAATATAGTCACGTTTTAGTTTATACCCTTCAACATAATCGTTCCTTGCCCTATCCAATCTTTTCGGTTAGAATATACGACTTCTTACCGTTTTTAAAATATTTTAACCCTTTTTTTATACACTTCGAACCTATTAGGTATTTTACTACTTGCTCTTCTATTTTTTAACCTATGATATCTCTCTGATTTTCATATATTACATCTTTTTGGTTTATGTATTCTAGGTTACATTTTATAAACGATTGTTTTAGGGAAAACAATAATATTCATGTTACCGGATACACCAGCCCGGCCGTAAAGATTAGTTAGTTATTGCTAAAAGAAGAGGGAAAAGTTCACACCATCGCGTCCTTATTATCCTTTCCGTTAACTCAACCCTTTATATTAATGTTACTGTTATTACCGCTATCGACGTTATTAGCGTGAGTTAGGACGTGACCCTGCGCCTTGGGTCAAATGCCTTTAGCGAAAGGCGTAGGGTGGTCTTTACCATCCTTATGGCAACGCGCAATAACGTTATCAAACTCTCTTAGGTAGTATATACGTAATCCCCGTTTCCTAGCTGTTATAGCGGCCGCCGACTTTTTAGTCCGCCTGTTAACACCCATTACTAATTAATATTTGTTCGTTTTAATTATTTACGACCTCAATTGTTTTTCGAAGGGCTTCGATCGTTACATTTTTAATGAAAGAAATTTGTAAAGATCGATTGAAATTTACTATAAAGTTGGCGAGCGCGTTACACAACTTCAACCTACGCCCTTAAAATTAACAAAAGGGGGACGTATCCATTACTAGTTCATTTGTAGCGGTAACAGCGGTTTAAACGACCCCTGTTTTTGTGGAAATCGTTAACGCACTTACTCGCAGCCGTAAACGCAACATACAGTACGTAAGGAATTTTATCAACGGCCTGGAATTGCGAACTAGATTACGCCGTTTTAACGCTTTACGCATTAGAAAGACCTTATAGCGTATTCTGATGATTCGGAGCTCGAGGCGACGAAGCAAATCCATCTTGTATTACTTATTTAAAAGGATATTAAAAGTATTAAACAAGAGGAATTAGGGTATACAAACCTTAACGTAACTACGTCAGGTTACATTTACGACGTAGTAAGGCCTCCACGGGTAAAGGATTTTTTACCAGCAGGGAAAGAGTAAGGTCTATAATCTTAAAGGTTTTCCGTTTCTCTCCTTAAGGGCTGGGGAAGGGAGAAGGAAAGGGGAGGGAGGGAGGGGTGGCAGCGGTGGCGGAAAAAGGCGAAGCTGAGATAGAGACGATAGAGGTAGGGTTTGGCAGAAAGGCGGTGCAGGCGGGGGTGGTAACTACAAATAAGATTGTATCCAATAAGGGCGAGCTACTGGCTGTGGTGGTAGCAGAAGTTGCGGCGATGGCAGCGCGGCGGCGCTTTTGTATTAAACGGCGCCTAACCGTCCTATTTTTGCGCAACATCTATTTATAGAAAAGATTAGTATAAAGATATTAGTCAAGTGACCTACCTATTAAAGCGGATTGAATTGTTATTTTAAATAAAGGTTAAATTGGGATGAGAACATGTAGTAGTTTGGATGACGCGTTTTTTGGGGGAAAGAAAAGAAGTTTTACCTAAATAAATAACAATATATCATTTTATATTAACCTAAGATATACGTAGCGGCATAATTACCTCTGCGTAATTACCCTTATACCACCTGCGTAATTATATATTTGTCGGAAACTACAAAATGCGCTATTAATCACTATATCGCCCTTAATTAGTTACACCAATCAGACCCAAATTACAATTACCACCGAAAATAAAACTTATTAATTCAAAACTTTGTAATCGGTACCCCAACTACATTATTATTACGAAAACTACTGATTTTGACCTTTGAAATTGGTACCGTAACTATACTATTAATATAAAAACTGCTGATTTGAATCTATGTAATTGATATTAAAATTACACTGTTATTATAAAGCTAAGTATAAGACATCGCTACAACTGTCGTTACTATACTACAGAACATATAAAAAAAGATTACCTGTGTAAATATTACGATATAACCTTATAGCTAGTATATATAGGCCAAGTAATAGTATATTGTATTGCAAAGTATACTCCTGCAAAGTATACGATAATGTAACATACTACAAGCTGCAGTTTTATAAGTCGTAAAGTGCATTGTGCATGGAGCTGTTTGGAATAGGTATTACAAACCGCACGGAAAAAGGGCCACTACCCGAATAGGAGATTTATAACCTCACATCCGTGGCATGCACTCTCTGGAATACTTCTTCCTAACTGATCTACCTTCTACTACAACTATACCAATCTTATGATTACTCTTCTACTCGTTTCTATTCATGTGAATAGGTAAAGACCTTACCGAAAACAAATGTTTTCAATAGTTCCAATATAGTCGGAAATGAGAGACGAAAATTATATATAAATATATTAAAATGAAGTTTCCTTTTAAAATGATGGGATACTGTCTATAATACTCAATGAAAAATGTAGAAAATGAAGTTATAACAATGGAACGGTAATGAGTAATATGTAAGCGATGGCCACGTATCTCGCAAAAATAGTCGAATATGATTTATACTTGAAAACAAGGGCATTGTTGATAACGCGCATGCTAGATCTAGCTCTCTGAAGGTAATGAGGCATTCACCAGCCTATGAAAGTGACATAATGAAAAGGAAGGCATTCGCAATATATAGTTTTACGATAGTGAAGTTTTACTACTGCGGAAATCAATTATTAAGATGCCAGGAAATAGAATATTTATGTTAATCTAGGTGAAGAATTATCAATACTCATATTAAAGATTGTATAAATAGTTATTAAAGATATTAACTTGTATATCTTAAAACTTTTATCTCATTTTTACTCTGTACCGAGGATATAATAACCCTTATTATTGACGTTAAAGATAATGTCAATGAGCTGATTGAGGAGGGGTCAAGTTTTTCCATAGCTTCTAAATAGGCATATATATGATTTAATTTCTAAATATTAAGGGTAATGATACTGAACTTTCCAAAGTTAGAGATTTATTAATCATATTAAAATTTCAATTATCTCGCTATGAACAGACTGTATAATTTTCTTGTATTTTTAAGTAATAAAGACGTGAAATACATAGTATTAGGATTTATTGAAAAGCTTCAACATTATGTCCAGATTCAGATTCCGGGACATAAACCTTATAAGTTACCTTTGAAAAATGATACGTAATTGAATTCAAGAAAAATATAATGTTTTCTACTAGGATAATAATACGGTTTTTAATATCATGAATTTTGTAACATTTTCCCACAAAGTTGATTTTTTTACATCAACGTTGCCAAAACATATTTTGGAAGCCTTAAAGAGATCTGGTTTGATATGTACCTGGTGCCAATATATATTATTATCACAGCCTTAATATGAATTTTGTGATAGAATCATTTTGAATAAAATCTATGATAATATAAATATAATGTAGAGAGGTTGTTGGTAAAGTCTATTAGGGCGTATGTAATGTTAAAAATGTATATGCTTTACTTCAATGGCGTATAAAATCCTTATGTGAAAGATTAGCAGCTTCATAAATCATAAAGTGCGTTTTTAAATTGCGGTGAAAGTCCTGAATGACATTGTTGGCCCCGATGGCCTGGTATCTACCCTACCCATTTTTAGAGTACACTTTTTATTCACATGTGACTTTCCTCTATTATCAATTTTTGAGTAGGGGCCATGGCGTGCGGTAAAATTTCAAGTATTTTTTAGGGGAAATACGTAAAACGTTATAATGATAATTCATCTAACATCGGCAATATTTTTTGACGATTGAATATATTACTTTTTCATTGTAAAGCAAGGACTTTGTTTGACGTAACTTAGGAAAATGAGATAGCTGATTTTGAATCTAGAATATTAATAACCTAAAATTAGTTCTTCAAATTGTGAACAGTTTTGCGTTCATCCATATAAATTAACTGAAATTTTACATTAAGACAGTTACCGATAGAAATATTTAAGCCAAACGAAAAAAGAAATATATAATATCTTCGCCAATGATGATTAATTTAATAAAACGATGAAGGCGCGGTTTATTACTATAAATAAGTAAATACTTGGACGATAAAATATAATATTAACTATGGTGCTTATATACAACTACTTGGGTTTGTAGGAACGAGATGGATGATTAAATTGTCGTAGTAAATCACTCATATAAGAAATTATCAAGGTTTTGAATAAACCCTCTAGAGAGAGCTAATAGGTGGAAATTGGTGGAATTTTTACACAAAGTGTTGTCTAGTATTTATTAAAACAAGACTTCAATTTTAAGGACCCTAACTTTATGATTTTTAGATTAAAAATAATCCATGAAGTAGAGGCAAGAATTACAGGCAATTCCTACGAAAAGTTAATATTGGTGGTTTAATGATATTATAATAGAGGCAAAAACAAAATATGTATAAAGTCGTCAACGATTGAGGAAATTAGCAAAAAATGATTGTTTATTCTGCAGTAGGTTTGTTTATAGGTATCCATGTGATTTTAAAATTGAATAACCGTAATATTACTTAAGTATATACGTATTTCATTCCAAATTTTCCATGGATCGTCTCATTGAAGCTACCTTCGAAACCTATCGATAATTAACTATTGGGAAGAGTGATATAATGCGTTAAACTATGATACAAATTGGTTGAAACAATTGATAATTAGTTTTTAATCTATTAGTTGTAATTTAGGTATATGATATGCATAAAATCTTCAACCAACGAAATATAACTATTCATTATATAAATGTATGAAGATGTAGATATAGTGGGGATGTAAATCAACGTTAAATAATTTGTCGGAACAATTGAAGTTTGAATAGAATATTAATTTAATATTAAGGATTCGAAGTTTCAGAGTCATAAACCGATCTTAACTTTAGTCGAATCTTAATAACTAAACTTCAATGGATTGTCAATCCGTATATATTATGTAGACGATGTTGTTACCAACTTTGTTAACTTTTTCTAATAGGAGTAAGGAATTAGGTTGACTAAAATCAATCAGATTAACAACTTTAAAACCTAGCTATACTTAGAGTAACCAGTTAGCAGCCATTATATCGTGACCTAGTACTAAATAAAAGCATTATAAGGCTTGTAAATTTCGGTATTAATCCAAAAGATAGCTGAAATGGATTAAAATTTCTTCAATAAACATTTGAAATATTATATGAACATTTAAGATCCAGGAATTATTATAATCTCTATAGACTCGTGAAAGAACAAGTTATAAATCATTACGTACGTCTCTTTTGTAAAAAATATAAATCTTTCGTTTTAGATCGGATGTTATATTAGAATCATTCACAGAGATAAATTACGAAATAACTTATTAAGTGTTGACAGTAACCTAATCAATTAATTCTCTATTCAATTTTAAATGGTTATATTTCATTTAATTGATTATTAAGTTTATGGTAAAATAAACAGCTTTCATGTTGGTGGCTATGTGTGAAAACCCCTTTAAATCTTTACCAAACAGTTGAAAATCTCACTAATCCCGGTGTTTATCTTCGTCAATTCACAAATTTTATTCGAGTACCTTGTCAAACTCAGAATAACCAACTTAAAATTCCTCATAATCACGTGATAACCTTTTACAAAGACTACGAAAACAGTAAGATCAAATGATTTCTAAGAATTAATAATAAGACTAACCCAACTAATACCATGGCCAAAATTACACACATTAAGGCCTTTGAAAGATATGTCAACAGAAATAAACTCACTATACGAAGAGATAGAAATATAAAAAAGCCTACTTAATAAGCTTAAGACACGTAATAATTAACAAGTAGAGTGGAAACGGAACCTTGGAAAATTTAAAAATTGCGAGGTTGATAATGTTAACTTTATAAAATGATACAGTTGAGTGTACCGATGTAAAGAAATACTAGAGTGATAGAACACATGTTTGAGGGATTACAAGGTATAGAAACTAAAACTATCATATAAACAGAAATGAGAAAACAAGGGGAAGCACTTACGTTACCAGTTGGAATTTTAGTAAAACGTTCTAAAACTACTAAAAAAAGACGCTAATATTAGAACAGTAATCAATTATAGTATATCTATAACTGACTGTACCAACTGAAAATCTAATATATCGACTCAATCAATTTCAATAAAGCGGCCAATTCATTGGATAACAGGGGCCAAGAAATTTCCAATTAAAATTAGTGTATAAACTGGCTAATGGTCAGCCAAACTTTGAAGTAAACATCCGCCACCTAACCTTTACAATACTACTTGATACTTATACCACGATTAAAATTAACAAACGTTGTAATGTCTAAAGACCAATTAACAAATAATATATTTATTAGCTAATTGCTTTTGAATTTTCTCAAGGAAATATTTTGCCCTCTATAACGACTGTTTAACACAAGAATACAAGAAATCCGACTGAAAACCTTTCCAAAAACCGTAACAATATTCCTAAATCGATCCGAATCACGAAATTTGGTTTTCAAACCTGGAGTATAGTAAAATTCTAATTGGTCATTTGGGAAAAGATTATATTAATATACTGGTTATATTAAACTTCGAATATTTTTCCTCATAAACAAAAAAAAGTACTATAATCAAAAAGGCCTATAATATGATGATGACGAACATTAACTTGAGACCATACTTTGACTAATTTATTAATAAATGGATAACTATTGGAACAGAAGAAATTATAGTGCAGTCAGTCAACTATACTATCAAGTAAATTGACTGTACTGACTTCAAGTTAAGTGTACTATATTTTGGGTTTCCTGCATTAACTAAAAAATCCAGTATAATATAATCCCACTTCAGATTAGGCTACGGGCCAAGCGATTAGCCATAAGAATTAGTGTCTAGACCAGCTAGTAGTTTGCTAAACCAAATATATTAAATTTATCACTTGATCATACAATGCTATTGTTACTTCGACTATGATTCAAATCAATAACATTGAAAAGTTTAAAGGCCTATCACGTAAGGTCTATTAACACTGATTAGTTATTATTAGGTTAAGCATAAATTGGATAGATAAAAGAAGAAGATATACTATGGTTACGCTTTGTATAATTTGAAGGTAAAGGAAAGATTCTTGCGAAGTGCCTATATAAATGCGTCAGTCTCTACGGAAATAAGTAAAGAAGACTTCTTGACTGCGTTAATCTTAACGGAAGTTGAGAAGTGGCGATGGTATAGACATTTAATAAAACACTAGGAAGTTTTTATTAAACACTTTTTAAAGATAAACATGGAAATTGACCGTCAAAAGTCTCAAATTATCAAGAGATCAATAGTCAAATTGCCAATTACTCTACAGTTGGCAAACAATTAAGTCGCTACCACTATTGTGGGTACTAGAATTGAAAATCTCAAATCTCCAAGTTTAAAACCCCAATGAGAAACGGCGACTAAAAGAATAAATAACCTTTTAATTTGCCCTTTATAGCTTTTCCGATTTACACCACTATTTATTCCTCTTATGTAATAAGATCGTAAACAAGACAATTTAACAAACATGTTGAGGTCGCATATCCAAGAAAAAACACGAAAAATGATCAAGTAGCGCTAAGAAAGCCATATAATACAACTCAATACCAAATCGCTAGATTCTTATGCTTCCAAATCACCTAATTCCTTTGCCCGAACCACCAAGTTTCTACACTACTTTAATTAACATTAATGTGCTTGTTAAAACATTGAAATAGATAATCAAGAACAAATTAAGGAAATAAAGGCCCCTAGACTTGTCTTCAACTAATAATACAATCAAGATTTCTAGGAAACAGATTCTAACGAATATTTAACTAAAAAGCTCCTACTCAACTTCGTCAGCTACTATATATTCGACTAAAATGGCGACGAATAGTTTAATCTTAACGCCCGCGTTTTGAAAAAAACCAATTCGTGAGTTTTTCAACGATTGTATTATTTACATATGGAAGAAGAACTAAAAGGGTATCGAGTCTTAACTGAAGGAAAAGATCTACCGGCAAAGAATCTATTTATCAGACGAAACTACAACCAAACTGGAAAAGATCTTTTTAATTGACTCGAATTCATGACTGCTCTGAAGATTCTTATCTTTAAAATCCACGGAGAAAAACCCAGAGAGTTAACGGTTATCAAATCCTTTACACCCGTTTTAAAGTATTATCACCTAATCCCCATTAAGTCAAACATTTAATCCCGCTAATACCAATTCTCAACTTACAATCAATAAGAAACTTGTTAATTGGTTCAGCAGTCCAGTTCCAGCGTATGAGAGCGCAAAATATGCACTTGGTAGAGTAAAAACACGTGAAATAACGGCCGCTAACGCAACAAAAGGAATCAACGTCGGCGTCATATAATGGTAGATTAAACAATATCTACAAATCCTACAAATCTTACATCAATATCATCGAATACCTTAAATTATTCCTCAAAATCGCTGAATATCAAGTAAACCATCTTATAGTGGGTACGCATACACGTGTAAGCCCTTTATAAGTCTCACTACATAACTTTATTCTTTGGGTTAGGAAATGAGAAATTGACCCAATCATCAATATTCAAATTTATTAAGAAACATTATCGATAATTGGAAATATGATCGTGATCTTCCCCATAGATATGTTAAAATAGCTAACATTAATTATAACCCCTTAAAGATTTTACCAAGATTTGGAAAAATGTGAACAAGAATAATAAAAAGCCCTACAATTTACTTAACACGAAAATAATGCTATTCCTTAATATCTGAAAGTATATGAAGGTTCCTATATCATGTCTCCACTTACTATTCTCAGGAATCCTCAAGGATCATGCCGAAGACTATTACCCAACATTTTAAAATAAGGTAAACACTTTGAGAAAGATTTATAAAGATATGAAGAATTAATTCGAATAATACTTCCACTTTACGTAATATCACATTTATTGGGTTACAATGAAGTAGATGATAATAATGACAAAAACGAAAAAGTAGGAAACACGAATACATATTTCTAACCAGATGCTTAATAAGTTGATATTATATCAGTAAATCATATTGAAAATACATGTTGGTGTAGTTATACTCCGAGAAACGGTACAGGAATTGATCAATAGCATTAATGAGTTTAAATACACTTCATAACGCCTCAATACCACTTATTAAAGATTTTTTTAACCAGTTTTATGTCTCGTTTATTATTGTGATAGATCGCACGTTAAATTAAATTGCTATTTACCTCCAACATAACAACTTCCGTAGCTAGTATAACAAAAATATTTTGCTGGTGTATTACATTAATGGTACGTATGAAAGGTTCCAACACTTAAGATATGGACTAAATCCACTAAACTGGAAGCCACAATAACGATAGTGATGTGGTAAAGATTCAAGTGAAACTTTTTTTCATAAAAACTATCCTAATAATACTAGAAAAAAGTATTGGATTTATGATAAGTCCGGCTATTGGTTAAATCGCTATCCTCAAGCTTAACTCTACAAATAACATTCATACATTACAACTAAATTCCTATTATTTCGGAGTATTATTACTTCGATTACGTTGTAGTTTACGAAGGTAAGAAGGTTATAAACAATAAAGATATACCAAATCAATTTGCATTAAATAAAGATATTTATTTTAAAATAGCTTAGTAACTAGCAAACTATACCATCCTATAACATTTAACTGGATAAAACCCCTATATTTACCTTAAAGATTAAATACCAAACCCCTTACATACATTTTGCTTTTGTAATAATTATTCAGAATAAAAATTTCAAAGTATCATGCTTAATACAAAGGATATAAGGTACTTAATAAAACGCTATTCGTATTATAAAATAATACAACAAGAACGAAATACTGCTACGTAAATCAATTATTAAAATACTGGTAAGGCTAAAATTGGTTTTGATCTAGGTAAACAACTCTCGTCATTAAGATCGACAATTATACAAATATTCATTCGTTCAATTAAGTTCTATATTTTCAAATTATTTACTCTATTTATCTTTTAGTTGAAAGATATCAAAATTC
Source organism: Anisogramma anomala (assembly GCA_038502455.1). NCBI lineage: Eukaryota > Fungi > Ascomycota > Sordariomycetes > Diaporthales > Gnomoniaceae > Anisogramma > Anisogramma anomala. The sequence continues at coordinate 806,985 of JASMMZ010000014.1, read as the reverse complement.
TTGACATTCAAGTTGCCATTAACGGTAACGAAATAGTAAGAAACAGAAAAAGGTTCCTTTTTAACTTAAATTAAGAAAACTATTGGTTTAAATTTTGAGGAATAGAAACAACAGTGTCAAACTTCAAGAACTTAAAAATATATCATTGAAATTTTTGTTTCAATTTACCAAACATCGAAAAACTATACAATGTCCAAAAAATTTCATCGTAAAAAATAAGGAATAATTTTCTTCAAAGGCAATTTAAAAGCTTCATTACCATTACCAATCATATTTACGAACCCCTTGAATATTCAAGTTTATATTTTAAAACGCTAATAAAGTTCCTTATAAAATTTTTGTTCATTTACCTAACTTGGATCATAAGCTTACTTTTCACGTTATGGACTCGGTAATCTTATTCTTTGACAATACATTCCTCAAATCTATATAGGCCAAAAATGCGTAGAAAACTTTAAAATAATGTGAATTAACATGTACATGGTACTTAAAAATGTCGTATTTCACGATACTAATACCAACTTTAAGGCAACGGAACTCGAATCGTATACCAGAATAATGGGGATCCAATGCAAACATGTTTCAATTAAGGCACACTAACGTATTATAAGGGTTGAAAGGGTAGACTCACTACTTAGTAAGGCGTATAACATCCATACGCTTAAGATTAAGAGTTTTATTAATTAGTAAGTAAGTCTTTAAATGGAAGTCAATAGTTTAAACGATATTATATATCCTAACGGTTGAATATCAATATTAATATGTGTTAAAACATATTCTCATTCAAGGAATGAATTTACATTCTTAGTAAATACCCTAAAATGCTGAGAAATTCGATGAATATCTTATGAAAATACGGACGGAATCTGTCAAACGTTAAGTGAATATAAACTTTAATATTAGAACTTACTTTACAATAATCAATGTATCATTTTTGCCTTAATAACACGAAGTATTCATATTATGAGAGCTACGTAAATGGAATGGCCTATTCAATAGTTGAAGTATCATCAATCCTTAAGGAATTAATAAAGCTACTAACGGTCTTATAACGTTTCGTAAAATTTAAATTAAACCTTATTTTGAGGCAACTAATAGTGATGATAAAAATGATGATAAAGATACTGAAATTAAGTAAATTAGCTAATATCACTCTTTCTCTCCTGTGATCGATAAGCCGATGAAACGCAAATGATGCAGACTGCGACTAAAAAAAAGGAATTCTAAAGATAAGGAATATATATTAGGCTTGATTTACAATATTACCTAAGTTAGTAGGAAAGATAAGGATAATTAAGACTTAGCTGTCAAACTCCGCACACAACTAAGTATCAAAAATTTAGATAGGCCTTTTAAACAAAACGAGAAAGTTGAGATTGATAGAGTACTTATTCGAGGAGTCGTATAATTTGTGTTTCAACGTAACTCGAAATTACAAAACCCAAATATCACGATGTTGAAATAGCAGATTATTTACCAAGTCCAAGACATAAACAGGGCCAAACTGTATGAAACGTTACGCTTAATGACTCAAAGATGCGGGAATGAATAAAAAAAATATTCTTACATAATTACCAATAAATTGACAAGGGAGCAAACATTTGGTAATCGTATCAATAACAAGTTTGCTAAATAAATCCAATGAAAACTTGATCTTTAATAGCTGAAAATTATATAAATATACACGTAGTAGGCAATGAATTTACAAATAATCATTCTATTAACACTACCACAAATTCTTCGTGATAATTATCCATTAATAATGGTTATATAGTGCGTGAAATCACTGTATGAACTGGCTAAAAACATTTTATTAATTTTTTTACCTAATAATCACATCATAAACGTAGGTTATATACCAAGTATTTAACCTATAACCCGTATTTCCTCATTACGTAAATTGAAAAATTTAGCTCAATAGGTATAAGAATTGACGATACCCTTTTTGTTGGAACTGCTGGATTTTTATTATCGGAAGAAAATGTATTTAAGGACACATAGTTCTGGAATTACAAGCTAGTTGCGGCCCTAAACAAAGGTAAAAATTTATATTTCAACTGATTGTCAATTCATAGGCATAATAATAAAGATATCAATATATACCTCAGTCTTAGTTAAAAGAATTAAGGCTTTAACCTTGCCACAATTAGTAATACTAACATGTAAGGCTTAAATATATCTTAAGTAACATGCTCGTATTGGTTACACCACTACCCTATGCCACCCGAAGGTATTCTACTATCTTTCAATTATGATACATATTTAAAACCCTATATATGAAAACTAAAACCAATTAAACAAAAAGTTACACTGGTAGATGAACAATTGAGATTGAAGGTTTCATAGAATCCTAAATAGCGTATTAAATAATAAATTGATAATTTTACCAACATCGTTTTCAATAATCATACTTATGTAGTAGTACAAATCGGATTCCATGTAAAGATAGTTTACAGAGATGGAATAAAGGAAAACCAGTTCATGATTACAGTGAAGTTAATTCACCAAATATTTGTTCAATACAAAAGGATCATAAAAGATGTGCTCATTTCCGAGGTATATAGCATAATGATCGGTTTTAACCTACGGTATCGCTATATAGAAGACCCTCAATATTATTATTAAGCAGCCCCATATTATAACTATCCTAGTTGTTATTTGTATCGACTCAAAACCCTTATTCGAATAAATTTCGAAATTAGGAACAGCGAACGCAAAACGCCTTATAATGAACATAATAATAACTTGCAAAAACTACGAAAAGAAGTAGATCGAGAGGCTTGAATTTATTAACTATAAATATAATCCAGAGAATACTACGAAGAAGCGAGCACTAAATAAGACCATAAAAATGTTTGTACATGACGAAAAAAAATGAATATATGTATCGAAGATTACATGGAGAGACGCTTAGTAAGGTTAAGTTACGTGGTATGAAATAGGGAGGAAAATAGAAGCACCTTGGAAAACTAGAAGACTATAAGTGAGTTGAAGCCAGCGACTTAATTCATTAGTACGGTTAATCAAGAGATTCGTATAAATTGGTGGACAAAGAATTGCGTGTAGAAGTTAATGAAGTTAGAGCTTGAACTCACTAGGCAAAAAAAGGAAATTTATATCAATTAAGGTACGGAATTGACAAGGGTCTGACTAGTAAACAAAAAGACATTTTTAAAAGTACCGAATATAAATGGTCGACTACACTGGAATAAGCGCAAAAAAAAAAAAAAAAAAAAAACCGCCATTGTTGAAACAATAGTAATTATACTACATTCAATCCACTGTAATGTTAAGTAAGTTAATTATACTAATTGAAAATTGAATGATTTTTTTTTTGGTTTAAATGTATTTACCAGAAAGTTAATTAACTTATGTGCTCATTTTATACTAGCGCCCGAGCCAATCAATTGGATATACAAATCAGTATTCAAACCAGCTAGCGGTTTACCAAACCTAGAACAATACATATACCACTTGATCTCGCAATACTACAGTTACTTTGACTACGATTCGAATCAATAATAGTGTAACGTCCAATAGACTATTGGAAAAGAATTATGAATAATAATGATATTTGAATAGGACTAACCAGTAAGTATTATAGGAAGTGATTGATGTAGAGTATGCTAATTTTGAAATATACGATGGCTTTACCTATGGTTACTTTTCTTATTATTTTTATATTTTATTTAATTTTTATTTTTTCATTTTTTTCTGCTAAGTGTTCCATAACCCATATAATGAAAGCCTGATTGTCAATAACTATTATAATACTAACAACTTGATACAAATGATGAAATAATCCGCCGAAATCATAACTAATCCGATTTAAAACGCAGTTTGAAAATCATAATAATAATATTTATAGGAACGAAATTGTTTGCTTCCTTTCATAATATTGCTTTATTAACTTTTATTTTCCCCAATAATATATTTGAATACGTCAGCTATTCGAGTTACATGCACGGTGATGACAAATTTTTATGTACTCGTTCTCTTAATTTTGAGCTCATAATAAACGTAAATATATGATGTAAAAAAGTTTTAATATAAATGTGATGTCAGTGGTTCCTCCACTGTTATCTTGGTTTTTACTTTTTTATTTATTTTCATTTGTGGGGAATTGGACGAGAGGAGACGTAGGGAGAATCAGTGCTTTTAAGGCATCAATGTATAATATTTACAGTCAATATGAACGTAATACAAAATAAATTAATCGTATTAACATCCACAAATTAACATCGCTGCAAAGCACGTTTTATCAATAACTTTCTACAGTAAAACGTTATTAACAAAGTTAATTTAAAAGTTTTACAGCGGAAACGTTCTTTGTAAAGTTTTTCGTAATATAATTATGTGGTTAATGATAATTATGGAAGGCTGAATTCCTCATTATTGTAATTCTTATTATTACAAATTATTGAAATGATTATTGTCATTATATCTAAGAAGACGAAATAACGAGTTCCATTACTCTGTAATTGATATTTATGCGTTGAAAGATTTAATGAAAAGTATTGACGTTTTTATATTATAATTTTGGAAAAAAAATTCAAGTGTGGAAGGATCGAGTTTGTAGCGTATTTTTTTTAAACTGATATGCATATAAAAATCATTTGAGAAATTTTTCAATTTCGTTTCTTAATCTTTGCATCAACAACGTATCTGAGATATAGGAATTCCGGGCGTTTTATGCAACCTATTAGTGAATGTATTTCTCAACTATTTTTATTATGAATGAAAAATCAATATATACCGCAATTGTAGCGTATTTTTTTTAAACCGATAAGCATATGAAAATCATTTGAGAAATTTTAAAATTTTGTTTCTTAATCGTTGCATCAACAACGTATCTGAGATACAGGAATTCTGGGTGCTTTATGCAACCTATTAGTGAATGTATTTCTTAACCATTTTAATTATTAATGAAAAATCAATATATACCGTAATTCTTGCTATCTATAATCAAAGATAGTTGAACGTAATCATTATATATTTTAAAGATCAAAATGTATTCTTTCCTGTGAGTTGTAAACCTTGCTCATGTATCTAGATATTCGAACAAAAGACGCAACGCCTATTTCAAAGGTCAATTATTAAGTCCTTAATATAAATTAATACCCGGTTTCAATGAAACTGATCAAACGATCGGATTGACACAAAATACACACCAAAGTTTGATGTTAAAGGATGTTTTAATGAAAAGGAGGTTTCTTGAATATATGCTGGAATTTACAAACGTATGAGTTCTCGCTCTTGAAATTCAACTAAGCTACAATATAAATTTTATCGTGGGCTCCCGGTAATAATAGAAAGACGCAACTATTCGCATAAAACTCAAGCTATGTGATTTTTTTTTTTTTCCAAAATATTTAGAACCGTTTAAGTGTGGATCGTTTACGCTAGTATTTGCATACCATAAGTATAGGCGTCGCTATGTGGTGCTTCGTGTAATAAATTTAAACAAGGAAACACACATTCATTGTTGCGAAGCCGGTATAGTATGATATGATTTGGTATGATGTGATTTAGGGGTACAGTGTAAACTTGTTGTAATTAGAGAATAGGTTGATTTTTTTTTTTTTTTTTGTTTTTGTTTTGGTGATGGTTATAGGTTTAAATCTGATTAATAGGTATTGCTTTTAATTTATGTATTACAAATTTAGCAACTGTATTTGACAGGAGTACTTACAAGATTATAATTTTACAGGTGCCGCCCTACTATTTGACAAGGAGGATGGTTAAGCATCCCAACCTGCTTTCGAAGTCGTGGTCCGAGATATGCCAAAGTCGATTACAGTATTGCATACAGCTGTGATCCTTATACATATAACCAATAGACCCCAGCTTTAGTTTGTTAGATATTCTTTAAATAAGGACAACATTCCATCAGCTTCAAGATCTATCACTGTAATACCCGTAATTCGGACCTTGAGCTAGGACAGTCACAGAATCACACCACGCTGTTCAGCTTTCCTTCTTTCTCCTACATAGACAATTCCACGTACATTAACCTCACTACTTTGGCCCGTGATATTAGCCCCGGATAAAGCCTCGACTTGAGGGCAGACAGGTTATCCATTGCACTCCTCACCTAGACCATCATAATTACTTAGCAAGGTCGCCGTATAGACTAGGTGGATGGATGGGCAGGTTGTAATCTTAGTTCAAAAGCGAGTCGTGCGGTGCGAAACCCCTCGTTATTTTTGTCAGCCCACTGTCTTGGGCAAACCAGATTACCCCTCAAGCACACTCACCTATCTGTCCTCGGTTCTCCAGTCACCATATTTGGGCTGGAAACTACACTTGATTTGAAATCGCGATTCGCCAACTCTTTCTTCACCCAGACACACTATGTCCATGAATCGCGCCAAGTTCCCTGAGGCGCACCACTTCACCGTGTCCGTTTTCGGATGCCAGTATCATGCCGATAGCCCCTCGGGAAGAAAAATGACACTCATCGACTCCTTGCAGCGCCTGATCCGGCCGGCCGCCCTCCACGTCGAAAAATTTGAGCAGAATGACCATCCCACTAGGGTGTGGATGAGCTACTGGGCGTCGCCCCAGGCCTTCAAAGCCTGGTGGGAAAGCCCCGACGTGGCGTCGTTCTGGGGTTCTCTACCCGACGACGCCGGCTTCTGGCGAGAGACCGTCAACCTGCCCGCAACGCGGGCGATGCACCAGGCTGTAGCCGACGACAGGAAGCACGGCGTTGGCCACTGCGGCGAACTGTGCCCGTTGAACGAGCGGATGGGTTACTGGGGTGCGTACCGCAACCGCTTGACCAAAGACGGCCCCGAGGACCGGTTCACGTCGCCCCTGCCGGCGATTCCGCAGCCAAGACCGCTGAGCGACAAGATCAGGATAGGAAGGGTCCGAATGACCGCGTTCCCGGACAACCTCTGCTTCGTCGTCGAGGGCCAGGACTACAGCGGCATGGGGCCCCGGGAGCATGAGTACTGGACCGAGCACTTCGACGGCCTGGCAAAGCGCTGGATCTCCAATGTGATGGCGGGCGGCCCGCAGAAGGGCCTCGTGAGCGCGCGCGCCTGCCACGCCGTCGGGGGCGGCAAGCAGCCCTTCGGAGCGGGCCAAGCGGACGGCGTCTTTCCTGGCCTGGACTACGCTCGCCAAGCCCAGATACTGTTCTGGCTCGATATCGCGCACATGGAGCGCATGGGCAAGCAAGACGCGGCGCATGTCCAGCTCCGTCGCGAGTTTCTGCACGCGTACGGGCCCGGGGGCGAGATGGAGGGCGGGGATCTGCTGCTGTGGGTCGACCTGGGCGTCCTGAAAGCGGAGGAGGTCGATGCCGAGTACGTGGGCTGCTACGACGGAACTGGTTTCACCGCTTTCGGCCACCATCCATCATTTAGCAGCGAGATGGTGGAAAAATCAAGTCTGCCAGCCTTTTTCATGCTGCCGATCAAGTCGAGTCCGGAGAAGTGGTAAAATGTCTGGCAAAACTGTTGAAGTGATAAAATGTAGCATCAACTGTATTTAAATGCTGTTTTGAAGAGAAAGGACGGCGATTAACAACTGCCAGTGGAAGACCTTTTGTGGTCCTTCCAATTTGAATAATCAGTCTAGTGCAGACTAGCTATGAAGTACTGAGTACACATAAGATGTCCACAATTATACTCATGTAATATGCCTTGTCACGCAAACCTTCCTGGTTCATAATTCCACAATACATACAATAAGTCATAGATACACTTATAGTTTGAAGCTCAGATATAAACAAAGGGCGCAGCCACAACATAAAAGCCATAGACCATAGAGAAATAGTCTTATAGCGTGGCTATTGCCGGCAATAAAGGAGAATCTTTAGAGCGAACCTATAGCCAAGGGTAACAAAATCGGTATATCGTAACCTGTAGTTTCTTACTAATTCAAAAAACTTCATAACATAGCCAGGTACAGAGAAGACTTCTTGTAACATTGTATAATAAGTTTTTAATATGCTTATGACTAGATTTAAACTCAATTTTTTTTTATTAACACAAGGAGAATATATAATTGCTAGAAAGAAGTCATACAGCCATTATCGAAAGACTCTTATTGTGTGGTAATAACAAAGTTGATTACAATAAAAAGTGCTTGTAATGTAGCTATAACTAGTTATAAAATAGATTTCATATTGAAGTTTACAACTTTTTAGTAAACAGAAGAAATCGTGGTAGTGAAATTATAAGCGATTATAAGCTATGCTATAAACAAGTCATAATATAGTTTTAATATTGTAGATATAAACTAAGGCTACGATGTAAATTACCTATTTTATCATTTAAATAACATTTATTTATTGATTGATATCAGTATTATACATGTAGCGTAGCAAACTGCATTATAAAGTTTATTTGCATAAAATGATAATTTTTAATTAAACATATTGTTTTAATTTTGCACCTATTTAGGTGATTATGCAAGGGAGAAGGAAGATAACAAACCATCTGTAGCAAGGGGTTCATGTTAGGGCTTTTTAATAAACTAATCGGTGGGAACCCGTTATTCGGATTCCATAGTTTAGAGAAATGAGTTATTGCGTCATTTTTTTGTTTTACGTTAAATGATTCTCATTTGAACTAAAAAATACAATTGTTTGGATTTTACTAGATATCACCATAGTTAGCAAGCGTAGGGAACCACGTTTGTGTTATGACCCAAGAACATCGGAGGGTCAGAACACAGGCCAGTATGGGGCTAAGCCACTAAGAACCAGATGTCCAACACATCAGGTGGGGATATATCTCTTATGTCAGCAACCTTAGGGTTAGGGTTACGCACTAAGGATCATTGGGATCATGTTTCGATCCAACAGATCCAGGATCATTGGGATCATGTTTCGATCCAACATGATCCAGCACTGAAGGCGTATGAAGGATTAAAGATATAAGGACACGGTCAGCACCACATAGATAGTATTTCCTTCATAGCTCTTCAGTTGTCAATCTAAGTACTCAGTCTCAGTATATTCTGAATAGCCCCACGGCTTTTGATCATTACTTGCACGGTTGCGATATTGTTCACTCAGCACCTCTGCTACCTTCTTGATAACATAAACCCTCTGACCCTTCTATATACTCACGGGTATTTAGTGTGATCATTACAGTTTGCAGAGTACATGATAGCGTGTCACGCACTAGGAGGGACGTTGTCAGATTACGTGGTAAAATGTCCTGCTTCGGGTAAGAGCTTATAAGCTCTAACCCGAAGCGCGACTCCCCGGATACCTCTTCTCCCTCTTAAACAACTTATTTTACCATGGTACTTAAATAAAATACTGTTTTCTTTATATGTTTACATACAAACCTTACCGACACTAATTAATAACCAATTCAGTAGACTACAAATAGTTTAGGAAAAAAGAGACAAGCCTTGATTAAATACATATAACGGCATGTTATAACGATTCAATTATCTTATACTATGAAACTATAATTTATAGAAATACACAGGACTATTTGAAAAATATGAAACCCAGAGAAACTTTAAAAAAAAAACCTTTAATACAAAATCATCAACTCGATTGATACTCTTTACCTATTGAGAACCGCGTGACGCTACAAATCAACTCGTTCAACGCTCTAACTATATCCGGACGCTTTTTAGAAAACGTCTTATTACGTATTAGCTATGAAAATAATTAAATTCTAAAATACTTTACCAACCCTTATTCGAAAACAACTTTTATTACTTTAAAAGTAGCCAAAACTACTTTTAAAACGTTCCGACGCACTTGAAAAATGCACAAAACGACTTTCGAAACATCAACCAAATATACATCAAACGCTTGAAAAAAAATTTAAAACGATCCGGAAAACTTCAAAAACACCCAAAATTACATTCGATGCTCCCACACCATCACAACCCTCCAATCTATTTCCCACTTTTAATACAAAACTAGTATCATTTCGTTGGCATTACTATATACCGTTTATTTTAGTTCCTACTTAAAACGTTTAAATTTACCAATATAAATGTTAGACAACTAATTTCCAACACTTATCTGATTATTAATTAGGTTTTATTTGCATTTCATTTATATAATAAACACTATTCACCTTACTTGGAACGTTATATTATCTTTCATTTATATTTCATTAACAAATTAAACGCCTTTATTTACCATTATATTTTAAATTCCCCGTAAATACACGATTATGCACGCGTAAAAAACCTAACCATCACACTTTATTCATATTAACAACTTATATTACACAGTTACACTTCCATAATACGAACCATAACTAACTTTGCTAATACTGACAAATATAAAAAGCTTTTATTTCAATATAGAACACTTTGAAAAACCATCCTATAAATTATGAACTTAAACCTATAACACTAATCTATTAAAACTCAAATCAAGAGTTGACACCTTTAGGTGGAAAACAAGTACATTAAAAACGTGATTTTTGGCCATTAGGAAGAACAAAAACCAAAAAATTTGGTAGATTTTCATCGTTGCAACGTAGTCGATTCGAATTACTATAGTCGAAGTAACTGATACCGCATTGAAATTGGTTGTGGTTGTCGTACGTTGTAAGTTCTAAGTTTGGCAGACCGCTAGCTGGTCTGCACGCTAATTTGTATGGCTAAATGCTTTGGCCTATTCCCTACTTTGAAGTGGGCATCTACTGCACTGCACTTGTAGTCAATCCCATAAACTGAAGTTAATTTTTCAGTTAGTACAATTAAATAAAGTGATAGTTTAGTTGAATTGACTTTACTATCTTTAACCAGTATTCCAATACTAGCGGCTTTTTATTTTGTGCTTATTCGCTAATGTGGTTTGCTATCAAATGGTGGCAACCTTTGAAATACCTCAATCAAAAATTTAAACCCCCATTAATTCCGATTAATTTTTCCTTAAATTGATACTAATTACGGTATTTTTTTTTTATCTTGGATTCTTTCATTCTTTAACTCCCATATATAGGTCTTTCGCCAGAAACCTTTGCATATTACGAATTCCACTACTTTCGTACCTTTCATCAGTAGTTTAACCTACTAGCATTACTATCGCTACCTTTGCCACCATTACTATTAACATTATCACCTTAATATTCTTTAAATTTGCCAAGGCATCCCTATTACTTCAAATCAAATGCCGGGCGGTCTGTGTAGCCATTGATTCGTACTGTTAGCGTATTAATATCTATAAACCTTTTTAGGTTGTTATTAGGATTGGCTTTAGTTATACACTGGAGAGGTTCTCTTTTCTGTTTATTTACCGGAACTGATGGATCTTCTGGACTTCGTATACTATTATTAAAGTTGTTTCGTCTATTATTAGACGTTTTTTATTAGTCGTACCTAATTTCGATAGGTATTTGTAAAGGCTTCACGAGTCTATACACATTATTATAGGCATTAAAGGCAATCCCAGCTATCTAGGAATGATTCTTAACCTGTTGTTCATTACTATACTGATGTTAAAGCCTATCATTATTCACTACACCTCCTATATTAGTATGCTTTATATTATACGCTTACACTTAACAAATGTTTAGTACATGTGGTTTCCAGGTATCGTAAAATACTATTAAAAAAAATTCTTGTTAATGTACATTATAGGGAATCCGATTTATAATGTCAGGTTAATATTCTTAGTAAATAACCTGTTTATAAAGATCATTAAATTCGCTGTCATTAGGTTTAAGGAAACCATATTAATACCTTTTGCTACATAGCATAGTTCTGATGTAATCCTCAGATTTAACCTGTCAAAATCATCGTTTTTTGGATCTTATTTTTATATTGAAATGGATAAGTCGTAAGATACTTCTCAATGGTGTAACGTAGCAATATTATACATACGGGCCATTTACTCAAGAAATTTTTGTAATTTATCACGTTGGTTTTGTAAATTATCGTTAAACTTGTCGCTTGCCCTATTCAGCGTAGGATAATGTAAGTTCTGTTTTCAAACTTAATTCTATAGATATGGATGAAAGATTTATCAGACTTAAATTGTACGCCTTTAACTAAGGTTTACATCATTTTTACACTTTTAAAGGCCTAATTTTTCGAATATACGCAATTCCAACACTATAAAACTAATAACTTCGAGTAGGATAGTATTATTCATTTATATACCTACAATACCCAATTTTTTTACTTTCCCTAATTCATAGGGAGAGATTGAACATTGAAATTTTTATACTTAGATTGTTTTTAAAGTACGTTTAATACGTTAAAAAAAAACATTGGACGTTTATTTAAATGAGCTCATATAAATGTTTGATATAACGTATTACGGTATCGGACAGAAACTTATCACTTCCTTTATTTGACAATTTTAATAATACAATTCGTAAAACATCGGCAGCAGATTATATGTTGGTTTACATTATGTCTTGACTATTTAGTATAAATTAATCGTTTATGATAGCAATCAAATTGGTAGAAATTACGATAATTAAACGTTAGCTGATTTTTTCAAAACTTTAGGCTATGAAGTAAGAATTTAGTCTCTACTTTTATTACCGTATTCTTAAGCGATTAGCCGCGACGATTCGTACGGCCGGTACATAGTTTTACTTTCAATCCAGTAGCTATCTTCAACTTGAAGATAATAAAGTTTAAGTCTTTAAATTACGTTAACAATACGAGTTAAACAACTCCTTATATAAAAAGGACATTAAATTCCACTACATAGATTTCCCTCAAAGGCTTTCCCGTGATATTAATAATGTTTTTAACACGTATTTGAAGGGTATATACTCCCTTAGATTTATCATATTTATATAATTACGTCGGTATATATACCTTTTCAAGCTTAAAATATTGGTTTATGTCCTCTTTTTTAGTGTATATCTTCCTTTTACTTAGTTCTTTACGCTGTTAATGTTTTATTAACTTATAAACGATTGGTTTACAAGTATTATATTAGTTGATCTGTTCGGAAAAGGGGTTATCAACGTTAAAATATTTATTTTTTTTAAATTGTTCTTTTATATGCGATAGCTTGTATGAATTAAATAATGATAGGGCCTTTAGTAGTTCAAATATTACGTTTAGGTTAATAATATTTAAAATATTTTACGGCCTGTCCTATTTGCCTGACCTTCGATATGTAAAGACTTTAGTATAAAGTTGTAAGGATAGAACGTCTATTGTTAACTGTCTGTTATTAGTGTTGAAGGCGTTGTTGACCTGTCAGCGTACCGATTCCTTCTTTAGTTCCTTTAAGACTTTAACATATACTACTATGCGTTTATAGATATTGAGTGATTCTGGTGACTTAGTTACCATATGAAGGTAGGCTTTAAATACCAGCAAAGTTAGTATGATGCCGTTAGTGATAATAATATTATTAAGGCCCTTGAATGTAATTTAAAGCCATGTTTATTGAATTACAAAGTTTTCAATTCTCAAGGTAATGATATAATAAACCTTTTTCAAAAATGCATTAGCTTTTTTGACTTCATTCATACCATAATAAACATTAATTAAAATTTGTTTACATCTAATCCCTATTGACTTGATATAAATTTGAAACTTCAATGCAATAAACTTGGTATCAGCATCGTAAATTAATATGATTGATAACACTAGATACATATTAATCAACAAAATATGTAGTGTTTTCCGCGTAGTTTTCATTGTAATGGTAATAAGAATTTAATGATGTAGAAATCCGTGGCGAAATCTAAAACATGAAGTATTAGCTTGCCGTTGAGGTAAAATACGTTTAAATGAACCTTGAAGTTGGAGTAACATAATTATTTTTTATCTCAACTTAAACCTTGAAAGGGTTTGAAAGTATTTTTAATAGTAATGGAAAAATAGTTCAATTACCTCCAACGCTTATAAGACTACGATCTCGTAACTATCCGCCTTTAAAATCGAACATAGACTGATAGGCATTGGGTATTTAAATATATAATGTAATGAACTAAGTTCCGACTAGGTAATATTTAACATTACGATTATGAGCCTTTAAAATTATAACAAAAAAATGTTCCGATTTAGATTTAAGTGAAAACCTCTTACCTCCCTTAACATAAACCAATTTATTAGTTGAAACATTAACATTAACGCTGAAGTTTTCAATATCCTGAAAGAAAAGAGGAAAATAGCAAGTGATATCAATAAATAAAAGACAATAAAACCAACAACAATATAAACAATTGTCTATTTTGGTAAAAAGAAATCTTTTCCAAAGATAAAGCCGACCTTAACTTTACTAATATTCGTGGAGTTAAATTCCGTTACTGTATGTGTATCTCTTCGTCATATAACATATTACGAATAATCTTTTCTTAAGTATCGCATTACCTCAATATCTGGTATTGTACCTTAAAAAAACCTGTTTCACGTATCAATCTTAAATATTAAAAAGGTTCGTAGGGCTAGGGTCTTTATTGTCATGTTGGCGATATAGGCTTTCACCTGTTAAACGGTTATTAAAGCGTGGTCGGCGAGTTATTACGTTGCTTCCGGACCGGTACCGGTATATTCGTACCTATCGATAGCCTTAGGCTTATCTTTTCTTCATTTAAACTCATTTCTTTCGAAGTTCAGAAATTTTTTGACGTAATTTCAATTTTAAGTCATAGGGACTTATATATCATATACTAACTAATTTGATTCGCATCAGACTCCCGTATATCGTATTCATTAGCAGCCCTATTTGTCATCAATCTAATAACTTCTAACGTTTATAGTACATTTGTTTTGCTAACATAATATCCTTGAAATGATGAAGGTCCTTATTTGAGCGTCGTTTGGTTACTTCCCTAGATCCGGGCTTTCCGTTAGCTATATTAGCCGGGTTTTCCGTAATTATAATCGATATAATACATGTGAAAGGGGTCTTGTCCGTATTTGCTAAACTTTAAAACTTAAGAGTTTATACTAGTCGAGCTTAAGACTCAAGCTGTTATAGCTGTTAACGAGGAACACAACTGGCCAAAAAAAACCGTTACAGGTAGCTTTAAGGCATTATGAAGCATATTCGATTTTTTATAAGCCTTAATAGCTTAACAGACCTGTTTACGAAGTATGTTTTTGCCAGCGAATATATTTACCATTACTTATTGGCGAATTATACGCCTGTTAAATATAGAACGAAAAACATCCGTTCTCTTTTCGTTTATATATTTATAATTTAACGTGTAAAAACACTTGATGATACTCTAGTAGGTATGGTATTAGTCAAAATTGACATCGTATTTAAAAGGTCCTTTCATACCATCGTAGTTTTCGCGGAAAGAGGAATAATTTGTTAAGTATCGAAGGTAATATAAGCTTGATTTAACTGATAAGAATACTGGGAAACAACAAGTAAAAACCTAACAATAAAACGTTCATCAGGCGGCAAATGTTGAAAAATTGGCGCAACTTAACGTTGAGAAGGTTATAAGGCTTACTATTATAATTCTCCTTTCCTCCATAAATCTTAACAAAGGTAGTAATTACCACGTAATCCGTATATAGTATAAGGAAATATCAAGGAAAAAGGGTTATATACTAGTAATAACGACCGTTCTAATTACACGATTAGTAATAGAGCTACTGCTAGTAGGCAAAATAATTAACTTTAGATAGGTTTAAGGAGAAAAAGCCAGTAGTTGTTCCATAATAGGCTCGCGATTAAAGCTATTTCTTCGTTGATTTTACGACGAAAACTAGACGTGCTAAAAAGTATGAGGAATAATTGACTTTAGAGTTTCTGCCGCGGGAGACTCGGTAAAAGTCCTTCTAGTATTCAAGGGTACGTTGAGGTTTTTATTCAATGAACTGGTAGACTTAAAAGATTTCGGTATATAGGTTAATAAGTTCTTTACCACTAGGGGCGCTTAAACGCTAATTTAAAATAAAAAGGTTTAAGGAACTCATTTAGTCTTAAAAATAACCTTTGAAGTGCGTTCGAGGTCGTTACGGAATGTTGTCGCTAATAATCCCTTTTTCCCCTTCTTTTTTTATACCTATTAAAAGTTCTTATCGGTGATGTATTTATATAATACATAGGTAAGGTTCCCTCCTTCCTTACTAAACTTCGAGGGCAAGATGCCTCTCATATGTAATTCACCCCTTAACTTAAGCTTTATATATTCTTTTATCTTCTTTTATATAGCTAGAGTCCAGTCCTCAAAATTCTCAACGAATTTTTCGTAAGACTTTATATCTGTTGACGGAACTACATAAGAAGATATTGAATAGGCTTATAGATTCAAGTATTCCAGAATCTACATGGGGGATTTGATCTATAATCAAGTGTATCCTCATAGAGATCTCGATCATAGTTTGGGACTCCATACTAGTCAATACTAGTTCCTCCATTCTAGTAAGTACTAGTCCAGGCAGTATCTCTGTATTGATCCTCCGTACTAGTTAATATTAGTACTTGCAATAGTAAATATTAGTATCCTTTAGAGATATCTACAACTCCGGTGAATTCCTTATACTTTGGTGTTTAGAGGTTTAGTACTTAAAGTTTATACCAAGTACTGACGGGCTTTGTTGGCTCTGTTGTTAAATATTGTTAATCGACTGTACCTATTTCATATTTTAACAAACACCCTATAGAGTCATTTTCGCTTAAAGGTTAAAGGGAAGGAAGAAAAGTAAAGAAAAAAAAAAGATGAAGAGTAAAGTGAATGAAATATATTATAGAAAGAAGAAAATTCGTAAATACAAAAAACAAGACAATCCATGTAATCAGATTTAAATAAATAACCTTTTTAGTGTAGCTTTTGTTTATATTCTCATGTTTGTTACAAAATTACCTTATTATTCTATACCTGTAATATCCCAAGGTAACTTAGAGCATAAATCTTTGAAAACTATTCATTTAATATGAACACAGATTAAGTAAGCCAATCCGTTACATCATCACTTCGTATTTTACCTTTGACAATATCTCTATTGACCTATCGGCTAATTATAAATCCGTAGAAACCTACTTAATTTGTATGGTATTACCATATAATTTATTCCTTATAAATTGTTTTTAAATAGGTATATATCAAGTGGATTGGTAATACTAAGGGTTTTTAAAGAACTTAATAGCTTCCTTATTATTACAGTACATTGAAACTGTAATAGGAAAACGTAAATTTGTAAATAAGACTTTTGTCTATAAGGTTTTTGAAGTAACTCTTATTACTATTACGTTTTTAGCATATATAAAAGAGTGGTATACTTTGGATCCTCTTTTATATACCTAGTTCACCATGTTATTAATGATTTGAATTATTTATCCATAGGTAGACTTTTTATTATCCTTATCCTCTATTCAGTCGGAATTGCACTCACTGTTAATTTGAAAACTTTTAGAATCTTTATAATAATTGAAGCTAAGGTTTCTACTGTTTTGATACTAATTAGCTATTAGTATTTTACCATCCATTTATAATTTATGGTTTTTACACTATTCATATATTTAAAGGTGTAATTAATGAATGTGATATTTTTATATGAAGAATTATAGCAAAACCGTGAGAGTAATAATATAAATAAGGCGATATCCAGCCTAATTTAGCACGTTATATAGTTAAAAACCCTAAGAGTTTATTAATACCTTTTGGTTTATATTGTATTAACCCAATCTTCATAAATCATTTTATAGACGAGTAATCCGGAAGTAATAGGGATATAGGCCTGTCGGTAAAGTCTCAAGCGTATAAGGTTCACGTGAACTAAGGTCTTTGAAGAGTAATCAAAATGATTGGTATTGTAGTATAAAATATGGTTCATTTAAGAAGAAGAATATAGCGATATACGCTATAGGTGAGGGATTATAAGCTCTCTACCTAGAGCTTATTACTCAGAAATACTTCTTCTAAACTGATCCACGCAATGCTGTCGGTCTGAAATAGCTATTTCGGACCGATTTATGTATTATGCACTTTGTGTTTTGCAAGAGTGTAGCCTATAGCGTGACACGTTACCGTACGCCTTGCAGGAGTACACTCTGTAATACAATGTACTGTTACTTAACTTATATACACTATTTATAAAGGTATATAATAATATCCACACAGAAAATCTTTTCTTTTTTCCTCATATACTCCGTACTTATAGCATAATAGTAATAGTATTATTTGTAGTATTAATCATTATAGGTTTAAATCAACAATTTTTATATTGACAGTGTTGTTGCCTTATAAATCGTAAAAGGTCCAAATTATCAGTTCGACTAGGATTAGTAAAGTCTATCAGAGGTAGTAATTATAGTTCGGGTTTGGTTCGTATAACTAAATGGGGGCGATATAATTGGTAATAACGCCTTTCTTGGTTACTAATAGGGGTAACTACGTTGAAGTGATGACTAAGGGGAAATTGCATAGGGGTAATTACGTAGTTACATATTAGTTTAACATAAAAAGATATATCGTTATCGGTATAGGCAAAACTTCTTTATTTTCTCTTTTAAAAACGC
The DNA here is from genome assembly GCA_038502455.1 of Anisogramma anomala. Classification (NCBI taxonomy): domain Eukaryota; kingdom Fungi; phylum Ascomycota; class Sordariomycetes; order Diaporthales; family Gnomoniaceae; genus Anisogramma; species Anisogramma anomala. The sequence continues at coordinate 788,591 of JASMMZ010000014.1, read as the reverse complement.
GTAATCCAAACCGATATAAATCCCCAACTTAAATTGACTTTTGTTCCCTATAATCAAACGAACCGCTTTGATAGGGAGGCATTTGGCTAACACATATATACTAACCTATTTCTTAAACAAATGCCGAGTAAAAATAGGAAGTTAAGGCGTCGTTTGACGTGAAAGCGTCGACGCGTCGCCGCCGCCGCCGCCGCCACCGTAGCTTCTGCCTCTAATACCACCACTAATAGTAGTAATAGTCCGCCCTTATCGGGTATAATCGCTTTTATTACCGCCAATTCAMCCGCCTCCGTTACTTCGCTCGTCGCTACACCATTAAGTCACGTCGCCGCTACACCGCCTATTCCCGCCGCTGCCTTCGCCTCTTCCTCCGCCGCCGCCACGCCTCCCTCCCCCCCTTTCTCTCCTTCTTCCCCAACTTTTAGAGGGAGGAATAAAGGGCCCCTAAGGTTATAAACCTTTCACTCTACTTATGGGTAAAAACCCTATTACTCATAGGGGCTCCTTTACATCAAACACGTAGCTTGGCATAATTGTGGCAGGTTACGTATATTTTATGTTTATTCCGTATGTAAACCTTTAACTTGCCCTTATTAATTAGAAGTACGAGGCGGATTTTTTTCGCCGCTTCGAGATTCGTATCGTTAGAGTACGCCATATGGCTTTTTTAACGCGTTAAGCGTTAAAACGGCGTATCGCGGTCCGCGATTTGAGGTTCTTAATAGATACACCTTACGTATTAAATGTTGTGTTCGCGGGCACTTACAAATTTATTGGCGATTACCATGAAAACGGGGGCCGTTTGACTCGCTACCACCGTTACAAACGAACTGGAAAATGTTACACCCCCGTTCCGGTGGTTTTGAAGCCGTAGGCCGAAGTTTCGTTACGTGACCGTCGGGTTTTGAATAAATTTTAACTGAATTTTAAATATTTATTTTGGTAAAAATATACCGTTTAAGGCCATTCGAAGAAGAAAAAATCGTCGTAAATAACTAAAACAAACCGCTACTAATTAGTAAAAGGCGTTAAACAGCGGATTAAAAAGATGGTAGCCGCCGTCACCTCTTGGAAACAGGGCCTACGTATATATTAAATAGGAGAATTCGATGACGTTCTCGCACGTTGCCGCGAAAAAAGTAATCGTTCTTTTATACTTTTACCTAAGGGTATAATTAATAAAGTATAGGGTTATATTTTCGTTATCGTTAATAATGTCGTTAACGGTTATAGCAATGAAATTAGTAAAAAGAGGAAAAGCGACAAAAAGAACAGTGGGGACGCGATGAAATTGATTTTTCCCTTTAATAGTCGATAAATAACACTGGGTTGGGCCGTTGTATTCGACTATAATATAATAAGTTATATAGTAATATTTTAGCCCTTTATAAAACAATCGTTCAAAGTAATAAACATAATATGAGATATGTAATAAAAGATGTAATATTTCAGAATCGGTATGATATAATTAAATTAAATAGAAAGTAAAAACATTAGTGATCGGTACGAATAGTCGTATCTAACAAAGGTAAAATCGGCGATCGGCACGAAAGGTATCGAAAAGCCGATTCGAGTTAACGAAGATTGGTATATCATAAGAACCTAGTAGGGTCGTGAAACCTTTATAGCAAGCGTAATAAATAATATACTTATAAATATATAAGTTTTCAACATACCGTTTGGTACAGCCTTTGTTTTGACGATTATCAGGTTGAGTTTACTATTAATTCATCTGATTTACTCGATTTCTCGTCGTTTATACGATTCGTATAATGTTATAATATATATTATCAATCTCTTTCTATTCGTAATACCTGATGAAACCAAATAATTATAGAGCGAAAATTAATTAATACTAATGATAAGAGAAATCAGGCGTAAATTAAGGTTAAAACAATTATTCGAATATTTAACGTTATAATAATACCTAAGTAGAAGCCTTTAACTATATTATAGATTTCGGAAGCTAGGAACTTTCTCGTAACCCTTTTACACTTAATAAAACTTCAATAAATAATATTAACATTAAGCGTAAAGTCGTTTCGGTCTGGTATTTCTTTAGCTAAAACTTGGACTAAATCGATTTGTAAACTGTAGTCGTTGTTATTAGCTAAAAAGCCGTTAGTAAAAACAAATCGCTTTATAATACTTATATTTAGCGATACAAATTACAAGCCGCGTTTAGGATTATGTATTTGTTACGAAAAGCGTTTATTAAACGCCTTATACATATCGCTCTTAGGGTCGGTTTAGTATTATACGGCGACTGAAAGGTTAAATGTCGCCTTAAGTTATATTATTAAAGCAATCTAAACACTGTGTATATGTTAACATTTTTATTAGTGAGTCCGTTTTACTTCATCTCAAATGTTGAGGGTAACTTTTTTTAACTATCCCTTTTACCTAAGGCTTAAAGTGTCATTCTTAAGGGTAATAATAACGCTATTGAAATTGATTACGTTGTTTTTCGTTAAGTACGTTTTGGGTTTCATTTTTAAACTGGTTTTTAATGGTTTCATTTTCTTTAAATGCAGAAAACGAGGAGTTATATAAAGTTGGAGTATCGTTCGTTTACATATATGTAGGAGCAAAACCCTTCTAATAGGCTGTTAATATTAATAGATACGGGTCGAAAGTAAAACTAATTATTTTCAGTGGATTGTTATCGTGTTTTCATAGGTCTTATACTAGTAAAAACTGGTTTGGACAAAGCCGTAAAGTGTTTTTATAATACGTTAAATCGTATGAAGAGGATGGTGTTACCTAAGGTCTTTAGGTATATTAGCGTAAACCCGTCGTTTACGCTGTTCCTCAAATTAAGTGTAGGCTTATATTATGTTTCGAAATTCGATATACAGGTTATATAAATCGTTAAAAAAATGTAACGAACGGAAAAATCAGGCGATAACTAGCCCGTTTCAACGTGAGTAATTAGATTATAATATTCTTTTTACCTTTGTCGTTGTATCCTTTTAAAATTAGGTGTATCTTTTTATAATGTTTTTCAATCTTATCTTTGACCTTTTAGACGATGCGGGTTAGAAATATCCTCTAAAAGTCGTGAATAACTAAATCAAAACGTTTAAAACGAAATATGCTTTATTTGATTAGAGTTAAATTGTCTATTTTGGTGGATTTATGAATAGGGTACCCAATTTATTAATAACACCTTCACGGATAAGCTTTAGGTTAAGCTCGAAAACTGCTATCTCCTTTTAAGTAACGAAGGAATCCGTAGAAAAATTCCTAAGGCGTTTTTTAGTTTTCTAGTCGAGAGGGCGCCTTCGGTAACGAGGTATTAGCGTGTTTAGTATAAATGAACCGCTTCTATATAATGTGGTAGTCTTAGATTCGCGTTTTAAGGGTAAAGATAAAGTTGGATTCGGTTTGAATTCGTCGTCCTAAGTAATTTTTATAGGCGGTTTTGCTCATTTTACAGTTTCGGGCCGTTCCTTTCCACCTTCCTCTTATATTTGCATATCATTCTTTAAACGAAACGAACTTATTCCGTTCGGTATGTTAACGAGTATATTATAACCTTTCAATACGTTAATCCTCCCAAAACTAATTTATTCATCCTTCGTTTTCTAAACTCGGACTTCAAATTTTAATGGTAAATCCAAAACGTCCGTTTTACTTTGGCTACTTTTTTATAGCTAAGGCTTTAAACAAATTGTTCTTTAATTTAAATTAGCGTAATACCACCATGAATTTCGCTATAAAATTGACTCTTTACAATATAAAGAGTAATAGAGTAAAGTTAATATAAATTCTCGGGTTGACACTAAAAATAAGGACCATAACGATAAGCCTATTTAAGCCAAAAGTATTATTAACGGCGTTGACCATCATTTAAAAGATAGATTCCTTGGAATTAATACCCTTTAATTTTTCAACAATACTAGGTACATTTCTTCAGTAGTTTATAATATTATTTACATTGTTCAATACCCCATAAGGTTTTTACTGTAATTTGTTAACATATGGTGGAATGAAAAGCCGTACTGTCGTCGTACGTAATCCAATTTAAGGGCCCAACATAAACGTTGAACTAGAAATTAACTCAAGCGTCATAATAATTTACAGTAAAAACGCTCTATATAAATTTGGCGACTTAAAAGAATGTTGTAGTATTGATGATGTGGAAAAACGGTCAGCTGTTCAAATTCATAACATTAATAATTACTTTGTTATTGAAGTCCAATCGTTTTAAGAGAGGAGTTTAAACCGTAATAGAACCTGTATGTAAAGCTAATACTTTGGCAAAACTTTTCGATAACTTGAAATGTATCTTTCCCTATATTTATGTGGTTTATAACGTAAAGTAAATGTAAAAAGAGTTTTATAAATAGGTATTCGAATCTTTAGTATTATGCCCGTAATTTTGGCAAAGTTAAGTATGTAGTCTTAATTATACGTGCCTCCGAAAAGAACTACAAATAGCCGAACTTATACCGGAACTATAGGAATACGCTATCTAAGGCGCGAATAAGTTGGTTGGTTGTATTTCGGACGTTAATTCCGAGCACATTTATATTAGTTAATAAAAGCAAAAAAAAGTTTTAAAACATATTACGTAAAATTTGATTGGTCTGAGACGCGTATTTATAACGAGCATTTCAAGCGAAGTCGCTTTATTTTTACTAAATAGGACCTTTCGGTGTTTTCCTATTAGGTCTAACCGAAACTTTGGAAATTTCGCCACAAATATGTCAAATTATCGTTTTCGGGTAGTTTAAATTTCGATTACGCTAGTATCAAGTATAATACGCTGAAACCTGGTTTGGTATCTGTTTAAAACAGGTGAATTACGACGTCATATGGGCGTAAAACAATCAGTTAACGTAATCCAGGCTAGTAATATATATAAAAGAGGAATTTTACAGGCCAGCGAAGATACGTTAGGCGTGTTTATTGTCGTAAGCTAATAGGTAGGCAATATTTTATATAAAGTCGTTCTTTCTAAATATACTGGTGAAAGTATACGTCGAATCCGTTATCTATACCTTTGTATTCGATTACGTAAAGTATAAAATCAGCTTCTATCCAATTTTCAAAATTACAATCGACTGAAAATTTTCATTTAATCCGAGTTTGATTGTAAACAGAGTAGTTTATAAACCGGTAACCAACTTTACCGTATATAATATACCGCTTTTGGAAACTTTCAAAGCATCGTATGTCTTGCCATAAGTACTGTTATAATTTCAATACGGCTTTTCCATTTCCGAACGATTGGTCCCATCTATTATTACCAGAGGTTTTTAATACCTATACTTTATACGTTTGTTTTACATCGGGTAAACCCTAAATTATCGGTTTAAAACATAGTAATTTTTTGTTAAAGCTTTTTTTTAGTAACTTAAGCTTTTCCTTTGGTTTCATTAGCTACAAATTCTGATTCGAAACTTGCTTATAAGCGTATAAAAATCTCTAGCGATATTTTGAAGCTCATACAAAAGGCCTTTAAATCAATTTTTTTGAATTTAAAGGTAAAAGGTCATAATCTAGTTTCCCACGATAAGCCGTTATTACTACTTAAAAAAACAATTTGTCGCCTTTATATTTAGGTCTAAAGGCTGCCTGGTACTTTCGAAACTTTGCTAATAAGGTGGTAAGAATTTCCTACGAATTTTAATCGGCGTTTTCCTATTAGTTTTTCACAGATTTATAAGTCGTATCGATTTAATCACTATCATAAAGTTCATAATCAATTTTCGTATGAAAAGAAAAACTTTAGGCAGGTATAATACTTTACAAATATATTTACTTACGTAAGGTAATATTTACATCACATATTATCTTATCCAGAAAGTATATCAAATTAAATAACACAAAATTAAAATAACTCAACATCCAATCTTTGAAATTTATTAAACATTATGCTTATTTTATTATTAAATACGTCGTACGGCCTGCCGCTGTAGTTATCATCCATATTTTACAACCTAGCTAAGTTGTTTTACTTTATAAGGTTTTTTCTATCCGTGTGGAAACGATGTTGTAGAAGATTGCGATAAGGGTTATGGTTAATAGGCATCAGTTAGTACGGTACGTATTAGCGTTTTACACCGTTTATCATTTCTTAGTTCGGGTTATTTCCTATGTTCCGGCGGAATGTCGTTTCCCGGTGCGTGTTAGTCTTTACGTTTCGGCCGATCTTATTATAACTGATTGGACTATTTTTAACGTTCGGAGTATATTTTTATCCCTACGTAGGTTTAAGGACGTGTTTCAGAAAGGTTTCATATTCGAACTTCGTTGTAAATGATTGTTACGATGCTTCCTCCTCTTCCGTCGATTCTTCCAGTTTTATTTCCGTTTTTCGATGGGCATTTAGGTTTGTTAAACGCCGTATCTTAATCTCTGGTAACTTTTCATAACCCCGGTTTACAACCTTAAGTATGCGTTTTTAATGTTTCTTTGGGTTACTTCCCTTTACAAACTTTCCTTTTATTATTTTCCTGTCTATCCATTTCGGAATTTATATAAGTTAGTCCGTTACAGAAAAGGATTTTACGATAATTAAATAAGGCGTTACCACTAACTAGTCAAACTTCTTAATTTAGTTTTTATTCTTTAACGTTAGTAACGGTACACGAGCTCAACGGCTAGAAAAATTGCAAATGTTACAGTTATTAAACTTAAAATACACATTGCGAACGTGGAAACATATATAAGGCAAAAGAAATTTAATTATGTGATTTGGTAATTGGTAGTCGGTCCATATCAGCGTACCGTAACAAAACTTGGTAAAGGGATAGGTTAATTATTTGGTATGTAACCGATAATACTAGAGCGGTCGGTAGTATAATTGATATAGAAACGATTTTGGTACGGCGATCGTTATAAATTATCGAAAATCGGATGGATCCTAATAAAAGTTTTTGAAACTGAGTGGTTTTAGCTTACGTAGCCTAATACGAAACAAAAGGCCCTTAAAAAAGGTCCCGGGTTCCTCATTCAAAACGTTAATATAAGTGGGCGGTTGATGGAATGGGGCTATTCTTTTTAAAGTCACTCCGGATCTTATAGTCTTATAACGCTTCGGTTTTCTCGGTGTTTACGCGTAATTTCATACCCCCATATGGTGTTTATAAGTGGTAGAGCTAAAGAATAGGTAATGAAGACCGTTTTAACATCCCGCTATAGGTATTTGACTAATATCTGTCTTTTTTTTCACCTTAGCTATTTAAAATAAACCTAGTCAACTACTAATTAATATCGGTAAGATATTAAATCTAGAAGTTTTACGTAAACTAAAGTCTTTAAAAAGTAATCAAAATAATTGGTATTATAGTAAAAAAGATGATTTATTCAAGAAAAAGCATCCAAAGGTATACGCTACAGGTTAGGGCTTATGATCCCTCTACCTAAAGCGTATTACTCTAGAACACTTCTTCTAAACTGATTCACTCATTTCCGTTGGTCTAGAATAGTCATTCCAAACCGAACCATATATAATGCACTTTGTGTCTTGCAAGAGTGCAGCCTGCAGCGTGATACGTTACCGTGCATCCTATAGGAGTATACCCTGCAATACAGTGCACTATTACTTGACCTATGTATACTATTTATGAGGGAATATAGTAATATCTACAAGGCCGGACGTTAACTTAATTTATTAACTCTAAAGTCCATATCCCTTTGGATTTACGTATATTAAGTTTAGATGATTATATATATTCCTCTATTTATTAAGGAACGTACACCTAGGTAGTATTTTGCTTTTCCTCATACTTCAAACTTATAATGCTTTCCAATATCCATTTTAAACGTTTTCATAAATTTTAGGATGAGTATTTTAATCAAAAGCGTACTAACATAGGTCTAAATAATAAGTTAACTATAATAGTCAATATATATCGCGTTATTAAAACTTAAACTTTTGAACTTTAGGGTATTGATTTCAGTCTTTAGCATTTTTAACGATTATTTCAAAACCTGATGAAGTCCGTAAAATGAGGCGAGTAACGAGAAGACCTAGTTAACTATAGGATTAAAATCCATAATATTTTTTATTAGAATACTCTAAGAAAAAATCACTAATGATGTCTATTATTTCCATTAATAACATTTTTTCAAGTTTCCTTTTTAGAAAAGCCGAATCGATATCGATTTATTCGATATCTTATTTATAACAAGTAATAAAGGCAACTTGTGCTATGGATTCAGCCTTTAGCCATTGAGTCTATAGGTTACGTGACTGTAACATAACAAGCTGGGCAGTACCCAGACTAGGTACGGTCCGGTTGCGGATCAGGCACAGTCTATATACAGCACGTGTAAGGGCACGTAATAGGCTGGGTACTAGTTATGCCTATAAGTCTTGTACGTTAGGTTACAATAAAAATTTTAGTCTTTTTCCAAACCTAATAGTAAATCCCATTTCATATTTACTTCGTTTACTATGATAAGTTTAATTATAACATGTTTTTAAGGTTTTCGTTGATTTTTTCAAAGAAATATTACTTATTATGGATGAATTAATGGCAAACGTTTATTATGAAACGTTACAATTGAAAGTTAACGGAAAAGATATGTCGTCGGAAAATACCTAGTTTTCCACCTTTACAAATATATTTTTAACCCGTTTAAAACGGACTAAAGCGGAAATTTTTCGGTTCTAAAATACGGTAGATTTTATTAAGTCCACTGTAAAATGATTTTAATAACCGGATTAATATATTTCAATTATTGATTTTACGTTGAATTTCATTTAGATTGTAACGAAAATTTAACAATTTGAAGCCGAATTGGACGCTATTCGCCTTAGGTTTTCACTGGTTTAATATAGTCGAAAACTATATAACCAATCTTAATTTGACACATTTATTCTTTACATAAACGGCGACGCTCAAACGATTCAATTTATATTGAAAAATAATGAAATATAAATCAAAATGGTTTAGTATACGTTTCTTTATTTAAAGGTATATTATACGATAAGGCTAAAATAAGCGATTACAAAGTATTATGAAACTGGAGGATACGAAGGTATATGTAATGTAACAAAATATTTCGATTATATTAAGGCGACATTAAACGACCTTGCAAGTGCGGACAATATATTAGTTGAATTTCAAGGCTTGGTTATAAACGATAATAATTTAAAAGTATTATTCGATATTAAATTCGTAATATTCTAACTTAAACGAGTGGTGTAAATTAGCTTTTACCCGTAAAGTGGAATTACTTAGGTTTCGGAGTATCGTTACTTATTCTCGAAAAGTTTATCATGATAAGTATTAGCGGGTTGAATTATATCGTAGCCTTATAAAAGTAACGCGAACTCACCGACAAGTTAACATCCTTGAATTTAAAACGAAGTTTTGGTTATTATATAACGGGACCCGTATAATTATAACAACCGGTTAGTAATATGGTTATAACGAGAGTTTACACATTTTAAATATCTTCGTTAAAAGGACGTAGTAATTACAATTAGTTAGTTTGATATCGAGGTTAGTTATTTTGACAAGTTTATTCGGTACGTGTTTAAAATCAAACGCATAAGGCAACGTAAGCGATAATGAAAAAACGTTAAAATAAATTTACCTTGAGGTGTTACGTACTTTATGAGCTATTGGATCATTATTAAAGTGACTACGAATTTCACCCGATATTGCCTTTTACATAAATGTATACGGTTTAAGTTGAAAAGGTAAAGAAAACTTTTTCATGAACGGCGACAGAAAAAGCCTAACTACTAAATATAATTTCATTTAAGGGTTATATAACCTTAACAACGTAATTGTAAAATCGAGTAGAAAAGAGTTTTTTTTCATTAAAGCAAGTATAAATAAGTATTTATTTTTTTATCCCTATGTTTTTAATAATATCCAATTTTCAGATTTTCAAGTTGTTTCCAATTATATTCATCATTATATTATCATTAAAGCTTTGGTATAAAGGTCAAATATAAAGTAAATTGAGTTCTTATTTCTTTCGAAATTTCGGCACAATATTAGGGTTACGGTAACATACGCGTATTACTGAAATAGTCAAATTTCGTATAAATATTAATAGATAGTTGAACCTGATATTAATATATATTATTCCTAGCGTAACACGGGATAAATCTTTTGGATTACGTTAAATACGATATTAATAGTTAACTTTAAAAGTTAGTAGAAACCATTTGGTAATTTAATGTTAATGAAACTTGGTTATCGACGTAATAATAATTTTTTTAAGACGGGTGATATGTAAGATGTAATAAATTCGGTTTTTTTTGGATTCAATATAACTTTTATACCGAAAGATATAACTTATGGGGAACCCGACCCGAATAGCTTTCGCTATAATATTTTACGAAATAATACAGATTTTACAAACGACGACGATAACTATGGTGAAAAAGAAAAAGAATCAGTTACGACTTTTACTAAAATCAACTGAACTTTACAACTTATTCGATAGGAATAAGACTATAATTTTACTTCTTTAGAAGTAGAAACTCGATCACTATATTTATATTCCTCCGAACGAGAACAAATCTTTCTTCAAACGATTTTAAGGATCGTTATACTCGATATTAAGGAATTAACTTTTTAAATTTCAACGATTAATTACGAAGCAAATAAATCAGGGTAAGGTTCGTGTAAGCTTTTTATCGGTTTTAACGCTGGTATTGATCATTTTCAAGTCGAATTGGTGATAAATATCTTATATTAACTAGCGAGTATTAAATAGATTTATGAAGTAAACCCATTTTTCCTTACCTTTCATCAAACAAACTCTACGTATATTATCGAAAACGATATAAGTTACGAAATTAGATATTCAAGCGGGCTTTTACTATATTCTGGTTATAATGAGATAGGACGAATCAACGGCGTTTCGTATGCGACTCGGGTTATTTAAATGATTAGTATTACTTTTAGGTTAGAGAGAATGCCGACCACGTTTTAACGATATGTTAATGATATAATAGTGAATATTTTTAATGATTTCGTTATAATGTATTTGAACATCTTTTCTTCAGTATCAAGTAGAATTATATAGCGAAAGTTTGCATAGTTTTAGGATGATTTCGTAAAGCAGGGCTAAATTTAAATTTGAAAAAGTGTAACTTCGTAGTTAAGGAGGTAAAATACCTAGGCTTTATTATAACAGTTAGGGTAGGTATTTGGGTTGACCTTTTGAAAGTCTGGTTAATTCGCTAATAAAAGGTATCACGTATTATTCGAAAGATTTATAGTTTTTGGGGTTTTGTGAACTTTTATCGTAATTTTATTTGTAATTTTTTTTTTCGAATTAACGAGTTATCTCGTCCGTTTAACGAAAAAAGGTAATTGTTAAGATTGGACGAAGCGGGAGAAATATGTATATTTAAACCTTAAAGGATACCTCTGTTACGGCCCCAATATTGGAATGTTGTGATTGAAATTGACCAATAATAGCGGAAATTGATTATTGGAAAACAGCGTTAAAAGGGTACTTGTCGTAACGAAATAAAAATAGTATCTTAAATCTCATAGTTTACCACTACATATAATCAATACATAGAAAACATAAATATAGCATTTAAAATAGGGAGATTCTCGTAGTAGTAATTTATTTAATCGCGTAATTTTTCGAAATACGTAACGTTCGTATACCGTTAACGATTTTAAAGAATAATAAAAAAATTAATATTCGCTTTACCACGCTTAATTTTGGAACGCCAAACGAGATAAGCCGAACTCCTTCTACTTTTTAATATTGTTTACGGTATAAGCTCGTAACTTAGGGCTTTGGCCTGGATAAGTTAACCCGTAAGTTATATAATGAACCCAAATTTAAAGATCGCCACGCGCGAGTTGTTCAACTCATTTCTATTGTTATATTGAATATCATATTTATGGATATATATATTAAAGGGATATAAATGAAGACAGGCGGTGTGGATAAATTTTGCGAAACGGAGGCTTAGTTGTTGGATAGCGACGATATGTATTTTACAGGTGGTTTGGAGGTTTTCGAAGGGCTCCCGAAGGCGATATCGCCCCGAACCCGGCCTGCGTTCGAGTCGTTATCAGAGATAAATTTAAGGGATTTTTATACGACGGTATCGGTAAGAACGTCGCGAACTCAACCCGTGTTAGACTCGTTTACATCGTTAAAACGAGTAATTACCTTATTTTTGGCACAGATACGTTAGCAGAATTATAATATTAAGGAGTAGCGAACGACCCGTTATATAAAGTCCGCCGTTCAACGGTTTCCAAAGGCGTTAAACATTTTCCACTTAAAGTAAATTAATTTGTGTAAATTACGAATTACGAGATTAACCCGCAGGCTATATCAAGTTACCATAATTATTTATAAGTATCAAATCAAATCCTATTAATGACAAACATCGTATAATGAACCTACGACTCGTTCATTATAAATTATTCAAATGGAAGTATTTTATTTCACGTTTAACGGAATTACGTCTAAAGGGAAATATTGTACATATTCGATATATATATCGAACTTATATATAATATAAAGAAACGAAATCGTATCGTACCTTACGATAAAGCTTACATTAACTCTTTTTTATAATTGATCTATATTAGATGTATATTTCTATCGACTTTATAATCGACTTACTCATTATTTAAGACAGCTTATCATATTTTCTAGTTATTATAAATTTACTTTTTAAAGTTATTTATTCAAAGTTTATATAATTTATAATCGCTGATACGTATACAGAACGCTTTCGGAATGTATAGTAAAGGTTTTATATATATTTCTTTTATTAGTTATCGCAGTTTGAAATAACTAAGTGTATTTGAAACGACTTCATATTTCTTAAAAAAAGTCAAATGACTTTTTTTTTACAACGTATTATTTACAAACAGATAACGTTATTAAATGCGAAAACTAAAAGTTTTAAAAGTATTTATACATTATCGTCGTTTTTTCGTAATATAATTAGGTTTTATATTTAACCGTTTATTCATTCGTATTTAATAACCGAAAGCCAATGGTTACCTGGTTTAACTCAACTTAGCTAATGGATAAATACGAAATATTGCTTATTTCGAAGGTAAACAGCGATAATAAATAGTTAGGTAATTCGTTGGGGCGAATTATTGTGCTTTTAACTTATTGAGAAAGAAGGTTGAATTTAGCTCAAACGACGATAATGTATATTGAATAACAAATAAAAAAGGCGACTAATCGTTAATAACGTCTGGTGAAACGATAAAAAGTAAGGAATTAAGTTTATTAAAACTTTTGTAATATTCAAATGAATCGCTTAAATAAAAGGTTTGAATTACTTTATAATTAATACCGAGCAATCGATATTTCGAACCCGTTTAATATCGTATTAGGTATCTCGGGTAAATACCTTATGTTTTATATAGATTTAGTTAAACGAACGGTTTCGAATCCTTTTCCTTCATAGGTATTATCCCACATTTGTCCGGAACCAGGTTCTGTCATTAACGATATAAATGAGGGTAAATACGATGAATTTAAAGTTTTAAAAATCCTTACGGTAATAACAGAGTGGGGTAAGAATCGTTTCATATTAATTCATTAAAAAACCTACGATAAGTCTAAATAAATTTTTGAGGAAATTTCTAATATATTATAACCCTAAATGAAGGTAAGGCGAAATAGAAAAATATTCGGATTTATAATAGCCCGGTATTTTAATGTTAACGTTGAATTTATATTAAGCGATAAAAAAGGGGTGAATCCTTTATATATTCCAAATTATATTTTACTTATAAAAGGAAAAATCAATTAAACGCAATTATAATATAATAAATACGGCCAGGTAAATATTACCCAACTTTTTCGAATATGTATCCAATCGTAAAACGGTTTTTACTATGATTTAGAGAAAATTCACCTACTTATTATTCTCATTCTTATTATGATTTAACTAATACCGACTTTATTAATGTCCGGAGCCTAATTATAATTAGCGTTGGATATTAGGGGACGCCCGGGAAAGGGGATGATAGAAAGCGTGATGGGAACTGGTAGGCATCGAAAAGGGGGGTTAGTAGAAAGAGGAACGAATACAAAACGACGCCAAGGATAACGAATAACACGAGGAAAGACAGGCGTTAAAAAAGGCTAATGGAGGATAATACAAGGAAGTACGGACGTTAGAGAAAGCCGACGATAACGGAAAACGTTAAAGGAGACGAGCGTTATAAAATACAGACGTAGGGCGTTAACGAAACGTAAAGCGAGGGGCAAGGTGAGGAAAACTACCTTTTAAACAGGTCACTAAAAATTACAATATATTAATCTAAGCCTAGGCAACTCCGTTCATCCGGATAAGATTTTACGTCCGTTCGCAGTCTGCCTGATTAACTCGCTTTCAGCTAAGGTTAATAAATAGGATACGGGTAAAATTGGAGATCTTATTGTTAAGCTTTAAACGTTTCTCATTAGATTTTGTAAACCGTAACCTATAATATCTATAAACGATATAAACTAAATAACTATATTATTTTAGCTATTAAGACAAAATTCACGAAAAGGTATACCACAGTAGCACAAAGGGGCTGTAGCAAAGACGTTACGCGTTAAAACCCGGTCGGCCGAAAGAGGTTTATCTTTATAAACAAGCGATATAGTATAGGGTGATAAAAAACGTTTAGGTAATAACGGACTTGGGAGAAAAAGGTACGTAAACGTATAGCTAAAATGGTAACGGTATATACGGCCGATATGATAGGGATTTTTTATATCCGAACGATATTACTAATTCGGGTAAACTAATCAACTAACTTAAAAAAAGCGAAGGTAAAAACGGGTCGATAACCCGGGATATATCCCTAACTTTTACGCGTAAAGAATAGAATATAGCTCCTATTTTCGGCTTTAGCAATTAACTAACATAAAAAAGCAAGTAAATCAGGTAAATCCATGAATGAATTCGTGTTTTTGAATAAATTATGATAATTCTTCAATTTACGATTAAGTTTCTCATAAGGTTTATTTGTATGTTAACCTTATTATAAATCTTTCAGTATATACGATGCTCTTACGACCGATAAAGTTGAATATAAGAAAAATGAACGCGAAGGTTAAAAACCCGGTTAATATATAATATATAGGAGTTTTTAACTTATAACAAAAAGCTTACCTTCAGCATTACTATATTTAAAAATGAGGAAATTTCCAATATCGTGAAACGGCTATAATAGACACTGAGTCATAGATTATTAACGTTAAATAAGGTAATATACCCCATAATGTAGCTAGTTGTTCCTTTCAAAGGCGTCGGCGATAATATAACCTAAGTTAATTTCGTTATACACATCGGTTATATCAATAAATGAGAGGAAATTTAAAATATATTAGCGAGAATGATTAGCTGAAATATATGAAAGGAAAGTAAAATTGTTATAAAAAGGGTGGTTAATAAAGGAAGAGGACGTTTTAAAAGGAAAAAAAAGGAAGTTTTAAAGTTTACGAGGGGCGTTCGTATTTATAAAAACTAGTTGATCAGATTAGATAGAGGTTATTTATTATATAGGGCGCGTTAAATAGCATTCAAAGTAAAAGCGCGACTTTATACAACGCGTTATACGATATCGGCGGTAAAAAAGATATATTTTACAGCGCGTTAGCGGGTACGTTATACGACGTCAACGGAAAAAAAGATATATCATATACCCAAATTACAAACATGTTATAGAGTACCAGCGGTTAGGCTAACTGGAGCGTTATATGATGTCAGAAACCTCAGGTTAAACCGGCTAATAAGTTATACGATATATTAAACTTAGTTTTACCGGCTTACGCTCGATCCACGCATTAGGCGAGTACCGACCGCGTTCGTTATTTATTTATCGGGGTGCCATAACCCATGTAGCATCTTGAGAAAAGGGAGCCTCAATATAAACTTAAGCCATTAACCATTAAGTATATAAGTTACGTAACTGTATACGTAACGGGATAGGCAATACTTGGCCTAGGCCCGGTCTGTGCATGACACGTATAAGTTCACGTAACGGGCTGGGCATTGGCTATACCCATAGGTTCTGCACGTTGGACCACAGTATCCACTTCTAGTCTTCCTCTGTACCTCAATAGTAAGTCTCATTTGGCACCTACTTTGATTACTATTGTAGGTTCAACCATAACAACTTAGATCCTTAACATATAAAACTTTGTTATAATAAGAAAGATTTTAGTGTAATTAACAACATACCTTGAAACCTTCATATAACGATTTTATTCTTATATCATTCGATCTGAACTTTCAAATTTATTTTCATTTTAATGACTCTTTTTATGGTTAGGTTATAGCGGTTTATATGCCTTTCGATAATTATGAAAACTTTAAGCGATACAAAGCTCTGTTTATTATTATAAGGGGCACTTCTCTAATACTTAATATCTAAACCATTTAATTCTTTATTCATAGTCAGCTGTTTCTTTATATTCTAACTGAAAGCAAAAACTAGACGATATATTTATTAAAAACCGTATTTACAAGCTAACTTATGGAGAAGTTATTTTCTTAATTTTATACTATTTAGCAAACTCTACTTTTTAACTTAAATTTTAAAGCTGTTGTTACAGTATTATATGGGACATAAACCAAGATAGTTCTAATATCTCTTCCTTTAAAAAAACATTACGTATCTTGTAATAATCCTTTTAATGACCGTTTACCATAAATTGTTAACAATCGTTCTCGTAGAGATCATTAGCCGGTCTGGTAGAAAACCCTTCAAGATGTGTTAAGGTTTTATAATGAGAAGAAAATAGTATAAAAACGATTTCTTTTTTTTATATTGAATTCGTTTTTTAATCCTTTGCTAGTGTTGAAAGGATATGTGAACAATAATAGTGAATCAGGGAATAACTATAAACTTAACTTTAAGTTAATAACCTTTATATCCTTTTACTTGATATTTAAAATCTTTATATAATTTGGTATATTAGATTGATCTTTATTGTTAAGCTTCAAGTTATTTATAACAATAATTACTCAAAATACGCACGGTTATAAGTGATATAATACCCTTTTGGCAACGGTCTAGCTCCTTATGTTTTATAAGATTACTTCATTGTAACTTGCGAATAAGTCGTTTTCTTTAAAGTTGTAAAAAGAAAAAAGCTTAAGTATCAAAGCAAAATTTATAAATATCTTACTAACTAAATAGTTCGAAAACTTGTTACTTTTGTTAAGGACTATGTAATTTATGGTATATTTCATTCGTTTCAATATTTCGTTCAATATAGGACAAACAACGATTAGTTCCTTATTAAAGGATATACTAGTTATGCCATAAATCCTCAGGATATATCTAACTTTAATAGCTGTCTATTATAGTCTAACCTACGATAGTAAGCCAAGTAGATGCCAAATGGAATTTACTATTGAGGTACGAAGGAAGACTAGAAGAGGCTACCATAACCCAACATGCAGGACCTATGGATATGACTGGTTTCTAGTCCATTATATGCCCTCATACGTGCCTTATACGGACTTTGCCCGCCTTATACCCAGACCTTACTCGAACCGTACCCAAATAGAGACTAAGCCGGATATTGCTTATTCCGTTACGTGTATAATTAGGTAATCTATAAGATTAATAGCTAATAATGAAAGTTTATAATATATCCCACTTTTCGTCGAATATAATAAGGGTTATAACGTCCTATAAAAAAAAATACCGGACGCGGGATGTACCCTTTTAATACATAGATCGGTCGAAAGCCAATAATATTACGTTTAATATATCGTATAACGCTTCGGCCGATTTAACCCCAGGTTTTCGACGTCATACAACGCGCCATTTAGCCTTATCATCGGTAATTCATAATACGTCCGTAAGCTAAACATAAAATAAATCTCTTTTACCGCCGATGCCGTATACCGTACCCGCTAACACACCGTATAATACGTCTTTTTTACCGTCGGCGTCGAATCACGCACCCCGTCAACGCGCTGTGTAATGTATCTTGTTTGTCGCCAATATTCTATAATGCGCCGTATAATGTCGCGCTCCTGCCTTTAGTACTGTGTAACGCGCCTCGTATAATACATAATCCTTACCGAATCCGGTTTTCTAGTCTTCATAAATATGAACGCCTTTTATAATCTTTTAAACTTTCTCTTTTTCCCTTTTACAACGCCACCTTTCTTCGTTAACCACCCTTTTTGATAATTATTAAACCTCCCTTTTATATATCCCAGCAAGTTATTCCCGTTAACATATTTAAGCTTTTTTGATTTCTTATTATAGCCGACATATATATTAGGTTTAACTTAGGTTACGTTATTACCAGAATTCTTAGAAGTGATAGAGAACTACTATATATGATATATTACCTTATTTCATACTAATACCCTAGTACTAATTACCCGTTATAGTAGCTTTACATTATAGTAAATCTCCTTGTCCTTCAATATAATAAGAATAAAAATAAACCTTTCCTATTATAGGTCAAAAACTCATATATATTATATATTAATAGCTTTTTAAACTTTAGCGTCCTTTTTCAACGTTCGAATTTACGGAGCATAAAGGTATTGTATATACCGAAAGATTTATAATCAGGTTAATTTATAAGTAAACCTTATCAAAAACCTCACTATCAATTAACTCATTTTCGTAATATATTTAAAAGATAGGTTCATTTACGGATATACCCGGTTAACATAACCTTTTACGTTAATTAATTTTTACGGTAAAGGATAAGGATTATATCCATGCTCTTACACGTAAGCGTTAGGGAGATGTTTCAGGTTATAGCTCCTTTTTTACCTTCTCTTTTTTGAAATTGGTTAATTAATTTACCCGGTTTCGCGATGTTGCTAGCGTATAAAAAGTTTTTACTATACCGGCCGTATAAGCCATCACCACTTTATCTCTACGTTTATATTTCCCCCTCTTTTCAAGTTCGACTTTACTCAAAGCTTTTTCGTCCCCTTGTATTATATCGACGATTTATAGAGATAAAATGCTTTTAGACGACCGGGTTTTAACGCGTAACGTTTTTTCCCCGGCCCTTTTCAACTTTCGCCATATACACATTCGTATTTTTGGCCGAAAATACCAAAATGATAAAGCTACCTAGATTATATTTTTCATAATTAACATGAATTACGGCTTATAAAATATAATGAACGATGTCCAAAACTTAATTATACGATTTCCGATTGTATATACATCTCATTTACGAACCTTAAATCAAATCTAATTTATTGGGCTAACTGTAAGCGGGCGTATGATCGTATCTATGTCAATTATATTTCCTAGGTTCAAATTAATATATAATCATTTTTAATATCCTGGTATAAGGGTCCTTCTTTTAATTTCGTCCAACGTTTTACTTTTCGTTAACTTTTATCGTGAGACATTTTTAATGCCCGTTCCTTCTAACAATATCTTTTATCATCGGCCTCCTTCGCTATTTATCCCTCTTCGTATCATCCGTTATCGACTTTTTTTAACGTCCGCCCCTTTTTGAGTTATCCTCCATTTTCGGCGTTGCTTCGTATTTGTCCCGCTTCCTACTAATCCTCCTTTTCGACGCTTACCAGTTTCCGCTACATTTCTTATTATCCACATCCTTCGGCGTCACTTAATATCCGGAGCTAGTTATAATAAAGCCCCTAACGTTTGAAACGCCGATACTCGTTAAACCTTAATAAGTAGAATAATAATAAATAAGTAATTATTTATTAGGTAGTAATAAAAATCGCTTTATGGTTGGAGACGTATTGGAAAAGTATAGTAATATTTATCCGGCCTTATTTATTATATTATAATCCCGTTTAATAATAAATTCACTCCTTTATTTATAATTAAGGTGTTATTTTGAAGGTATAGGCGATTTGTTCCGTACTTGTCGTTTGGTATAAGTTTTACGCCGACGATAAAATACCGGGTTATCGTAAACCCTAATATTTTCCTATTTTGTATGAAATTAATTTGAGGCTACAATATGTTAAATATTTTCCAATCATTTTTTTTTCCGCTTATAATAACCCTTTTACCTGTTTGTTATAAAAAGAACCTCTTTTATGCCCCGTTTTTACCGAAAAAATCCTTATACCTTAAATTTTTTATATTTACTTTTCCCTACGTTATTAGTGAACCAAATTAGTCCCGGACAAGTATGAAATAAAACTTACGAATAAAAGGGATCTGAAGCCACGTTTTTAATTAAATCTATATAAAATAAAATAAAAATTCCTAAGTATATTTAATACGATATTGAACGGGTTTAAAATATCGATTACCTGATACTACTTTTAAAGCTAGTCGAGTTTTTTATTAGGGCGATTAGCTTTCATGTTATAAAAGTTTGGTTAAGCATAATTTCCTTTTTTATATCGTTTCGCCGGACATCGTTTGCGATTCGATGTTTTTTTTATCTTTGATTAAATATAAACTGTTGCGGTAAAAGTTAGTTTTGCCATTTTAATAAAATAAATTAAATACGTAATAAGTCTCTCTATCGAATTAATTAACGACTTTGTATTTTTATTTACCTTTAAAATGAATAATATTTCGTACCTATTTACCAAACGGATGACGTTAAAACCGGTAATCCTCAATTTCCGGTTATTTAACGTGAATTCAGAAACTGATAAATATAAATCCTAATTATATTATAAAAAAGCGACGACAATACGTAAATATTTTCGAATATTTTCATTCACCCTTTCAATACCATTATTCATTTATAAGTAATACGTTCTGAATAAAAGATATTAGACTCCTATTAGGGAATATAATTTCATTTCGAATACGCTTATCCAATTCAAACCTAGATTATGAATAATAAAAGTTATTAATCTATAAAATCTCCACTACATATCCCGAAATCGTTTCGTATACTCCTCGGCAATTATAAACCATATGAACTTTGATAAAATGAACTTAAAAAGACGATCCGTAATAGGCAACAAATATCGAAAGCCTTCATTCATAGCTAATAAGTTAGTTATAATGTCGAACGAAATATACATTTAATACTGGTAAGAAATAAGGAAAGGTTAAAAAAGGCTTAATTATAAGGTATAACGAGGTTTCTTTTTATTTTATTTCATATATATTCACTGTAAACGTCAAATATTCATTAATATCTCTCTTTATTGGTAATACTGTTGGAAAACGCGAAATAAAAAGGTTTTACCCGTGTAATTTATAATAAGCGAATAGTAGATTAACTATAAAATCATCGTCATTAATAATTCCCATTTCAGTAATTACAAACGACTATAGTAACGGAATACTCCTAGCGGGATCATCAAGTAATCCTTAATTTATATTAACTATCCTACTTTTAATCAAAAGAGCCTAACACCCCCAGAAACCTTTAAAAGGTAAATCTTATACAATGAGTGTTCACTACTCCTTAATTTTATCATTCTGCTAGCGTACCCGAGTCGAAAATAAGATAATTATTCGTCGTTAACGATACCGGCCAGCTTTACGCTGGCCGAGCCTACGGTAGTATTACCGATGCCGTCGTATTAAAATCCCCTAACGTTATTTCCCATAACGATCCAAACGCGGGTTAGACCCGGGGCGATAACGTTTTTAACAGCCCTTTAAGAAACCCTAACCCACCTTTAAAATACACATCGTTGTAATTCAATAACCAAACTTTGATTTCGTAAAATTCCTTTACATAAACTGCCGTGATTGATATCTCTTTAATATATAAGTTTATTAATACCACGTTTAATATAACAATAAAAAAAGGTAAGAAAATACTGCAAGCGTCGTTATTTATCTTCGGGCTTATTTTATAACTTATGGATTGACGTATTCGGTCGGGCGCTTTTAGTTACGGGTTTATATTATAAGTAGTATTCAAAAAGTAAAAGGACTTCGACTTATCTAGCTTAACGTTACCAAATCAAACGTGGTAAAGAATAATATTCTAATCTCTTATAATTCGTTAAAATCGTAAACAGTATACGGATATTACGCAACTCTAAAAATCACGCCTTTAAAAAAATACTACCGTGGAAAAGATTCTTATCGTAAATAATATAATTATGTTTCGAATTAATTAATTGCGCGAAGTAGTAATTAATTAAATTTTAAATATTATCTTTATTTCGTTACAATAAACACCTTTTTAACATCGTTTCCGAATAATCGGTTTTCATTAATATCAGCCAATTTGGATACTAATGTATTAAAATTGAGACTGTAATACAAGCATCCTTAAAGTTTAAAATACATATTTTTCCCGTTTCGTTTAAGCCTAGGAAATACTTTACTGTGTTCAACAGACGAAATAACCCGCTAACTTTTAAAGATTACTAATGAAATTACGATAAAAGTGAGTAAAACGTAAAAAGCTTCGAATCTCTCGGATAATACGTGGTTACTTTTATTCGCGGATTACCCGGACTTTTTCTGGGTCGACCCTAATACCTACCCTAACCTTTATAATAAAGCTTAGGTATTTTACCTTTTTTAGTACGAAATTACATTTTTTCAAATCCAAGTTTAATCCCTCTTTACGAAGACTTCATAACACTACGCGAATTTCGCTATAAAATTTTTTATAATATCACAAAAACAAAACCCTAAAAATTCAATCCAATACGATATAACGCAATTATTCAAAATATCCGCCATCATATAATTCATACATAGTTGAAACGTTACCGATGTTCTCGTGAGCCTAGAGGTGGTAACTATTATTTAAATAACCCGAATCCTGTATAAAACTCTGTTAATTACTTTTACTCGGGTAAAATTTAAATAAGGTAACAGGCCGTTCGAATATCCAACTTCGTAATTTTTATCGACTTCGACAACAAACGTAGGGTCTTTGTAATTAAAGGTGAATAAACGATTTTACTTTAAAATTTCATTTAATACAAGGTAATTGATATGAAACCGTTATTCTCCCACCAGTTTAAAAATAAATAATACCGGCATTATAAACAATAAAAAGTTTACACGAATTTAGCCTTTATTTATTAATTTCGTGACCTATCGTCGAAGCTCAAAAAGTTAATCCCGTTGTATCGAGTATAACGTCTTTTAAACTCGTTCTATTACCATTTATTTCTCATTCGGTTTAACATAAATACGGTAATCGAGTTTTTCCTTATGTAAAAGAAAGGTTATAACTTTATCCTTATCTAAAAAGTTGCGGAATTTAGTTAATTTCAATAAAATACCTAAATAATTTTTTTTGCTTAACCGTGGTTGTCATCGTCGTTTATAAAATCCTTGTTATTTAGGAAAGGATTATGGTATAAATTATATAAAACGGGGTTTTCGTACATTGTGTTTATCGGTACGAACGTTATATTAAACCGAGGAAAACCGACATTATTACGCCTTGTATATCGTTCTTTTTGAGGCGTATTATTATGATGTTGATAATTAAATTTATTTAACTTTAAATAACTAAACGGTTACTATTAAATTTTAATTTTATTCATTGGTATTGTATCTAAGGTATTTCAAAAATTATATCTCGCGTTATTCCGGGAATAGTATATATTATCATCGTGTTTAACTAATTTCTAATATTGATACGAAATTTTATTATTTAATTAATACATTTATTTTGTGGTAACCTCAATATTATACCTGGATTTCGCGAATATAATATCTGAATTTCCTATGTTCTTAAACGTTTTACTAAAACTGCTTTTATAATATTATAATAATTATATTTAAAATCGACTTAAACATTTAAAAGTTAAGTATTATTGAAAAGTATAAAGATAAAAAGTGAATCTTGGTTTATACGTATTTTAATTAAATTAAAATCCTTTTTATTCGATTTTCAATTACTTTGTTCAAGTTATTTAAAGCTTAAAAGAAACTTTATTTAAGAGGAAGGCTTTCCCTATCGCTATTAATAAAAAACCTTTCTTTATATTTTCGACTTAAACCGTATATATCTACCTAAAAAGTAATATCCGGTGGATATTGTAGCTAACTTAGTAATGATTCGATAAATTATAACGTACAAAACGCCCCAAAGTAAACTTAATTCAACGTTTTTTATTATTATTTACGTCGTTTTACGTTTTTGATTTTAAACGAGTATTAAACGGATTTATTAAGATAATTCATCGTTGTATCAATATAATTAACCGCAATTACTATAACCTTTTATCGAAGGTATTTTAAAAAACGTAAACTTTCATTATAATCGTATTATTATCGGGTAGTTAAGCTTATACGGGTTTCGTTGATTAACAATCAAAGTACCGTTTCAAACTTAAAGATTTTAATTTATCGGCAAATTCGCGGTACTCTTTTAAGGTTACGATATAATTTACCTTGCTAATACCTACTATGATAAATTTGACATGTATACGTAACGATTCGCCGGATCGTAAGTAGTTATATTTTATAACCGAAAGCTAATTTAAGACGTTTATTTAAACTAACAGTATTTCGAGTTTAATAACGAATAATACATAAAGGTTTTGATCGTTCATAACTAAACCTTGAAATTCGATTAATTCCTTATTCGCGTAGTAAAGGTTATTAAATGTCGCTTCGATATAGTCGAAAAACTTCCCTTTATTATATTTACCTTCGTATCCTCCGCCCTCGTAATACTTCGTAACCGTTTACTTTATTGCCGTCGTATAATATCCTTATACGTAAAGAAATATATTCCGACCCTGTATAATTTATATCTTATCCACTTTTCATATAAAATACTTCTTTTTACGCGTTATCGCTTACGTAAAAACTGATCCGTCGAATTACCATGAGTTATATCATATTCGCCTGCCCTAAGACGCTGAATTCCCAACGCGAGTCGCGGCTAATTTAACTTCGAATTATTAAATCTTCGCGACGACTTAAACGAAATCGATCGTATAGTCAATAATTAAAGTCGATTAGCCCATTTATTACAATTATATCATAAACGACGTAATTTACATTACGGTATTTCATAAATAAAAGATATCGGTTAAACTTGAGTCCGAAAGGGAAAAAGGTATATTTTTAAAATTGGAACAAGGTATTCGCCGACGGTTAATGCTTTCTGATAATGTTAAAGTGTAACGCCGAATAATCAACATTTGATATCAATTCGTTTATCATAAGTAATATTATTTCGAGAGGATGAAGGAAAACCTTTTTAATATATTATAATCCAACATACGATGATAAATTAGGTAGATGTAAAAGGAATTTATCATTGAGGTATGAACGAAAACTAAAAGAGGGTATCGTAACTTAATATATAAGACCTATAAATAAGACTAGTACCTAACCCGTTACGTGCCCTTACACGTTCCGTACACAAACTGTGCTCGGCTTATAACTGGACCGTACCCGGTCCACAACCAGACCGGGTTCAGGCCGGGTACTACTTATCCCGTTGAGTGCATAGTTACGTAACCTATAGACTTAATGGCCAATGGCCTGAGTCCATAATATTATCAAGCTACGACGTTTGCCTCTTAAGCTAATAGTTATTTTTTCTTAAAAAGTAGTTAAATGTTCAGATATATACTCCTTTGTTTAAGGTACCGTATTGTAATTTTGATCGTTATTAATTACTTCTAGAAAACTTGTAAAAGGTATGATTATGGTCGAAACGTTCCTTTTCTTAATCATTTTTAGCGCCGTCCGATGACTAAAGTGATTTTTATACTAATTCTAGGTTAGTGTAATTTAACATAATATACTAAAAAGGAATTATCGAAGGACTTAGTAAGAGTTTTGGCGATAAAGTTGAAAAAGAATTATTACATATCTTAAAATGAATAATAGAAAGTTTAAATAGCAAATATTTCCTTTATTTGCAAGTTAATTGAAGTTAACATTTTAATTTTATTATCTAATTTGAGAAGCTTAAATCAGATAATGAGGTAAATGATAAGATTAGGGTTACAAAATATTATTTAAATTGAGGTTTTGTAATTATAAACTTTTTCAAACTTAATTAATGTATAAATTATTCCTTTCCTAGTAGGTTAAACAACATTATCCTCCATTCTTAAGCCGGGTTGATTTTTACCTTATATTTCGAAACATAAAAACCATTTCATATAGTTCAAAATATAGTGAAATACGTTCAAATAAAATCTTTATCAAGTATTTAAATTAAGGTTTATTCATTATAAAATAATGTTATGGTATTGAAACAGGAGGAAAAAGATCAAGATTTCACGTTGAAGTTTAATAGCTTAACGTAAAAAGTGGAGCCTATATATCGGTACTACCCGCTTCTAATACGGCCTTCGATTAGTTGTATTAGTAAATTAACGAGAAAAATAGAGCCCTTAAGGTTAAAAGTAAATACTTTAATATTTAAAGTGAATAGCTTCAATCGGGTGTACCTATATAAGATATAACCTTTCATTGGATAAAATTTTCTAGTATAGGGTTTTATATAGTGTTTTTTGGGGTGAACCTATCAAATTAAATATTAAATTGGGTAATTAATAGTAGTAGCATTATAAATTTATAATTCTTTAGGTGGTGGTGATATTTTATTTCATAGATATCAATTGTAATAGTGTCCGTTTTTTCTTCCATACTAATATATTTACCAGAATTAAAAATCCATGAATTTTGGTATAATACCTAATAATTCTATGCCGAATATTCTTTGTAAAAGTTCATAAGATCGTTTTTTTAACACCTAACTAATACATTATTCAGGGTCAAGAGATATTATATGATTCAGGATTTTGAGGAGGGGAAACAATAGAATTTAACGTTTCCTTTCTTATTTTAAACCGTTTTGGTCATGAACGTTCGACTATAATTGAGGTATTAAAAAAGAGACGGCTTTCCTTAATTTACTTAATATATGGACTGTCTATACTAATAGCTCGGACTTAATATGACTTCAAAGTTATAGGGTATACTTAATATCTTTATCCTGATGGCTTTAATAAATGAAGTTTTATTTTCATGTTTTTAAACGATATTATAAAGAGACGTACGACGATATAATATAAGGGGCATGAAAACCCAGGTTTGTTAAAAAGTTCTTAATAGTAAATTGATCTAATAATTTAACTTATACCAATTAAATTTAATAAGTCTATTCAGAGGTCTTTAATACCCACCATAAATTCTGAAAATTTTAATGTAATACAAAAAGATATTATCTTATAAGATTTTATTCGTATAAGTATAGTTTTTGAAGCCTTTACAAAAATATATTCGATAGGCGTAAAGAATTACATGTAATTTTTTTGTGTAAATACTATGTTCATGTAAATTTTGGAAACACGTCTTGAAATTTTGAAACAGTAAATACTGATAACATGACCTTCAATCATTATTACCTATGAGTTTATTTTGAAAAAAGTTTAACTTTCAGTGTTTTTTTTAGTAATTATTACTTGTGAATCAAATAATATATCCTGTTTCATCGAAAAAAAATGTGGTTTTAAATTTAGTTTATTCTTTTTTATTAGTAGAAAAGTACCTAGCAATTTACGTAGTTTTCTTTTCGTTGAGTGGAGGCTTTTTAACGATCTCGTAAGCTTAGCTATAAGTTTTTGTATAGATTGATAGCTCACTTACGTTTTACCTTTTTCAGATGGTCCAAGGCATATGAAGCCCTAATATTTGCCTCCTTATTAGTAACATTATTAGTGTTAATAACTTGAATTTTTTGCTTGGCTTATATTCAACAAGTATTAAGAACTACTTTTCGCCTTTTAATTAATAGAGTATCAGGGTTTAAAGCCTCTGAGGCAACGGGAGTAACCTTAAAGCGTAGGATACAAAGAGATAGGAATTTATCTGGAGAAACAAAAGAAGCTATAAATTAGAAGGTGTTGGAAGTAATGAAAGTATTTTAGGAAGAAAGACCATTATCAATGATACTACCATAGATCAATAATGGGTTTGGAAATGAATATCCACATTGCAAGAATACTAAAGAGGAAAATTAAAGGGTATTAAAAAGTCCAGAACAAAAGATATTGTTCATTTGTACCAAAAAGGGGGTATTTAAACTGAATTTTGTAAAATGAATTATTAGGGTACAATCGTAGTAACAATGTGTTAAAGGTACTATACAGGAGGATATTATATAGGCTTATAGATTCAAGTATTTTAGATTCTATATGGAGGAATTGATATAAAATCAACTGTATACTTATAGAAATCTCGATCAAAGATCGCGACTCCGTACTAGTCAATACTAGTATATACTAGTAAACACTAGTTTCTCTGTACTAGTAAGTACTAGCCCAGGCTGCATCTCTCTACTGATCCTTCGTACTAGTTAATACTAGAAACTAGTTCCTCTTGGAGATATGTACAACTCCAGTGATGTACTTTTCCTTTGGTGTTGAGAGGTTTAGTATTTGAAGTCTGTACCAAGTACTAACTAGCCCTGTTGGCCCTATTATTGAGTGTTGTTAAGTGATTGTACCTATTTTATATTTCAACAATAATAAAGATCTAGTGGTCGTAATTGATGTCGAGAAAAAAACGACCAACTTAACTGGTTCGGTAATTGGGGATATTGTCTTCATCGGTATCCGTAAACCAAAAATGGTTATCGAAACGTTTATGAATGTAGGCTACGGTCTTTCAATTTCTTTCTTACTAGCGGTGGTTTCAATTATGTCAATATTTGATTTTTTGGTAGTTATCTTAACGTTTTGGGTGATGTAAAGCTTAGTGGTGTATTTAATGATTTTAAAGAGTAGGAACTTAGGGTTGAACTTAATGTCGCGTAAGGACTTCGTAATTTAGCGTGAAGTCGCGCGACGAAGATTTTTTTACGCAATTTGGCAATTATTGGTATTTTTCATTTAAAAAGACTATCTTATAGTGTAAGAATAGAAAAAGAGTGATATAAAGTGAAAAAAGTGGTGTCAAGAGGTAGATCGTATGTTCTCCGTCAAAATTGGTGTTTGTTAAAGGTCTTGGAACTTGACCGTTTTGTGATTTACAGTAGTAGTACCCGAAATAATACTAATATAGCCGTAAGCCAACTTAACAAACTTTAAGACTTTCAATGGTTAATTTTAACGCTTTTCTTCGAAACTGGTCTAGTAAAGGTTTCTCAGTGTTTTCGGTAATAGAAATACCATGGCCACTTTTCAAGTATCTACAAATAACAAACGTACGTGTAAAGTATTTATCTTTGCTACTTGTAAACAACAAACTCGGGAGAAAGGGGCTCTTCGCAAGAATCTTCCCTCTACCTTACAATTGCACAAATTGTAACCGAAAAGTAACCTTTTCTTTTTCCTAGATTATTTGTACGTAACCAAATAATCACTAATCAGTATTAGTAGGCCTTTATTGTTACAACGTAGACTATTCGAAATAATGTAGTTGAAGTAGCTGGTACTGCATTGAAATTGGTTGTGGTTGGTGTACGTTGAAAGTCCTGAGTTTGAGTGACCGCTAGCCGTTCTGCACGCTAATTCGTAGGGTAAAATGCTTTGGCCCGTGACCCACTTTGAAGTATGCACATATTGCACTGCACTTTCAGTCAATTCTACAAATTGAAGTTAATTTTACAGTCAGTTCAATCACCTCAACTGACAGTTTCGTTGACTTGATTTTACTGCCTTTGACTGCTATTCTAACAAGAAACATTATATATCAGAAAATTTCGGAACGGAATTTTCAACCTAAACGTTTTAAACGTGACGTCCGGTACATAACTAGATATTCAAAGAACTTCAAAAACAATTACAAAACGAAGAAATAAATACGCCAGATAACAAGAAAGACCGTATAACAAATACTTTAGTTACTGCGGCCCATCTCAGCTAAATACTCGACCAGGAAAACAAAAAGTTGTTCAAAATGAACGTTATAAGAGGATACTAATTATTGAAACAAAAAATCTAATTGAAAATATACGAAACGAATTTCAACTCTAAACAACTACACATACGCAAAATATAAAACACCTAACAAACAAACCGCACCCCGAAAAAAAATATACAAAGCTAAAGAAATGAAATGCAAGTGGAGAAAAACTGCAAAAATATCCTTTACTCAGATTCTACATAAACCCAACTCCAACAAACCACTCCCTTACCACATTTAACACCCCTTCCGACTATAGTAAAAACGCCCTCAACAAGAAAAACGACGCTCTAAAAACATAAAAAACGAAAAATAACGGTACAAATCTTACAAACCAATACATGAGAACTACAATCCATACCGCAACGTTCAATTACACAATTTCCAAAAGATAAAAAGAAGTTTCGAAATTTACAACCATTACTAAAATAAAAAACCGAAACGAAAACTATAATAACATACTTTAAAATCTATTGAATAACAAGTTCCTACAGTATCAAACGTCCATAAAGACTAAATATTAAATCCTTCCAATTTAAAAAAAATCTGCCCGATATACTAAGTAGGCAATACAAAAAGGAGTATATATACTATGTTACATAAATAAATGCATTTACAAAATGTTGTAACCGCTTAAAGACCCACTTTACTAAAAACATTGATTACAAACTATATACTAGAAACTAAAGATATTACATGACATTTTATAAGAATCCACTGTGATAATAGAGATGAATCGCCACCAAAAGTACTAAATACGTTGTTAAAAAGTATAAAAAGAAAGATATTTGACGTTTGAATCTATATAAAAAGGTGAATAACTATTTAATTAAACAATTACAAAAATATGCCGTTAAAATCCAAACTTTAATCTTACGTTATTCAAATCTTAGAAAGACGTAGAAACTTCTTATAAGAGCTTTAGAACATTATTTCAAACCTCGATACGCCTACAAATGAGCCTTGGATTAACGGTTATAACATGGAAAGCTAAGGATGAAAACCAGCCAATTACAAAGACAGACTTTGCCACAACAATTCACCACAGTTTATAAAATCGATTTAGTATATATCCCAAGAATAAAAACCACGAAAACTCTAAATACGGAAATAAAAGCGATAAATTGAAAGACAAAAGCCTCCGAAATCTTAAGTAAAGCAAATAAAAACGTAGGTACCCCTATAATTTAATGAAAAACGTACGACGTACACCTTTATAAATACAAAAAAATATAAAAAGCTTTACGGATACCTATAATAGATGCTTTTTATAAAAAAAAGTAAGCTATTCATCGATTAACTATTTTTCATCCACACAGATTTTCGCCAAATAATAAATTTAATCCGGTTATCCACCTTCATATTACATCAAAGTCAATTTTACAACGTATACAACCAATTACAAAAAAACCAAAACAGACTTCAACGCTTACCTATACAATTATAAATTTGAGGAAAACGATTTGGAGGAGGATCAAACTTATGTAACGATCTAATATGAGGAAACAAACAAACGGATATTTATAAACCTATAAAATACTTTATTTTTATACATCGCAAATCTAAATAGTAATAATATCGTACTGAAAGCGGATATAATATCGCAATTTGCGTTATCCAACATATATAGTTAACGGCTCCAAATATTCTTCCACATATAAACGTGGTATAAATACCGACCAACGGAAAACAACAATTGGACACTTTTGTAACAAAATTTCCTAAGTTTTAACTCGATCGAATAAAGGAACGCTGCAAATTTTTTTTCGACCAAATTCAAACGTCGTCACTGGGTACTATGATAATAAACACACGATTCGGGCGGCTTGAAATATATATAACAAATTTTTAAATGCCATTCTTACTTTCGTTAACTTATATAAATCAATTTGGAATTAAAATATTAAATTCGATAAGCCAACTGATTCACTCTTCAGATAATATAGTTATGCTATTTCGTTTCAACTTTAAACACCCTTTAATTCTTCTAAAAGACGTAAAATCGAAACCGTTTACTTGATATAGTTGAAATTACGTATACTACATCAATAGTTTGGATACCCGGTTATAAACCACCTTTTGCGATTCTTTTACGTAACAATCCATTTTAATAATAAATCGTAAACCGTAAAAGATATAAAGATATTTTACCAAAAATATCAGCTATATGTACAAGCCTCAAGATAATTTGAATTCTACTACAAAACGATGTAAAATTCCATTTCAAATTCATTACAAACATTATATACCTAAACGGGTGACCCATCCTCTGCGTCGTCGATACTACAACTTTATTCAAAACCAAGAAATTCACGCGGAAAGATTTGTTAACAGTTTACAAAAATCTATTAAGTAACTGTTAAAAATGTTTATATTAGGATTTTAAACGAAATAAACCACAATACAGTCACAACTTTCAACATAAATTAATATCGGAACAAAGTTAAAATAAACAGAAAAAAAAAACCAGAAAAATACTGGTAAAGATATCTTATGGCATCGGCAAGTATAAGTGATATTACAAAACGCTTATAAAGGCATAAACGATCTTATAGAAAACATTTAAGAGAAAAGAAGAAAAGGATAATAATCTTAAAAATGACCGTAAACGTTATTAATAACACTTTTGGTTCAAGTACGATACTTCTCATACTTCTTATATTAGATATTTACCTCAATGTAAACGTAAAATACCCACTGTCATAGGCTATATTTTTTTCCAAGAAAAAAACGTTATAACGAATGTTTTCAAAGCTTTGCATTTTTAAAAAGCCATAAGCATTGTATTTGAAGAATTATTAATAAAAAAAAGTCCCTAGGAAACAATTCTTTGAAGCCTATCGTTACAATTTAATATTTTGATTTAAAGGAACGAAAAAGTGATTGATTAGCATGAGAAAATTAACGGTATTAGAATACATGATTTTTTTACTGACTTTATATAATATACGAGCTCATTGCATTATACAATGATTAAAGAGTTTGAAAAGGAAAAGATGAACAATAAGGCCATAAAAATACACCCCGCCGAATAACAATAACAATACTACTTCCAAGATAACCTAAACAGCGCTCCCTTAAAATCCATATATTCTCTGAATACCACTTTGAAACTTCTGTACCCTTCCAAAACATGCACCCTAAACCAAAAAAACTAAAACAATGCCGACAAAAGTGTTCACTAAGTTCAAAAAACCGAAAACTCCACTAACCTTTTGCCCCAAATTTCTTCGTTATTCAAAAAGAAACAGCGAACTATAAGTTCAATATAAAACTTCATTGTAAAGACGTTATTATAATCCTGAGTAACTTTTTCAAAAAGCGATCTGAAAAATTCTCCAAATGAATATAATGGGGTATTTTTCACTTCCAAACATTCAATTTAACAATTTTTGGTAAAAATGATGTTTTTTTACCCTTTTGGTTTATGAAGAAAAAACCCACAACCGGAAAGACCTTCTAAAATTTTGCTTTAGGGTAGAAAGGTATAATAACGCCAGAAAAGGGAATATTATAACCTAATTACCTATTGGAGAACAAATAAGCCATTATTTAATTTTATCGTTTTCTATATTCTGACACACTTAAAATAATCTTGAACTTACCCTTCGGTAGATTATGTAAACATATATATCATCATAAAAATACGTTGAACAGCGTATTTACACCCATTTCATTATAAAATTCCGTTAATAATATTTATGCAAAACGATCCTACGCATCCTTAAACCACTTTACGACCCTGTTGAAACTAGTATATACTAATTTCATACTTAAAAAAACATTGTGAAAAGCGTTTCAACGTCTCTAATTTAAGCTTTAATCATTTCCTATTGATTTCAACACCGCGTTAAGAAGATCTTACGCTAATTGAAATATAGACAAACAATATATTGATATGATATGATACGCCATTTTCCGCCGTTAAAACAAGGAAACTATATGAAGTCAACTTAAAGGCGGAGCCGAAAATATACCTTTTTGAAAACAGATTTATTAATCTCAACAAAGCGAAGATTATGCTCATGAATTGAAATTTAAACTTGAGAAAGAGAATGATTCAATAAAGTTACCCTTATTAATAAAACTAGTACAAAGCAAAATTCATGAGTACAAGTACCACCGTATATGTACAGCCTAGGTTATATCATTGTAATAAATATAAACGACGTTAAACTTTTATATCATAACGAAATATTAAATAAATCAGTCCAATAATATATACAAGGCGCTAAATGAACACCTCGAATAGTAAATCAGGAATCTAAAGTGTAATCAACGCTTTACACTACTTAATATACAAATAACAAAGTTATATTTTTTATCGATATATTCTTCACTAATAACAATGAGTACGACTTTTAAATGAAGTTTATATTTATTATTGGTAACGAAATATGGAATTGAGACGCGTATACCCTTCATAACAACGTTATTTATTAAAAATCGACGAAATGTTAATGGGTTACTCGATACATTCTCGCCTTCAAACTCTATGGTAAAGGTAAATGTTTATATTTCAACATTACCATAACGATAACTATTCACATAATTAATTAAAACTTTGATCTGAGATTTTTCCCTCTAATACCTTATACTAACCCCTTTTCCCTTTACAAATACCTCGTCAAAATCGGAATTATCAATGAAAAAAGCTTCCTAATGAATATTATAACTTTATAAAAGTCGTACAGATGTCGCGAAATGGAAAAGACAAAATTAATCGTCGGTAAATCGAACTAAATAAATACAAGAACAAAGGGCGCCCTAAATAGGGAATTGAAAACGCTTATATTTACAAATACTCGATTCAGCAATATCATTGAAACGTTTTGACAATGGAACCCCGAAAAAATATATTTCTTCTTGATCATTACATATTTCATAACTTATACTTATCGTTTTCCCACTTTCGAATAATTTATAAACCGCTGTACTAATATATTGTAACTTTTTTGTTAAGCACTTAAGTAATATATTTTGACTTTTTACGTTTACTATTTACTGCTTGCGTAGTATATGATGTCAAGTTCTTTATACTATTGATTATTTACGCTACTATTCTTTTCGTTCATAAAATTTCATTTATATAGCTATTGAAATATAAATTGGTACCAACTAACAGATATGAAAGATAGCAACTAGTCGTTGCCGAAAGTGAAAGAAAAACTGGTGAATTTATCCGCGTTGTCATTGCTTTCGTAGTCGCCATCATCATCATCACTAATATTATTGCCATAATCGACGTCGTCGTTAGTGTCGTGGCTTCTAGGAGGGCTTAGCGCCACCGGCACCTCAAATAATATACCTTTTATCAAATGAAGAGGGGCAAAATCACCCTTATCAGGAAAATTGGTGAAAACGCTATCGAATTTACCTTCGTAATACATATACAAACCCATCCAACAAACGGTGATAAAGATAGCCTTTTCCGCCAGTCGCATGTTAACGTTGAACAAAAAATGAGCATTAAATTTTGTAAACGTATTGATGCGATAGTCATCGATTGAAAAACCCTAAAACAAAATATTAAAAAAAAAAAATAGTTCAACCCCGAATTATATATTAAAAGGAGAGTAACTTCCTATAAAAACAAAGGGTGTGTAACAAGACCTTAGAAAACAGTCTTTTTATTACCGATGCGAAAACGTACCTGTTTCTGTTTCGCGTATAACGATGAAAGCAGAACCAAGTAACATCGCTTTAACGGCATTAGTTAATAAATTTTCACGTGATGACAAACGTAACGCATGATACGTGAGGAATGTAAATTGACAGGCCGAAAATACGTCCCCGGGTACGCTGTTTTCATTCTTTACTTTCCAGAAAAGCCTTGCGGCGTACTCTTACATACCGCGGCCTCTACGTGGTGAATTGACCCCGTTAATTTGACTTTAGTAAACAAACATTAATATATTACGATTTGAAGGGACAATTGTTTATTGTTGCGCCATAACTCCGTAATATTTCATTTACGGCGGCAAAAAAGCATTATAAGTCATGGTAGGGCTTTTACCCGTAATGAAAGGGTAAAGTTTATAATCTTAAAGGACTACTGTTTTTTTTTTTTTTTTTTTTTTTTTTTTTTTTTTTTTTTGAGATTCACTAGCACCATACAGTCTCCACAATATAGCTAGTATATTTTGAACCACTTTAATGTTAAATACGTACATATATCAGCGAGAAAGCTCGCAACTCAAGTGTTTCCACCCAAAACAACTACCCTATTCGAAAATTCCCGTTGCTTCCAAATTACACCGTGCAATCCGTTAAATAAACTGTTGAAATCTGTGTCGTGAACTAAAAAAAATTACATGAGATTAAAAACCTAATCTTATACACTTGTGGCCAATTTTCGGGCAATGTTTTGTACGTATGTTTTAAATACCGTTAGGGTCTTATAATTTACTGTATTGGTCCTTATTACATGGTAAAAACTTCCAAAGGTTACTCATATAAATCAAATTCTTATGAGTTTACAAACGTTCCAAGTAAAAAAGGGCAAACACCACTACGTGTTTCAGAAAAAGATTTCAACCGAATATACTTGTGAATATAAATCAAACTTCACAACCTTTATTCAAAAAACAGAAAAGTATAAAAACAAAAAGGAAACCTCACAAAAATAGAACATTAAGTCAGCCTTCCAATTAAGGCTTTAAAGTAACCACCAACTTAAAGATCCGTAATATCGGACGTAAGAGCTGTAGCCCAAGCCGGGCCGTGTTATACGGCCATTTCAGTCTCCGCTCGATGCATACTCTCATCGAGTATCTGACAGCGGTATAAAAGATTGAAGAACCTGTAAAATACGTATATATTGGTTGAAAGCCCGTGGCGGTGGGAAAGATATTCTTTACAACTAGGTGAAGAACAGTGGAAAAACACGACCCGAGCAACCTTTTTGCCTCGGACCGCAAGCCCATAAAGTGTAAAAGAATCGTAAACAGAATCACTTCGAAGCGGGTGGTGTGCCGTAAATATTGTTATGTGGATAGCCAAAGAAAGACATCACAAATATAGTTGAAGGCCCCGTTTGGAGGGCGACAGCTTAAAATAAATAAATAAATGAATAAATGAAGAAAACAAGTCCATTTTTCTTTAAAATAAAAAAAGAAAATTGAACAGGAAATGAGAAACTAACGAGTAAACGAATAAACGAGTAAACGAGTAAACGAGTAAACGAGTAAACGAGTAAACGAGTAAACGAGTAAACGAGTAAACGAGTAAACGAGTAAACGAGTAAACGANTAAACGAGTAAACGAGTAAACGAGTAAACGAGTAAACGAGTAAACGAGTAAACGAGTAAACGAGTAAACGAGTAAACGAGTAAACGAGTAAACGAAGAAACGAAGAAACGAAGAAACGAAGAAATGAAGAAATGAAGAAATGAAGAAATGAAGAAATGAAGAAATGAAGAAATGAAGAAATGAAGAAATGAAGAAATGAAGAAATGTGTTGGTAGGCTTTAGATGTTGCAACGTTGTCGATTCGATTGGTCAAAGTAACAGTAGTATTGCGTGGTCAGATGGTGGATATATTGTTCTAGGTTTGGCAGACCGCTAGCCGGTTTGCACTGTAATTTGTATGGTCAATTGCTTGGCCCGTACCTTAAAGTGAAGCGCAGCGTACTACACTCGACTTACATCCAATGCGGTAAGTCTTCACAAAGCAATACACTTACAGTACAGTCAACTTTAATATAAGTAAAGTTGACCTACTGTACCGTATACAATACTATTCCAATACTAGCGGCTTTTCAGTTTATGCGCGCGCACGCTAATGTGGCTAACCAATCTTTTCTGGTTGGCGCTAGATAGCGGCGTCGTACCTCTTGTCAATTCCAATTGATTTATATACTACAGTAAACTAAATTATATACAAATTGACCTCATTTAGCCTTAATTTCTCCATCTCTTCGAGGTTGGAGTTTATTAACTTCTACAAAAAAAAATTTCGCCACAAACTTTCCCAACTTTAATTGTACTATTTAAATAGAACACCATGATCAATCTCTTAGCAATCTTTAAATCTACCAACAAATCCCTGTCCGCTGTCACGTAAATTGGACCATCTGGGCGGCCTATCCATATAGCTCTCGATACGTATAGTTAGCCTATTGCTATTTACAAACTTTTTCAGGGCTTTGTTTAATGATGTTTTCGTCATGTCATTAGTAAGGTTATCTTTGCCATCGATTTATTGGAACTTCTTCATCTCCCTCCCTTCGTAGGCTTCGCGGAGTAATATGACGTCTATTATCAATCGCTTTTCACTGGTAATTCTGAGATTTAAAAAACACTCGAAAAGTCTCTTTAAGTCGATTCAAATTATCACCAGGACAAGAGGAATCTGCAATTTCCTGATGATATAGTTAAAGGTGTTTCAAAATACCATACCCACGTTAAAGCCCGCCATTATACGGTAAACCTCCGAAGCTAATAAAATTCGTATAATCCCTTTACATTTGATGAAAGTCCAGTAAATTAGGTTACCTGTAATACTAAATTGGTTTTCCTGCCTATCTTTAATAATAAAAGTTATTAGAAAGCCTATTTGTAAAGACAAGTCGGTGTCATTTGCAAATAACCAATCTGTAAAGATTATTAGCTTAGCTTTCAAAAGATCAATGAATACCATATTAATTTTGCGGTCTAGGTTTCGCATCTATCACTCCAATCTTATATTTAGTCAATTAAAGTCTTTATCCGTTGGAATTTATACTTATGCCGTAATAGATAAATCGTAAAATGCTTCCGGTTAATATAAGGTAGTAATATAACTATCCCGTATACGTTATTTTAAATACCGTTAAGCTCTAGCCTTATTAATCTTATTGATCGTGGCAAAAACAGCACCCTAACCTTTTTAACGAAGGCTTAAACTGGTATCAATTCCAAACATACAGATTGACGATTTATTAAAGTAAAATTGGTTATTTTTAATCAACGTCGTTACCGGCTTGTAATTTCAGAACTTAAAGTTTTCGATCGCTTGTTATTTTAGTACTATAAAGACAGCCGTTCCGACGAAATGAGTATCTTTCGTTTACATTCCTATTATACCGAATTTCTTCTTTTACGTTATAAATAAATACGAATTATATATTAACGACTTTATCGTCAAATGGGTTTTGAAATACGATTTATAAGTTAGAAACTAGTAAACACCTATTTCGACCAATTTTTATAGTAATTTAATACATAGCATTACCGTTTTTAAAAGGTAAATAGTACGTCGCTCTTGCGTTAATTTTAGCAGTTTAACCCTTTACAAAGTCATTCCCCACTATATTTAAGCTTACTTGATATCACGGCTATTAAATATAAACTACTTTTAAACCTGTTTATTGAACTTTTTGTTAGGGCAATTATCAAACGTTAACTATTTTCTAAATCGTTAACGATTACGTAAGGATCCAGTCCTTACCTTTATTGCGGTATCCTTAAACTATTATTCGTAACTTTTTATATAACCACCCCGTGATCTTACCTTTAACCCCGTGAATAATCCTCGACTTGAAAATCTTAACATTTGGGTTTTGAAAGTTAAAATAAGTTTTCGTTATAAATTATACTATACCTTAAATTAGTAAACCGTCGATTTCGACCCTATAGCTTTCCTTTAAAGGTTCGCCCAAAGTCTTAATAATCACTTACACCTTAATCTTTACTACCAAGTCTTTTTTATCATTTTCTTTCCTACTTAACTAAGTAGTATTGTAAATGGGACCCCGTATATATTCCTCTTTTTTAACGCTTTCCTTTTCATTTATGGGTTACCCACGTAGGCAACGTTCTATTGGATTTCGGATTACTTATAATAGGTAAAGGAAGATCGTATTAGTTTATTCGTTTTACGTATAAGGCCTAAGGCTTTCTATCTTTAATACCCCTAATGTGAAGCTGAACCTAGGTAATTCCCAAGGATAGCGAGCCGTTAACCGTTTTAACAATTACTTCAAAGTTTATAATACTAAATATTTTATATAACCCTTCCCATTTACCTTACTCACGCTATACAAGGACTTTACTCTACAACGGTAAAGAAAATACGTCAATCGTTAAAAGACCATTCCTGGTATTAAGGACGTTATTAATTTAACGGCATGTTAATTCCCTTAGAAATCCTCCTGAAACTTTATTATATACCGTAATACGTTTCTAAGTACTTATCGAAGGCAGATATTTAATCGTTAGATGAAGGTAAACTCCAAAAACTAAAAATTTTGACATTGAACCATTAGGGCCCACGGTGTTATTAAGGTCTTTTTCTACTATCTATAAAAGTGTATCCGGATCCGTAAAACTTTTAATTTCCAGTATAAAGATATTATAAGCTCGATGAAGTAAGGCGTATACTATTTTAACCTTTCCAATGATTTAGTGGATTTTTACAGGTACCTATTTATACTAAATACCAATTATTTTAACATTTTCCTAAAACATCGCCGCCGTAAAGTTGGTACCGACATCATAAATGACGAGGTTATATAAACCCAGGTACGTGTTAATTCATAATTGTCATGGACTCAGGCCGTTGGCCATTAAGC
This sequence comes from Anisogramma anomala, assembly GCA_038502455.1. Lineage (NCBI taxonomy): Eukaryota > Fungi > Ascomycota > Sordariomycetes > Diaporthales > Gnomoniaceae > Anisogramma > Anisogramma anomala. Next base: position 748,309 of record JASMMZ010000014.1, on the reverse strand, counting down.
CTATAGGTTACGTGACTATGTGCGTAACGAGATAGGTAAAGCCTGACCTGGTCCCGCCCCGGGCGCGGATAGCGTACGGTCCGGGTATAGGCCGGACACGATCCGTGCATGGCACGTATAAGGGTACGTGACGGGCCGGGTATTGGCCTTATCCAAGGGCCTTATACGTTAGACCACGGTAACCTCTTTTAATCTTCTTTCGTACCTTAATAGTAAATCTCATTTAACACTTATTTAGTTTACTATTATAGGTTGAATTATAAGATATTATGGAGGTTTTATTTTATCTTTTTAAGAAAATATTATTTATAAGAAACAAATTGAAAGTAAACGTTAATAATTCAACGTTATATTTTAGCGTTAATGGAGAGAATAGGCCGTCGGCGAATACCTAGTCCTCCCCTTTTATAGATATATTTTCAGCCCTTTTAAGGTCGATTCACGGCGACGTTTTTTTTATATACGATATCGTAAGCTATATCGCGTCGGTTATTAAATAACTGTTTTAAACGGGTTAATCGACTTGAACTATCTATCCTATGTCCCACTTCTCTTAGGCTATCGTAAAGATCTAATAATTCGAAGCCGAATTAACCGCGACTAGCGTTAATTTTTACCGGTTTAGGGCGGACGAAAACGACATAACCAATCATAATTGAACGGATTTAATTTTACGTAGGCGGCTACGCGTTAAAAAATCGAATTTATATTAAAACCGGATAAAATGTAAATGAGAAAGAGTCAGTACGCGTTCCTCTACGTATAGGGATATTGTACGGCGGTGGTAAAGTAGGCAGTTACAGCTTATTACGACGCTGAAGGATGCGAAAGCAGGTATAATATAAGGAAGTTTTTCGAGTACATCCAGGTGGCTTTCGGCGACCTTTACTACGCGGATAAAGAATTAGTCGAATTTAAAGGTTTAATGATAAGTAATATAAACCTGTAGGTATTATTCGTTATTAAATTCAAAATACTTTTAGTTTAAAAAAGCGGCTTAAATTAGCGTTTATTCGTAAAATATTACTATTTACGTTGAAACGTACAGGTATGTATACGCTATGAGTTTATTACAATATGTATTAAAAGGGTGGATTATATTGTAGCCCTGGAAACCTATCGTAAATTTGTCGATTTAATTAGAGTTTTTAAATTCAAAACGGCGTTTTGGTCGTTAGTTAACGAAATTCGTTTAAACCTAACGGCCGGATGGTAATACAGTTATTACGGGAGTTTACTTCTTTTAAGCGCCTTCGTTAAAGGGTCGTAGTAATCGCGGTTCGTTATTTCAATACCGCGGTCAATTATCTTAACAAACCCATTCGGTACGCGTTAAAAACCAATTATATAGGGCGACGTAGGCGATAATAAGAGAATGTTAAATTAAGCTTGCTTCAAAACGTTACCTACCTTGTACTCTACTGAACTATCATTAACGTAGTTACGATTTCTGCCGAGTATAACCTTTTACGTAAATATATATAACCTAAATCGAAAAGGTAAAGGAAAGTTTCTTATTAATGGCGATAGAAAAAGCCGAACTCCTAAATATAGTTTCGTTTGAGGCTTATATAACCTTAGCTGCATAATTCCAAAATTGAATAAAAAGGAGTTTGATTTATTTAAAATGAAAATAAACGAAAAAATTTTTTTATCTTTATACTTCTTAATAATACCTACTTTTCGGATGCTTAAGTCTTTTTTAATGATAATTATTATTATGTTATAAAAGAGGTTTTAGTATAACGGTTAGGCATAAAACAAATTTACCCATTACATTCGCGAAATCTCAGTAAAATATTAGGGTTACGGCAAAATTGGTGTATTACCTAAATCGCCAAGTTTATATAAATTAATAAATAGTTAAACCTGATATTTGTATATATTATTCCTGGAATAACTCGGGACAGATTTTTGCAATACCTTGGAAAATAGATTAATAGGTGATTTTAAATATGAGCGGTAGCCGTTTGGTAATTTTAAGTCAGGAAGACTTAATTATTGAAGTAATATCGACACGCTTTAGAACAGGAGATACATAAATTGTAATAGGTTTGGTTTTCCTCGGATTAACGTAAATTTCATACCGAAAGTTATAACGAATAAGGGACCCATCTTGGATAACTTATATTACAAGCATTAATAAAATAACTCGGTTTCTAAAAATAACAACGACTACAGTTAAAGAAGAAAAGTATTAGTTATGGTTTTCACCAAAATTGGTTATATTCCGCGACTTACTCAATAATTATCAGTTTATACCTTTACATTTATATAAAAGGAAACTTAATTATTACATTTATATTAATCCAAACGACGATAAATCTTTACTAAAACAACCTTAAGGGCTATTATACCCGATATTACCAAAATATTTTTTTAAATTTCGACGATAGGTTACAGAGTCAGTAAATAAGGGTTATGTTCAGACGAACTTCTTATCAGCAGCGGCGCTAGTATTACATATTCTTAAGCTGGGCGGGGGAGGGATAGCCTTTTTATATCAATTATCGGGTATTAAATAAAATTACAAAATAAAACCGTTTTCCTTTACTTTTAATTAAGGAGACCTTACGTACATTGTCGAAGTCGATATACCTAAGAAGTTAGTTACTCGAACGGCATTTTATCTTATTCGATTAATACCCGAGTAAGAAGAATTAACGGCGTTTTGTAGGTGGTTTAGGTTATTTAAATAGCTGGTTACCCTCTTTAAGTTTGTAAAAATGTGGGCAACGTTTTAAATATATATTGATTATATAATAACAGATATTTTGAATAATTTCGTTATAACGTATTTAAACAACCCTTTCATTTTTTCCTTTAGATTTCAAGTAGGACAATACAACAAAAGTTCGCGTGATATAAAAACATTTTCGTAATATAGTAATAAATTTAAATTTGATGAAATACTACTTCGTAGTTAAGGAGGTAAAATACCTTAGCTTCATTGTAACAGTTAAAATTGTTATTCAAGCCGACTCCGAAAAAATCCGCGTAATTCTTAAGTGGGATTTATTACATACGGTCCAGGAGTTTCGAAGTTTTTTAGGTTTTACCAACTTTTATCGTGATTTTATTTGTAATTTCTTAAATTTAGCGTATTATTTCTTCCGCCTAACGAAATTAGGTATTCCTTGAGTTTAAACAATGCGAGAGAAACATTTATTTCCAACCTTAAAAGATAGCTTTATTATGACCTAGATTTTGGCATATCAAAATTCAAATCGGCTAATAATGGTAAAAACTAATTATTTGGAAATGGCGTTAAAAGGGTGTTTATCGTAAAGAGACAAAAATAATATCTTAAAGCTAATGGTTTACCACTCCGTACCATAAACAAGTATGAGACATAATTATACCATTTACGATAAAGAACTCTTCTTAATAGTATTTTATGTTAAATACTAGTTTATCGAATGACGTAGTATCCGTATACAGTTTAAAATTTTAAGGGATTTTAAGGGGTTAAATTATTTTTCTTTACTGCCATTAATTTCGGAACGCCAGGCTTAAGAGGCCGAAGTCCTTTTTTTTTTAATATCACTTACGGTATTAGCTTGTAGCTTAGGGCGCCTGCCCAGATACTCTAACCTGTAAGCTTTAAACTAAACCTAAGGTTAAGGAACGCTGGGCGTGAGTTTTTTAGCCGATTTTTATTACTATATTAAACGTGGTATTAATAAACTTATATATTAAAGGGACTCAGATTACAGCGGTTTAGGTAAAGGAGTTTGGTGAATCGAAGGCCTGGTTACTTAATTACGACGATATATATTTTAAGGAGCAGTTAAGGGCTTTGAACAGGCTGCCGACGGCGGTATCGCCTCGAGCCCGACCCGCATCCGAGTCGTTATCGGGGATAACGTTAAAGGATTTTAATAGGTTGGTACTGGTGGTATCGCCGCAGGTCCAACTCGCGTTGAACCCGCTGGTATTGTTAACGTTAATTAATTTCCTGGTTTTCGGTTCGGGCACGTTAACCGAATTATAAAATTGAAAATTCATTAACGACCGGTTATATAAGGTTTACGTTTTAATAGTTTCTGAAAGCGTTAGGATTTTTTTACCTAAAGTAAAATAGTTAGTATAAATTATAAATTTCGAGATTAACCCGTCGAGGGTATCATGTCACCGTAATCGTTTATAATAACTAAGCTAGAGAATTATCAATAATAAATATATTATAATAAACTTACAATTTTCCTATAATATGTTCTCTGGATAAAAAGAATTCATTTCGCGTTTTTTAACAAAATTGTTAGTAGGAATTGATAATTATAAGTATTCGACGTTTATATTGAATATACACGTAGTGTAATGTGATAAAACCTTATCGTACCCGATGGAAAATCCTTTTTAAATCTTTTCCTTTTTTCGACCAGTAATAAACGTGTATTTCGATGGACTTTATAATAGACTTACTTACTATTAATAACGGCCTTCGATATTTTTTAGTTATTACGAATCGCCTTTTAAAGTTTATCCAACTAAAGTCGATGTAAACTATAACTACTGATACGTACACGGAGCGTTTCGGGATATATAGTGGAGATTTTATAGGTTCCCAATTTTTATTATTATTAACTGCGTTTCGGATTAGGTAGACGTATTTTAAACAACAATTCATTCCCAAATAAAAGTCGAATAACTTTTATTTACGACATATTTCCTATAAATAAATAACGGTTTTAAATGGGTAAATAAAAAAGTTCAAAAATAATAACGTATTGTTATCACCTGTTCGTAATAAGATTTAGCTTCGTATTTATCCGTTTATCATTTTACGTTGAATGATTGATAGTCGATGGGTACCTGGTTTAATATAAACCTTTTAATAAATATGTACGAAATATTATCTATTTTAAGGGTAAACAGAGACACGAAGTCGTTAACTAATTTCATGAGGCGATTTATTACGTTTTTAGTTTATTTACACGAAATGACTAGACCAGTCTAAACGATAATGACTTCTAAAAAATAACAAGAAAAAACGGCAGCAAATCGTAAAATATATCCGGCGATATGATATAAGGTAGAGAACTAGGTTGAACAAAACTTTTGTAATATTAAAATTAATTACCCGAATAAAAAACTTGATTAGTTTTAAAATTAGTCACGGGTAATCGGTATTTCGAACCCGTTTAATACTTCATTAGATATCTTTGGTAAATATCCGGTATTTTATGTAAATTTTATTTAACGTACGACTTTGGACACCCTTCTTTCGTAGGTTTTATTTAATATTCGTCTGGAACCAGTTTGAATAATTAATGATATAGGGGACAATAAATATAAGGAATTCAAAGTATAATCTATCCTTGCGGTAAAAACGGGAAAAGACGAGATTTATTACGTATTAGTTAAGTAAAAGGGTTAGGATAAGCTAAAATAGAAGTCACAACGAAATATTAATATATTATAGCCCCAAATAAATTCAAAACGAAATAAGTAAATATTTAGGTTCATGATAGCCAGGTATTTGGACGCCGGCGATAAACTTATATTAAACAATGAACACGAGGCGAACCGCTTATACCCCTGCAATAATAGTTTACTTATAAATAAAAAAGAGAATTTATTATTAAACGAAGTTATAATACTGTAAGTAAGATTGAACAAATATTACCCGACTATTTTTAATACGTATCTGACCGTAAGACAGCTTATACTATATTCTAACGAAAATCTACTTATTTATTATTATTAAATTAATTGACGTTTAAGGAATACAAGAGTTATTAATGTTAGGGGCTTTATTACGATTAGCTTCAAGTATTAGGTAATGTTAGGGGATGGAGACAGTAAGAGGTATAGTAAAAATCGGTAGGCGTCGAAAAGGGGGGTTGGTAGGAGGCGGGATAGATACGAGGAGATGTTAAGGAGGGTGGATAACGCGAGGAGGGGCGAGAGCTGGGAAAGACCGATAGCGGATAATACGAGGAAGAATGGACGATAAAAGAGGCTAACGATAAAGGATAACATTGAAAAGTATGGGCGTTAAAAAAGGCTGATAATAACGGTAAACGAGGATTAAGGCGAGGTGAAAGTCGGGGCTAGTAACCCTTTAAATGAGTTATTAAAGACTATAATACGTTAGTCTAAACCCGGGTAACGCAATCAGCCCGGGTACGATCCTACGCCCGTTTACAGTCGGCCCGACTAGCTCGTTTTTATTTAAAGTTAGTAAATAAAATAGGGGTAAAATTGGGAATCGTATAATTAAACTTTAGATATCGCTCGTAACATTTTATAAACCGTAGCTTATATTAATTATAGAATATATAGCTTACCTAGTTATATTATTTTGGCTTTTCAAACTAAAACTCCGAAAAGATATACGACGGTAATTGAAGGAGGCAGAGGCAAAAACATTACGCGTTAAAGCCCGGTTGGCCGAAGGCACCCTGTTTTTATAAATAAACGATAAAGTGGAAAGCGACGAAAGGGTTCGGGATAAGAGCGGACCAAAAAGAAAAGGGCGTCGTAAGCGTATAACTAAGGAGGTACCGGCCTATACGGTCGATATAGTAGGAACTTCTCACATCCGAGCGACATTATAAAACCGGGTAAATGAATTAACTAATTTATGAAAAACGGGGGTAAAAACAGTTCAATAACTCGAGACATCTCCTTAACATTTAGGAGTATGGGATAGGATATAACTCTTATCCTTTTCCATAATGACCAACAAGCGTAAAAAGGGTACGTCAATCAGGTAAGGCCGTAAATAAATTTATTTTTTTAAGTATATTACGAAAAGGAGTCAATTAACGGTCAAGCTTTTCGTATAGCTTATTTGTAAACTTATATTATTATAGACTTTTCGATATATGCAACACTCTTATTGTAATGATCACACTAAATACTTGTGAGTATATAGAAGGTATCAGAGGGTTTATATTATCAAGAAGATAGCAGAAGTACCAAGTGAACAATATCGCAACCGTGCAAGTAATGATCAAAGCCATGGGGCTATTCAGAATATACTGAGACTGAGTACTTAGATTGACAACTTAAGAGCTATAAAGGAAATACTATCTATGTGATGATGACCGTTTCCTTATATATACATGCCTTCATACCATCTTCAGTACTGGTTCCCTTAAATCAGTGCTGAGACCGCTGATCCTAAATCACTTGGATTAGTACTGATCCCACTAATCCTAATCACGTGATTGGCTTAGTCATTTCTCTGGTGACAAAAGAGAGGTGTTCTCCGCTTGATGTGTTAGACTTCAGGCTCTAAGTGGCTCAATTGCATGCTGGCTTGCTTTCTGACCCGCCATCATGCTTGGGTCGTAACACTTATATCCGATGAATGCGAACGTAAAATAAAAAAACGTTAAAGTTTAAAAAACGGTAAATACACGATATATAGGCGTTTGTACCTTATACCAAATGAAGTTTATTCTTATTCTCATTATCTTTAAGGACGAAAAGATCTTTTATGACGTGAAAGAGTTACGATAGGTAGTTAATAGTAGGGTATTAATATATAATAACGTATTATACCTTACAGGAAGATTTGTTATCCCTTTTAAGGGCGTCGGCGATAACGTAACCTAATTTAAAACCGTTATATACATCGGTTATAATAATAAGTTAGGGAAAAAGGCTATAATATATTAACGCGAATTACTAGTTAGCATATATAAAGAAAAGTTAAAAGGGTTATAACGAAAGTTTTTAACGAAAAGTGTGGTAATAGTATCAAAGCGAAAAGAAGTAAGTTTTGAAAATTACGTAAAGGCGTTCGTATTTATAAGGATTAGCTGATCGGATTTGGTAAAGGTTACGTGTTACAAAGGTGAGTTACTCGGTATTGAAGGTAAAAGCATAAATTTATCGATACGTTTAGCGGCGTGTTATACGGCGTCGGCGGTTAAAAAGATACCTTATATGACGCGTTAATAGATACGTTATATGGCGACGGCGGTAAAAGAAATACCTTATATGGCGTATTAATGGCTACGTTATATGGTGCCAGCGATATAAGATAAATCGGCCGAAACGTTATACGATATATTGAACGTAGTATTACCGGTTTACGATTGACCCGCGTATTAGGCGGGTACGGTCCGCGTCTGGTGTTTATCTAAAAAGGCACCGTAACCATTATAATATCCGAAGAGGTGGGGGTATATTATAAACTCAAGACGTTAGCCATTAAGACTATAAGTTACGTAATTATATACGTAACGTGATAGGTAACGCCCGGCCAAGCCTCCTCCCAGGCGCGGATAAGGTACGGTCCTAGTATAAGCCGGATACAGTCCGTATACAGCATGTATAAGGGTACGTAACAGGCCGAGTATTAGCCCTGCCCAAGGGCCCTGCATGTTGGGCCATGGTAGCCTCTTCTGGTCTTCCTCCACACCTCAACAGTAAATCTCATTTGGCATCTACTTGGCTTACCATCGTAGGTCGGACCATGACAACAATATCCTTAACATTTTCTACGTATCTTTTACCGAAAGGGACTTTAAAAACTTAGCCCCGTAGAAAAAGATGACGAAGTTAACGACGTGAAAAAAAGGCTTATTATTCAAGTAAAACAAATTAATAAAAATCTTGTAATTCAAGTCCTTAACTTTTTTTATTATAAACTTAAATCTCCGGGAAGCTTGAACATACGTTTAACAATAATAACACAACCTTTCAATAAATTTGAAGGAAAAGTATTTTACATCGTCGTGCTTTACAAACTTGAAGACTGTATATAGCCTGTTAATAACTGTATAGTTAAAACGCCAGTATAGTTAATGTATCTCCAGCTTCGTTAAGTTTAACATTACTTCTTCTGCGCCTTAAAGATAAAACCATAGGTACTCCTACTTAAGGGCGAGTAAAAACCTTTCTCTGTTTTTAACCAACTCGTTTACGTTAACATTAACGTTAACGCCAAAAGTTTTTTTATCTTTTAAAAAAAGTGAAAAATGAGTAATGGACTTAAGAATATAAAACTTCATCACTCTTATAATAATTTAAACTGCCGTTATCCCTAGTAACGATAATTATTCGCTTAAGCTAAAGCCAACTTTAGCCTTACCAACATCGTAACGATTAATTTTGGTAGCTGTAATATTTTCCCTCTGTAATGTTGCATACTACTTGTAGCCCCCTATTAAGTACCTTACCGCCCTAATATCTGGTAAAATACCTTATAACGTATAATCCGCGTAACAATCGCAAATGTTAAAGGTGTATCAGGGATTAGGGGTATAACTAGAATAAATTTAACGGTTTTCACCACCTAAATAGTACGAAAATGCATAGTCGGCTAATTATCGAGCCGCCGTACCAAAAACATTACTTTCGTGTTACTCAATCAATTTAAAATCGTTATCGACGTTAATTAACTTATTGAATTTAACATTTATTACTTAATCTAGATAATCTTATTCCAAAACAATAGGGTATTAAATATAATACATTGCGTTCTCATTATTACGTTCGACGGAGGGTTGGCAAGCTAACTAGTAACTAGCCTTACCACAAATCCAATATTTTTTGCCACTATTACGACAATAGTGCTTACAGTTAACAGATCCGCCTAAATATTATTAACGTTAACGTAAGTATTGCCTCCAGTCTGGTACCGAAGTCGATAAGCCAAACCTTGGGCGTTATAAAAGACCGTACTTGCGGTGGACGGAATTAACTACTGTAAGGTTTATCTGATCTATATTAAAAAAGTTGCTGGCTTAGAAATATATACCGAGCGAGTTTGGTATACGTGTTATTATGTTGAGAAGCGACAAACATTACTAGCTAAAAAAGCCTTTGCAGGTAACATCTAAACGTTATAAGGCGTATTCGGATTCGCTAACACTCGTAACTGCTACCCGTACCTGCTAGCGAAGTATAGCTTCGCTAGCGTAAGCCTTTAACGTTACCTTTCGATACATCATCAACTTGTCAATTATTTAATTAAAAACATTCTTTAGTCATTTATCCTCATTCTTTTTTGCCATTATTATAATTTACCGCATAGTAACCCAATCTATATAGTATTACGCGAGGTGAACGTCGTACTAAAAATATCCCTTTATACCATCCTAAATTTCGCGAAACGTAGTGGCATTCGTTAAAAAGATTAAATAGTAGTCTTTAGCATTACTTGTAAGGATTTCCGGAAACAGTAAATAAAATTCAAAAGGTAAAACATCCATCCACTTATAAATATTTAGTAAAGGCATCATTTTAATACTGAAAAGGCTATAAAACTTCCCTTTATACTTTTTTAAATCAACCCAAATTTAGCGAAATCCGTTATTATCATGTAATTCATATTAACGATTTTACCAGGTTTTAGAGGAAGGTCGTGATAGTCATCCTAAACTTAATTGTTATTTCCTAACAGTTTAAATTTTAAAGGTTTCGAGATACAGTATTAAGGTTGATTGCTTGTCGATTGGCCCGAAAAGGTTCAATCCTATAGTAAAACCTATAGTCGACTTTCGTACGTAAGCAAGCTGAAAAGGAAAAGGTTTTTAAGGTGCTTAGCGATTATATTAAAGGTAGATAGATACTTGAAGGTTTTAAAAGACCTAACTATATTACTTAATTAATTGGTGTAAAACGCCGACGTTAATACCTCTAGCTGCGTTAGCAACTCTCGCTTCGCATACTTTTCCGCCGCTAAAGGCGTACTACGCGCTGTTATATAAAGGTTATAGGCTTCCGAAAACATCAACAGGTTCCTTATCACCGCCATATAAAGAGGTTTAACTTAGCTGAAGTTAAATAAAAGATCCCTTAAATTGCGTGTAAAGGCGGTAACGTTTTTTAACTACTTTCTCTTGAGGCCGTAGGTTTTAAGGGTATTCATTAAGTTAAGACAGGTCGGAAAGGGCTTGGGCTTACGTTAAAATTCACTTTACTTAAACGAAAATCCTTCGTTCCTTCAACTCGAACCTAAGTTTTAACTTAACCGTTTTTTAGATTATTTTCCAAATGGTATTTATCGAGTCGTTGAAGAATTTACGATATCTACTAAACATGCGTTCAGTATCGTAACTAATGTTATAATTAACGATAAAGCTTCCGATGATATTGATAAGGTGTTTTTCCGTATTTTTTTATTTAAAATTGACGCCTAAATATTTTTGTTGTAAAACTTGGTAAAAGTAGTTTTTAGAGCCTCAATTCCCTTCTAAATTCTTGGGGTAGGTTCCATTTCGAGGTATAAGGCGATGTGGGACCGGGTGAAACGTATGTAGCGATGGAATTAATGGTTTTAGGCGAAAAGACTTGGTGTTTTGACGTAAAGTCGTATAAGAACTTGGCGATTTGGCGTAAGGTCGCGCAACGTGGCTTTCTTAGTGTAGCTAACTTGATGATCGACGTGGGTAGGGAGTGAAAAGAGTGAAGTAAAGGCAAAGCTTTAGTGTAGTAGATAAGATTGAAGGTTGGTAGTAGTAGTAAAAGGCGAAGGTTATTTATTATATGCCGTAAAACTTAGGCTTTTTTCTACAATAGTAGGACTCGTAGTAGTATTAACCTAGCCGTTTTCGAACTTGCCGAACTTAAAGACTTTTAATAATTTTTCTCAACGATTTCAAAAAGGATTGTTAATTTTTTTTTTAATATTTTCGAATAAAAATACCGTCGCCTACTTTAAGATTGACGTTAAGGACTAACGCAACCCAAAAAGTCTTCTCTGTTTTCCATCTGTTAAGGACTAACGCATTACTAATGAAGGCACTTTACCAAAATCTTTCTTCTACCCTAACAGCTGTAGCCACAAAGCGTAGAAACTGGAAAGAAGCTTTTTCTTTTACTTATATTATCTGAGCTTAACCTAAGGGAGAAGCACTGATCAGTGTTAGTAGGCCTTAAACATGAAAATGTTGTCGATTCGATTAGTCGAAGTAATAGTAGTATTGCACTAGTCAGATAGTAGATAAATTGTTTTAGGTTTGGCAGACCGAGAGCCGGTCTGCACTGTGATTTGTATGGCCAATTGCTTGGACCGCGCCCTAGAGTGAAGTACAGCGTACTGCACTCGACTTACACCCAATGCGGTAAGTCTCTTCCACGCAATACACTTGCAGTACAGTTAACTTTACTGTAAGTAAAGTTAATCTACTAAACTACATGCAATACTATTCTATCAAAATCAATAAATATATAAATA
>JASMMZ010000014.1:464382-735582 GCA_038502455.1 Anisogramma anomala | reverse complement strand
AATAAATAAATAAATAAATAAATAAATAAATAAATATATATATAAATAAATAAATAAAAATAAAGAAATGAATAAACAAATAAAAAAAATAAATAAAAAATAAATAAATAGATAAAAATGAATGAATGAAAAAATGAATGAAAAATAAGTAAAAAAATAAACCAAAAGAGAAAAAAAATGAATAAAGAAATAAATGAATAAATGAACAAATAAATATATAAGTAAATGAATAAATAAATAGATTGTTAGAATAGTATTGCATGCATTGCAGTCGGTCAACTTTACTCACAGTAAAGTTGACTGTACTGCAAGTGTATTGCTTGGTGCGGACTTGCCTCATTGGGTGTAAGTTGAGTGCAGTACGCTGGACTTCACTCTAAGGTACCGGCCAAGAAATTAATCATACAAATTACAGTGCAGACCGGCTAGCGGTCTGCCAAACCTAAAACAATTTATCTACTATCTGACTAGTGCAATACTACTGTTACTTCGATCAATCGGATCAACAACGTTGCAAATTCCAAAGACTACCAACAGTAATCAGTACTTATTGGGTTAAACATAAATAATCTAAGTAAAAAAAGAAGCTATTTTCCAGTTACGCTCTACATTAATAACGGAGGCTGGAGTAAAAGAAAGATTCTTACGAAAGGCCTCTATTAGTACTACGCCAATCCACAACGGCAGGGAAACAAAGAAGATTTTTGGGTTATGCCAGTCCACAACGGCAATCTGAAAATAAGCGACGGTATCGCTACTTAAAAACACACAAAAAAAATTGAATGATTCTTTTTAAAGAAAAATGTTAAATTATCTGTTAGAAATCTTAAAATTCGGCAAGTTGGTAAATGGCTAATTCAATACTACTACGGGTGATATTACTACAAAAAAAACGACTAAGTCCCCATGTTAAACAACCACAACTTTCAACTTACGCCTTTCACTAATAACAAACGTCCTACGACCTCACCCTTCACATTAAAATTTTTCCTTACTTTACTATTTTCACTCCCTACATTACCTCGATCTTCATATTCGCTACTTTAAGCAAAAACACCAAGTCGCCAAGTTTCCACGCGATTTTACGCCGAAAATACTATGTTTTTACACCCAAAAATCACTAAATTTCTCGCTCTATACGCCTATCAAGTTTTACACAAGCCAAAACGTTAAGATTTCTACCGCTAACGCTTACTTTAAAGCTCTTAACAACTCCGTTAGGAAAAAAGCACTTAGGGTACTCCAACTTATCTTTACTAAACATTACAACGGCGACCTTGAGGGGGAAAACGTTAACAAAGATTTAACCGAAAGCCACCTAACCAACTTCGTCGGCTACTATATCGTCAAGAAAAATAGCGTTGAAAAATTTAACCACGGCGCCCAAGCTTTCCAAAACTTCCGTTATATTTTCGACTATTGCACTTTGAAAATATAAAAAAAACTTTCAAAAGAGGATTAATTTAAAGTTAAAAGCTAGACTTAAACGGCGAGGTATTCACTCTTTTAAAAAAAGGCTTTTTTAAGCTAACGAAAACCCTTTTGAAGTTAACCCAACTTGAAAAATGCCATTCGTTCCTACAACCTAAAGTAAAAGATATTAAGGAACTTTAATGGCTATATAAAGAATCTAGGAAACCTACCTTTTTCCCTTAGCTAATTTAAGCTTCTTTATATGCTAGCGATAAGAAACATGTTAACCAATCCGGCAGTTTGATACCCCTATGTAACAACGCGAAATAAGTTTTAAGAGGTAGCAAATTTCGTAAAACAAGAGCTGCCAACATGTTGAAAGATATTAATGTTAACGCTTTACACCAATCAATTAAATAAGATCGTCAGGCCTCCCGAAACCTTTAACTACCCGTTACACCTTAATAATTTAGTTGTTAAGCCTTTTTAAACCTTTTCTCGTTTACGTTAGCCTATATGCGGGAGCCTATCGCAGGTCCTACCACAAAACTTTACCCTTCGGGTTAGGCGACTGGCAATTACCTTTAACACCGTACTTTCAAGGCCTTAAGGTTTTACCCGTCAAAAACACTACTTACGGTTAGGACGAATATTGCAACCTTTCTTCAAAATCTGTTAAGCTAATTAATATTAACTATAAATTCCTTACAGACTTCGCTAAGATTTGAGATGATATAAAAGAGTACAACGAAAAGTCTTATAAGTTTTGGACACCAAGATAATACCCTTTTTCAACATTTGTAAATAAATAAAAGTCTCTTCTTTTGGTTTTCACTCCCTATTTCCCGAAATTTTTACAAGGTACGTTAAAGACTACCACCTAACCTGTCTAAGTTAAGTAACCACGTTATGCGAAATTGATGATAGCATAAAGGGCGACTTCAAACACGATGTTTATTTTACGTAATACTATACAAACTGGGTTACTACGAGGTAAACTACGATAATATCAAAGAAAAAAAAGAGTAAACATTAATAAAGATCATTAATTAAAAGCTTGATTAGTTATTTCTGTATTCAAAAGTTATATGGAAAGCTCGAGTTAATGAAGCTACACTTTGCGAACACGTACGGGCAACAGTTACAGGCGTTAACGAGTTTGAATAAGCCTTATAACGCTCAAATACTACCTGCAAAGACTTTTTTTGGTTAATTTTAGTTTTCTCTTACCACTGTGATAACGCGTACACTCAATTTGTTTAATATATACTCCTAAGCCGGAAACTTCCTTGACGTGAATAAAAACGTTCTTAAGGTAGTTAATTATGATAATCGCAAGTACGGTCGCCCATAACGTCTAAGGTCTAGCCTACTAGTCCCAAAATGAAGGCAATAGCCATGTTAACGCCAATAAGATCAGGCGACCCTGTTAACCGTAAGTATTATCGTCATAATAATAGCAAGAAATATTATTTTGTGGCAAGTCTAGATACTAATTGACTCGGTACTCCTTCGCCGAGCGTAATAATAAGAAAGAAACATACCGTGCCTAATCCCTTACTACCTTTCAACAGGACTACTAAATTAAATCATAAACTGTAAAGGGAATGAAATAATTAACCTTACTAAAACCCCTAAATTAATTAAGTAGTATAAAAATACTCCTCCTAATACGGCTTAGTAACTAGCTGAATACGCCTTTCTATGCCGTTTCGGTGGTAAAGACATTTATCTTCCCCTTAACCAAACCCTTAACCTCTTTTATACCTTTAACCTTTGAGATCGTTACGTGAACCACACGTTTTATGGTATTATGCCAAATATGAGGGTATTAAGGTACTTAACAAGAATATATTCGTAATATGTAGTATTGTGAAGAAAAAACGCACTATAGCCACTAAAATTAATCAATACGATACGATCAAAGCTAAAGTCAACTTTTGTCATGGCAAAAAACTAGCTTCACTGGGGATAACAGTAATTTTAACTGTTATGGAAGAGATTATGTTTCACATGTTGAAGTTCCCCAATCATTTTATACTTTACTTAAAAAATGGGAAAAACCTCGATATCAACGTTAAAGTTAACGTAGACGAGCTAGTTGAAAACTGCCAAAGGTTTTTACTCGCCTTTAAGTAGGGGCACTTATGGTTTTACCTTTAAAGCCAGTAAGAAATGGGGTTAAACCTAACGAAGCCGAATATACGCTAACCACACTAGCGCTTTAACCACCTAGTCGTTAACAGGCTATACAAAGTCTTAAAGTCCGCAGAGCATAACAATGTGGGATATTTTGGCCTGAAAGCTATTAAAAGCCTTAACCACCATTGCCAAACGTATGACTTATCCCAAAAGAAATTAGAATTGACATTAAAACACGATAAGCATTTTTACTATGAAATCTTCGCTAATTTGTTTTACTTCAATAATAAACCTATCCTTGTCGTTAATTCCGCAACCTATTTTTACAAAGTTAAGTTTTAAAAGTCCCTATCGGAAGAGGATATATAGGAAACGTGAAGGATGTTTAAAATGAACAAGTAACCTAGGTTACCAAAATTCGTCGTTTACAATGCTAATATAAACTTTATTACGGTAAAATTTGAAAAAAAAATCTAAAATAATGGGTATTTAGTAAAAACGTGTACCTGTTAAAGCCTATTAAAGTATTGAAAAAGTTAAAAAGGTACAAGCCATACTTCTCTGAACGTATAATATTCTTATGTTAAAGATTAAAAGGTTTAAGAAACCGGAGGTACGCCCATAGATAATAGTAAAAGGTCTTAACGACATTAGGGTCCCTGATAGCTTAATTTTAAAGATTTTGGTCTTTGGGACGTACCTACACCTAACGATTAAATCTCCGCCTACAGCAAATACTGAAAAACATATTACAGTCCATAATAAAAATTTAAGGAAACTGCGAAAGAAATCGGCACGCCGCCAGATTAATAACGTCTTTAATACCAAAAACACCCTTTTAAAAATCAACGTGCTAAATTTACCGTTGTCAAGTTAAATATTTGTGTATCAGGAGTTGGGCAAATGAAAGAGCCTATATAAGATATTAAGTATAGTGAACTCTAAAGTATTTATTAAAATTAGTAACGGTTTTATATCTTTTCGAATTATTTAGGTTAAGACTTATATTAGGGCTATTCAATATAAAGGTATTTAAACTCTTTAAGTAATGCGGACGAGCTAATACGAATCTCCTTCACCCGTTATCGACAAGCCGATGAAATGCTGCCGGTGTGGAAGACCTTCGAAGAAAAAAACGTTAAAAAGGAGGAATACATACTGGGCTATATATACAATACTACTTGAATAGGTAAAAAAGAGAAGGATAATAAAAACTTTGTATTTAAGTTTCGGGTATAAGGAATTATTAAGACCTTCGATAAACCTTTTAAGAAAAACAACAAGTTTGAAATTAACGGCCTGTTAACTCGAGGAGTTATAAAACTCGTACCAAAGACCGATTTTAACCTTTAAACTTAAATATCAAAATTTTCAAGTCTAGGATTATTTACGAAGTTAGAATGAAAACCACGGGGTAGCTCTACAAAAAAATTACGACTAATTGTTCAAAGAAAAGGTGATAAAGGAAAAAAATAAATGCTTACATAATCGTTAACAATGTAGAAGAAAAACTAGCGTTTAGAGGTCGTTTGAATAATAAGTTTGCCAGCTAAAATTAAGGGTAAATTGATTTTGAATAGCCATAATATAACGTAAGCCTACACACAATTAACAAAGGATTTATAACGAATCGCATTACTAAAACTGCCACAGAAACTCCGCACCATATACCTTTTAGGTACGATAATACGTTATACAAAGATAATATACGAATTAGCTGCAACATACATTTACTAGTTTTCAACCTATCAGTCGTACTTAAAATTACGGCTAACGATAAAGTCTTTAACCCACGTTCTGTATATGTTGATAATGTAAAAAAAGGACTTTAACATAGTAGGTATGTAAATTGACGATACCCTTTTCATTGAAACGGCAGGCTTTGTAGCATTACAATAACGAACGATTAAGGACTTTAACTTTTGAAATTATAAGCCGGTAACAACGTTAACAGAAAACACACAATTGGATTTTAATAGATTATTAATATATATACATGGTGTTAATACCAGCCTTAGCTATCGCCAGAATGACTAGAGAGCTATTTTATCTATAATTAACAGAATTAACGAAACTAAGGCTTAACGGTACCTAGAATAACTTATTCGAGGTAACTATATTATTATCTTATATTAACCGAAGGCTTTTTACAATTTATTCATTGCGGTATAAGTACAAATACTGATGAATCAGGACTTTAACCGACTAAATAAAAGGCTCGAGTAACAAATACGAAACTTAGACCGCGAGATTAATATAATCCTAATAGACCTTTCAAAAGTCAAGCTAATGATTTTTACGGACGGGTCCTTCACTAATAACACCCACTTATCTTTAGAAATCTGCTTCCTAATAACTCTGGTCAATAAAAACAGGAAAAAAAAACAATTGAGTATTATCGGCAACTTAATTTACTAAACCTTTATTAAGCGTAAGAAGATTACACGAAACGTACAAACTTTAAAGGTTTACGGTATATTATAAGGCTTTAATATATTCATAGTAATATAGAAAACTTTTAACCTTGTTATTAGGTAGTTGAAAATTTCTCCTATCATAGTAGTAATTTATACCAATTTAAGAAGATTTTTCGAATGCCTTTTAAAGCTCGGAACCATGAACGAAAAACGCCTGATAATCGACTTGATAGTACTCTGTAAAGCTTACGAAAGGAGGAAGATGAAGGAATTCCGATAGATTGATAGCAAAGAAAACCCCGTAAATTTCATAACGAAGGTAATAATAAATAAGACCTTGAAAATGTTTCTAAATAGCAATTTACTAACTATACGTATCGAGGGATACATAAATAAACCTCCTGGAAGGTATAAATCTCGTAATGATGAATAGGAATATACTGGTAAACTAAAAAAACTCTCAAGGGATTGATAATGGTGATTTATTTAAATAATACAGTTAAGTTAAGGGATTACTAAGGGTTATAACTAGAGAACTTTTTGTAGGAGATAATAAATTCGGACTTCACAGCGGCGAAGCAATAAAGACCAAATAGGGTTAATTTGAATGCAATTGGGTGTAATATAGTATGGAAGTCAATTGAAATTGACAATGAGTACGAAGCCACTATTTAATGTTGACCGGAAAAGATTATTTAACTATACAAACGTGCACATACAAGCTAAAGAGACGCCATTGTTAAAATAGTATTATATTCAACGTAGTAACTCAACTTTACTAACAGTAAAATTGACTATAATTCAAGTATATTACTTTTTGCGGACTTAACGCATTGAATATAAGTCGATTACAGTATGCTACACTTTACTTTAATGCATGGGCCAAACAATTGGCCATACAAATTACAGTACAAACCGGCTAACAGTTTGCCAAACCTAGAACAATTCATCCACCATATGACTACTGAAATACTACTGTTACTTCGTCCAATAGAATCGACAACGTTGCAACGTCTAAGGCCTACCAACATAAATAAATTAATAAATAAAGTGTTTTATTGAGGTCGCTTATAAGGTCTTTCTTTAAGACTTCAAAACTCAAAAGAAACTAGACTTGTGTTGCAATTGCAGTATAAGTTCAAGTTCGAGGGCTCCGCTGGGCAAGCTAGGCGCCAGTGTGAGCGGTGACGGTTGAATAATAATGAATGAATGAATGAACGAATGAAGAAATGAATAAATAAATAAATTATTGAACAATGATTTCCTATGAAGAATTGAAATAAACAACATAAAACGATAAAACGAATTAAATAAAAAAATGAAAAAAAATATCTGAATAAATAAATTTATCAATAAATCAAAAGATGATTTTTTTTTTGAATGAATGAAAGAAAAAAATACACAAATCAATGAAAACATACAAAAAATGAATAAATGAATGAATAAATGAATAAAGACACAAAATGATACATGAATATCTTGATATATCAACAAATGAATACACGAATGAATGAATACATAAATACATAAAGATAAAAATAAATATATGAATAAACAATTGATTGAATGAATAAAAAAAAGAAAAAAAGAAAAAAGAAATGAATAGATAAATGAATGAATGAATATAAAAACAAGTAAGGAAATAAGTCGGTAAGGTCTAAACCTATTCACATGAAGTAATTTAGAGTAGAAGAGTAATCAGAAGATTGTTATTGTAATAAAGATAGATGTTATTAGGAAGAAGTATTCCAGAGAGTGCACGCCATGGATGGCAGGTTATAAACCTCTCATCCGGGCAGTAGCCCTGTTACCGTGCGTTTTGGAATACCCATTCCAAACCGCTCCACGTATAATACTCTTTACGTCTTACAGAAGTATAACCTGTAGCATGATACGTTATCGTACACTTTATAGGATAGTACCTTGCAATACAATGCATTGTCACTTGGCCTATGTATATTGTTTTTAAGGGTATATAGTAATATTCATATTAATAGTCTTTTCTGTTTTTCTCTTATATACACATATTTTAGTAACTATAGTATAATTATAGCTATTCAGTTTGCGTAGCCTTGTAATAATAATGTTGTTGTTATTTCAATTACAGAGGTCTAAATTAGTAGTTTTGGTAATAACAGTATGATTACGGTATTGATTGCAAAGGTTCGAATTGGTAATTTCTGGCCGCGGTGGTGATTGTAATGAAGGAATAGTTAGTATAGTTAATCGGAAACGATATAGTTAGTGATAACGCCTTTTGTGTTTTTTGATAAGAGTAATTGCATAGGTGTTGTAATGGGTAATTATGTAGGGGTAATCGCGTAAAGGTAATTACACAAGGGTAATTGCGTTATGACGTATTGGGTTCTTATAAAAAGATATATCGTTATTGGTTGAAGCAAAACTTTTTTCTTTTCCTGTAAATGGCGCGTAATTAAAACTAATAAAAGTTCTCATTTGAACTTAACTTAACCTTTATTCCAATTGAAAAATTAAACCCGCTTTAATTTGTAGCTTATTTGGCCAATACCAATATATTAACCTTTCCTTTAAACAAATATCGCGTGAAAGCAGGATAGTTAGGCGTCGTTTGGCGCAAAAGCGTCGCCGCGTTGCCACCGCCGTCGCAGCCACCATCGTTACCATCACCGCCGCTAATAACTTACCCTTATCGGGTATAATTTCATTTATAGCCGCTACGCCGCCCGCCGCCGCTACCCTGTCAGCCTCTTTAAGTCTTGTGACTACCGCCTTAACCCCGTTTTTCTCCATCATTACTTCTATCTTTTTATCGGTTTCGTTAACCGCTGTCACCACTATCGCTCTTTTACCAGACTTACTAGCCTTCGCTGCCGCCGTTACCCTTTCCTCTTCCCCCTTTCCTTTTCCATTCTCCTTAAACTTCTAAAGAAAGAAACGGGAAGCTCCTAAGGTTATGAACCTTACTTTCTCCTTACGGGTAAAAATCCCCGTACGTATAGGGTGCTCCTGGCACCATAAACACAGACTTTCGAAGCTTTTACGTGGTTTGCATTACCCAAATCCACCCGTTTATATAATTTTAATATTTTCGTAGATAAGAAGTAGGTGGCGGACCTTTTTCGTCGCCTAAATCTTCGTATTGCTAGGGTACGCCGATTTAATGAGTAAAGCGTTAAAGCGACGTACCCAAGTCCATAGTCCCGGGTTGCTAATTAATACGTTTTACGTACCGTGTATCGTATCCGCGGCCGCAAGTAAGTTTGTTAGCGATTACCACGAAAACTGAGGTTGTTCAGCTCGTTACTACAGTTACGAACGGATTAATAGCGGATACGCCCCCGTTTCATTCGTTTTAGAGCCGTAAGCCGAAGCCGTATTACGTGTTCCCCGGCTTTATGGTAAGTTTTAACCGATTAAAAAAAAATCCTACATTAAAAGTATAATATTTGGGGCGTTTCGAAAAACAAACGCGGTTGTAAATAACCAAAATAAGCCGATGTTAATGAGTATTAACCGCTAACCGGTGGACTAGGGAGTTGGTAGCCGATATTGCTACCTGGAAATAGGGCTTGCGAATATATTATATAAACAAGTTTAACGACGTTTCGCGCGTCGTCAGGAAAAGGCTAAAGACTCCCTTACGCCTTTGCCAAATGGTATACGACTCAAGGTTCAAGGCTATATCCTTTCCGACTCCGATAGAATCGATGGCGGTAATTGCGGTGGCATTAGTATAGAGAGGGAGGATAGCGGGGAGAATAATAGAGACACGACGGCGCTGCTTTTTCCCTCTCCTTTTGGTAATAATTAACTGCCTTTTAAGCCGAGTCGGCGTGCCCGGATATCTTAATGTTAATACTATTCCTTGAAATCAATTATTTCTAATTGAAAAATATAACTTGAAATATATAAAACAAGGAGAAACAATACGTTAGATATGATACGATATCGTAAACTGAAACAGAAAAGGGCTAGTAGTAGAAATCTAATAAGTCTAAAGTACGTAGAATAAAGGGTAGAAGTATTTTAAAAGCGGTGTAAAGTCGTATATTCGATTCGAGGGGGGGCGAATAGGCAGAAAACAATTGGATTGAAAGGTATAAATCGAAATGTGGCGATATTTCAGAAGCGGCGTAAAACGGTAAATCTAAATAAATAAATTAGAAGAATAAGAGATCCGGTAAGATCGAGGTGAGTGAAATACAAAGTGATAAAATCCTGGGATTGACGCGAAATAATAGGGTTAAATGAAGGTATAAGTCGGAGAGCAGCGTGAATAACAAATATCAGATCGCTTTAACTTAGCAAAAGTGGTATAATGGCCTATTAGAGTCGCAAAACCTTTTTAGCAACCCTTACAAATATCATATTTGTCGATATTAGTATATCCAATGTTTCATTTGGTGTAGTTTTTGTTATTGCGTTTATTAGGTTGGATTTTCTGTTCATTTGCTTTATTTATTTGATTTCACGGCGTTTATATAACTAGCGAAAAATTGTAATATCGATTATTAAGCTTTTTTAGTTCGTAATACCCAATTTGACTAAGCATTTTCAAAATAAAAACGGAATGAATATACATAATAAAAGGGATGGAGTGTAAATTAAGGTTGGAAATAATTATCCAAACCATTATCGCTATAGTAATATCCAAATAAAAACCTCTGACTATACTATATATTGAGGAGTTTAGGTTTCTTTTTGTAACCTCCAACACTTTGTAAAACTCTAATAGATATTTTTTTACGGAATGTAAAGCCGTTTCATGCCGGTATTTCGTTATCAAGGATTAAAACGAAGTTTATCTGCAAACTTTAGTCGCTGTTAGTAAAAACAAATAGCTTTATAATACGTATATCTAACGGTATAAATTAGAAACCGCGTTTTGGATTATGTATTTACTACAGCAAACGCTAATTCAGCGTTTTTTTATATATTGTCCATTGCGGCATTTTAATATCATGTGACTATTGAAAGGTTAAATACTGCTTTCAGTTATATTAAAAAAGTAACCCAAGCGTTATGTACGTGCTAGCATTTGTATTAGTCAGACCGTTTTACACTATTAAGAACGATAAGGGTGATTTCGTTTAGCTTCCCTTTCTATATAAGGTTGAAAACGCCGTCCCAGAAAGTGATGGTAACGCCGTTAAAATTAATTATGTAGTCTTCTTTTCAGTACGTTTTAGGTTTAGTTTCTAGGACGGCCTTCAAAAGTTTCTTTTCTTTAGATACATAAAACGAGGCGTTACGTAACATTATTATTTTATTCGTTTGTATACTCGTTAGTGAAAACCCTTTAAAGCGGGCCGTTAATACCAATAAATACGGATCGAAAGTTAAACTAGTTATTCCGAGCCTTTTCCTATAGTGCCTTAAATAAGTGTTATACTAGTAAATACCGGCTTAAGCCAATTTGTAAAGTAGTTTTATAATACGTAAAATCGTATCAAGTAGATAATATTTCCTAAGGTTTTTTGATATATCGGTATAAATACGCTTTTTAAGGAGCTTTTCAGATTAGTTGTATGTCTATATAATATTACTAAATACGATATGTAAGCTATATAGTATGTTCAGCGAGGCTGCGTATATAAGAATCAAACGGTAGCTAGCCAGTTTTAACATAAGCGATTAGGTTATAATATTCTTTTTGCCATCGTTGTCATAACCTTTAACAACTAAACGGGTTTTTTCGTAAAAATTTCTGGTTTTGTCCATAATTTTGTGGATGAAGCGAATGGGGAAAGTTGTATAAGTACCGTAGATCGTTGTGTCGAATCGTGTAAAGTAAAATACGCTCTGGTCAATTAAGACAGAAATTTCTATTTATATGCATTATTCTAATAAGGTACCTGAGGTAGTAGTAATGTCGTCGTGACGAAGTTTCAAGCTAAGCTCGCGGTTTTCCATCTTCATTTAAGTAACAAAGGAATTTGTAACAAGGTTTCTAAAGCGTTTTTTGGTTTTCGAAACCATGAGGCGGTCTCGGCGACGAAGTGTTGGTAAGGTTGGTATAAACAGGCCGTTTTTAAATGGTAAAAGCGGTCCGAATACGTGGTTCATGGAATGGGTTAAAATTAGAAGCGGTTTGAATTCATTATATTAGGGGATATTTCATTTTCGGTTTTATTCGAAATAAAGTTTCGGGTCACTTCTTTCTATATCTCGTTTATATTTTCGTATTATCATCTAGTGAAACGAATTCATGCCATTTAGCAAATTGACGCTTTTATTATAGCCCTTAAACCCGTAAATTTTCCAAAGGCTAGTACATCCATCTTTTATTTCCAAACCAGTAAATTCCATTACAACGGTAGGTTTAAAATACCAGTTTCACACGTGCTATTCCTTATAGCTAACACTTTAAATACGTCGTTGTTAGCCCGTAAGGAACGTAACGCTACTATGGTCTTTTCTATAGTATTCATCTTTTATACCATGGTTAATAATAGTCCAGAGTTTATGTAAATCCTCGGATAGGTATCAACAACAAGGAATATAAGGATAAGATTATTTGTGTTAAAGGTGTTATTAACAGCATTAATCTCTATTTCAAAGATAGATTTTTTAAAACTAATGTATTCTAGTTACTTCAATAATATTATATACGCTTTTTGAAACGGTTCGTAATATAGCTTCCTTTTTTTAAATACCTTATAAATCTTTCCTTGAAATTGATTTACACTTGTAGCTGTTTATCCGAAACTTAATACGCTATTTGGTAAAATTAAAGGTTATACCAATATCGTATGTAATACAGTTTAAAGGATTTATGTAAACGTTAAACTAATAGTTAACTAAAACTTCCTAGTAGTATATATCAGAGGCGTTCCGTGTAAACTTGGTGGTTTGGAATAATATTAACGTGTCGACGACATAGAGAATCGGTTGGCTGTCTAAATACATAATATTAATAATCACTTTGT
Organism: Anisogramma anomala; assembly: GCA_038502455.1. Classification (NCBI taxonomy): domain Eukaryota; kingdom Fungi; phylum Ascomycota; class Sordariomycetes; order Diaporthales; family Gnomoniaceae; genus Anisogramma; species Anisogramma anomala. Next base: position 722,699 of record JASMMZ010000014.1, on the reverse strand, counting down.
AGTTAAAGTTTACATCGTTTTAAAGACGGAACTTAAACCGGCATGAGGCGTATAAGTATAGCTAGCATTTATAGAAAAAACTTTCGATAACTTTAAGTATGTCTTTTCCTATATCCATATAACCTACAACGTAAAGTAGATGTAAAAGGCGTTTTACAACCGGGTATCCGAATCGATGGTATAGTATACGTAATTCCGGCTAAGTTAAGTAAATAATCTCGATTATACGTGTTTCAAGAAAAACTCATAAGTAGCTGAATTTAAGCCGGAGCGGTACGAATACGTTATCCGAAATGCGGACGAGCTAGTTGGTCGTATTCAAACCTTATTTCCAAGTTTATTTATGTCAGCCACTAAAAATAGGAATAGTGTTTTAAAGTTTTTCACGTAAAACTTAACAGGTCCGAATCGTATATTTATAACAACCGTCCCAAACGACACCATTTTACCTTTACCAAATAAAACCTTTGGGTATTTTCTTATTAGGTTTAGCTAAAAATTTGGAAACTTCGTTACGAACGCGTTGAATTGTCGCTTTTCAGCCGTTGAAATTTTAATAGCACTAGTATTAGACACAACTACTTGGAAACGGTTGTCGTATCTATTCGAAAATATAATTGTAACACTATATAGGCATTAAGTACTTCCTTCACGTAATTTAAGCTTGAAATATTTCTAAAAGGAGTTCTATAACCCTACGAAAATACGTTGGAAGGTTTTATTGTTATAGGTTATTAAGTCAATATAGTTACCTTTAAAATATTTATTTCCAGATGTATTTTTGTAAGGATAAGTGTTAATTTTATCATTCATGCCTTTGTATTTGGTTTCGTATATTGTAAAATTGGCTTTTATTCGGGTTTTCAATGTATAATCAGCATAAACCTGTCTTTTGGTTCGAATTTACTCGTAAGGAGGGTGGTTAGTAAAGTAGTAGCCGATAATACTATATAAGATACACAGTTTTTGTAAACCCGCAGGGCTTCGTATACCTTTTCGTAAGTATCATTATAGCTTCGGTACGTTTCGCCTATTTTCGAACGATCGTCCCTATCTTTTATTATTAAGGTTCCCTCCTTAGTACTTATATTTTAAGCGTTTCGTTTGATTTATGTATACTTTGACTTTTCGATTCAAACCGTAGTAAATACTTTCGACGTTTGCTTTGGTGATTTAACTTTCGCCTTTGATTTCATTGGCTTTAAATGCTAATCTGAGGTTCGCCTATCGGCGTAAAAAGGTTTTAAACGATGTTTTAAATCTTATATAAAAGGCTTTTAAGTTTTTTACTGGTTTAAAAAGTGAAAGGTCGAAATCTAGGCTTCCGAGGTATACCTTTGTTATTATTTGGATGAATAGTTTATTACCTTTATATTACGGTTTTAAGGTTACTTAGAATTTTCTAAATTTAGCTAATAGGGCGTTAAGAATTCCCTATAGGTTTTTATTAGCGTTTTTTTATTGATTATATACGGATTTCAAGATTATATCGATTTAATTCTTATCATAAAGTTCGTAGTTAATCTCTATATCGAAGTAGGATTCAAAACGGTTATAGCTCTTCGAAAATGTTATAACGTACGTAAAATGATATATATATTATTTTTTAGTTGTTCCGAATCATATACCGGGTACAATTATATAAAACTAGGATAATTCTACATTTAGGTTTTTACATATATTAAATATAGCTCGTATTTTGTTATTTAATACATCGTACGGTTTACTTCTATAGGTTTCGTCACTATTTCAACGTCGAACCAAGTTGATGAGCTTTATAAAATCGTTCCTAATAATGGAAAAGCGGTAAGGTAAGAGGTTACGGTAAAGGTCGTGGTTGGTCGGTATTGGTCCACAAGGTACTTATTAGCGTTTTACATTGTTCGTCGTTTTCTGAAGCGGTTTATTCTTTATATTTCAACCGCTTCTGTTATGGCCGAACGGGTTATCCTTAGTGTTTCGACCACTCCCGCTATAGCCGAGCGGGTTGTTTCTGGTGTTTGAAAAGTGGTTTAGTGTTTTATTTTGATTTATAATATGTGTCTGTATAAGAGTGTATTATACTCTTGTAGTAAATAAAGATAGTAGTTGTTTTTTTTTCCCTTAGGGCTTTTATTTCTAAGTTCTGATATAGGTATAGGATTAGATTGTTTCAAGTTTTATCCTCGTCTTTTTATTAACTTTTTCTTATATTTCGTTAATTAATCTTCTGTTATACATTCCTGTTAATAAAAATATTTATCCTCCTAGTCTGGTAAGTCGATAAGTTGCGCCATTTCGAATAAGGCTTTTGCAAAACAGCTATTCTTGCCTTCTAAAGTATTCATATCTTTGTTTTGTAATTGAATTCGTAGAGCTTTGTCAATAAAAGAGTTTACTATTTACTATATGCCTAACATTTCGTTCGAAAAACATTTATAAAAATTATTTAATATATTAGGTCCTTAGGCTTTCTAGTTTTAGTAGCGAAACATAACGGTTGCGATATATGTATTTTCCATATAAGGGTTTATTTTTTTAATTACTGTATCGATAGTGTTATCCTAAAGGCCGAAATCGATTTTGTATATTATAGGTTTTCTGATTCCTATATGTTCAATAAAAACATCAAAATAAGCGTTAGCTTTTTCCGGTATCATTTGTGCTAGGGCTATAGCTGTAGATATTTTGGGGCGGTTAGAAATAGTAATTACTATGCGTACTTAGTATCTTGGAGCGGCGAAAGTCGGTGATTTCGTGTTGTGGTGAATTTTTAAGTATATTTATATTTTGAAGTTTCAGGTGGTTTGTTTTAAAAACAGAAAATACAAAATAAACATGATGAATGATACGGTTGAAGTAAAGTTATTGTCGTTTTCTAATGTAAATAAATTTTAAATGATAGGTAAATGAAAATTAATTACGAATTGGATGGGCGTTTTAAATTAATTTTGTTCGTGCTAAGTAACATTTAATTAGTTAAACGGTTAAGAAACCTTAAACTTTGTAGATATTGACCCTAGAATATATAAGAGGAACATGAAAAAGCGAATAAGGTGAAGAAAGTATAAGTATAGGGAGTTGTAATGTGTGGTCCAGCAAGCGGTTCGGATTAACGTATCATAGCCGCTTTTAATGGAGCGAGCGATTCGAATAGTGTATTAGTAACCGCTTTTAAATTTAGTAACCGGTTTATATGTTATATTCGTTACTGTTCCTGTGTTTTACGAGTGGTGTGGATTATCTATTTTTACTCGGACGGGTTTTAACGAAAGGTTCTAAGATTTAGTGATTTTGGCTTATGTAGTCTGGTGCGTAATAGGACGTTTATTAAAAAGTGTCTGGGTACGTTAAGGCGCCAAATAAGGGTTGATGGTGACGTAACAGATCTTTTAGTAGATAGAGCGCCGAACAAGGGTTGATGGTATTGTACTAAAGTTGTTCTTTTGATGTGGTGGAATATGGTGTATGTGAAGTGGTATTGTTGAGAACGACTGGACTTGAACTTTTTTTCTCGAAAGTGGGCACTGTTAGGGTTTACAGGGTAGGCCCCCTCCCCTCCCTAGCAAGGTGGTCCGTGTACCCATGCCATGAAAGTTGATGTAAGATTGAAGATGTGACCTCTGATCTTACTCTCAAAAGGTAGGGAGAGAAGGGAAGGAGAAAAAAAGAGGAAAAGGGGGGTAAACGATTATAGTAGCGGTAGGCGAAAAGCGAAAGATAAAGGCGGGGATAGAATACATGTTTCTATTATTAGGACTGGTATTAGCGGCGTAACGCATGACGGTTATAACAACCTTAATACGACGCTAACAACGCGTTATACGTCGCCATAAAAAATTGTTTTTAGGTGGTATATATTGAAAATGATTGAGTTATTGAATGAAATAAGTAATATATCTATATGAAAATTCTGAATAGGTAATTAGAAACTAATGGTCCAGGCGTACAGGCGTCAAATGATTAATTAGGGGCTTACTTTACAGGTAGTAATGCTGTATTAAAAAGGAAAGACAAGCAGTATTTCCTAAACCGATAGCGATATACCTTTTTATATTAACTCCAAAACACGTAATATCGATAATCACTTTTTTTCAATATTTATTGACATTTTATAATCATATATGTACAAGAACTACCGACTCTTTAAAGTAAACTTATACCATCATTACTATCAAACAAACGATTACTTTTTAAAACAAACAACAACTTACATTATAACAGTATTACTAATGTATAGACACGGTGTTTTTATTATACTGTCATTATTGGAATATAGTTATGAAGTTTTCTTTTAAAGAAAAAAATTGCCAGTATAGATATTACTAGATATCACTATAGTTAGTAATTGTGGGAACCAAGTTTACGAAGTGTATAATTATGTGTTACTCTGCAGGAAACACTTTTACAGAGTGCATGATAGCTTATAACGCTGTTATAGGCTAGTGCCTAGCTAGTATTACCAGGGACCCAATCCTGGTAGTTCTATACGCTCCTACGATGCTCTAAAGCAGGGAGGAAGCTGCTTAAAGACACGTTACCACACGTCATATGACTGGGAAGAGGGTTGTACTATTTTAGCTCCATAGCCGCTCCCTAGCAGAAACCTTTCCTTTTTCTTCTTCATCTAGGTTTATAAATAGAATCCAACTACATTAAGCGACAGCCCCAGCTCTAGTCTATTTACATCTAAATCTCGATTCTTTTCCCGACGGTATATTAACTACTTCTTAGCGATTATAGCCTAGGGCCATATATTTATCCTCTGACCTATTGAATTTGGACCCCTAGTCCTTAACGCAATTCCTTAACGCGCGCGTTAAAAAGCATTTTTAAAGCGCTTTAACAGCTTAATACGATTACTTTAAGACTTAATAGGAACGTTTTATCGAAGACCTACGTGTAAAACTTATTAAACGGGATTAAGTCGTTCGAAAATACGTTTTACATTAAAAATAACGAAATATTAACGCGTTATACGTTTTAACTAATATAATCCGATAACTCAAAGTTACCGGTACACTTACGTTTTCGGATTAACTTCCCCTTTAAAAGGTTCCCCTTACGTACTTTATAAACGACGTTGTTATTATACCGCTTTCTATTAAGAACCTCGTTAACTTTCTAAAAAAAAAACGTCCTTTTTAACTTTAATTTCGATGTTATCGTCCCTTTCAACCGGTGCAAACGACTCAAACTTAAACCTTTTAACTAACCGGTTAAATTTTACAATATTAAGTTACGATTTCGAGTAAAAAAAATTACGATAATACGTAAATTACGTCGAAACCGGAAATTTATCGATACAGAAAAGGATTACTTTTACGATTTTTTTAATAGTTGGAATACCTTGCGAAAACTATTATAAAAATTTATTACGCCTGCCAAAGCGAAGGCAGCATTAGCGACTCCGACGCCTTTATAGCTACATTGCTCGCCTATTACTATAACTTTAACGTAGTTAAAATAGTTATCGCTCGGAATACAAATATAAAGTAAAAAAATCGTAAACGATTTGACGTCTTTTTTAACGTTTAGAAAGCCATATTCGCGAAAGTTAACGATATGACTTATAAATCCATCGCTAAACTCTTTATTTTGAAAAACGTTATTAATAATATACTTACTAATACGTTATTCACCTTTAATATACCAACGGATTATAATAAATAGGCCATTTGCGTTTAACTTATTGACGAGCTCCTTTACAATTTCCCTATTCGTTACGGCGGTACTAATACTATTATTACCAGAGGCGTTTTTTATGTTGGGAATAACGGCAGTAATGTACCCGTTCGAAATAATTAGGGATATGCAATTATAATTAGAGTAAACGCTTTTCGAGACGCTTCTAAACGGCGCGCCACCGTAAAGACCTCGGGTTTTATTTACGTTACGACGTGAACGGCTAACGGATCCTTATTCACTTATAAAACCCAGTGTAACGCCCGAACGGCTTAAACGCTAAAGCTGTTATAAAAATCCATTTTACTTAGGTCGAGGATTTCATCGACCTCGAAAAGAAAAAAGCGTATCTTTTTTGTATAATCGCGTACAAAAGTTAACAGAACTTTGATTCGACTTACCTGTTTCTCCCCAATATTTAAATAGCTTTTTATTTATAGTAAAATTATTTTATAATGTTATTCGTTATATTTAGGCCCTAGTAAACATAGGTTGTAAATTTAATCACGTTATAAATCAATTACTTACCAATTGTTAAAAGTTACTACGTTTTTTTGTTCCTTTACGACAACTTGACGAAACTACGTTTTATACACCCAATTTTCCCCTATAACTTGTTTTTAATAATCTTTTTAAACGTTCACCTCGATAAATACCATTATCGAATATAAGATTACATCGTTCTTTTCTTATTATACGACGTTATTTTAAATAAAGCTTAAATAAAATATTAATAGATTACTTACGACATTATAAAATATATATTACTTTTAAAACGAATTGGTAACCACCAAGTTTAAAAAACGAAGGTTTTCACCCGTTTAGAAAATACCGAAAGGGGTTAGCGCTATTGCATTTTACATTATTTTCGACAGGCCCGTAAAAACCGAATTTCTATTACATAACTATCTACCGTTTCTCTCAAAAATATTAACAAAATATTCGCCCAAAAATTACTTATTTCTGTTTACGATAAATTTTCCGCTAATCTTGAGGAATTCGCACTCTGATTCTATAAAGCCTTCGGCAACAAGTTAGCCCCTTATCTTTTTAAAGAAAATTACGAAATAGCTTTTCGTACTGATAACTAAGGCTAACCTTTAAAAATACCGTAAGGTTTTTTCTACGGTATCTCGCGTAAAAAAATCTTTATGTTATATAAAATATTAACCGAACTACTTAATTGAAATTATATTCAAATAATCAACTTTTTAACGAACTCCCAAATCCTTTTTGTTAAAAAACTTGAAAAGGGGTTCAGATCATATATCGATTATTACCGACTTAATACTATCATTAAAATATATCGTTACCCATTCTTTTTTTGTAAAAAAAAGGTTCGTGAACATTTCGTAAACTAAGTAGTTTACTAAATTAAATATTGAAGCTACTTTTCATAAGTTTCGCATTAAAGTGGAAAATAAATGAAAAAATACATTTCGTATATGTTTCAGATTTTTTTCAGGTTTTTTAACGCCCCCGTTACTTTTTAACGGTATATTAAAAATTGGTTATACCTTTCTTTTTCAATTTTATCATTTCACCTATCTAAAGACGTCCTTATTTACTTCAATAACACTTTCGATAACAATATTACTAAATTTATGTAAATCCTTAAGGAATTAAACGCCGCTAAAATTAACTAAAATATTTTTAAATACGAATTCAGTATTTCAAAAACCATATACCTAGGATTCGTTATCGATATTAACTTCGGCGTCCGTATAAACCTAAAACAACTACGTGTCATCTGAGAATGGACGGCTTTTAAAAGGGTTTTAAAAATACGAAGCTTTTTGAATTTCGTAAATTTTTATCGTTATTTTATACAAAATTATTCGACGATTATCGGACTATTACTACAACGAACCCGTAAAGATATTCTATTTCGTTTGGGGCTTAAAAAATATTTTGAAACGAAATAAATTTACCTTTTTTTTCGAACCCATATTTTTCTAATAAGATTCCAATCGCGATACCTTTTTCGTAGTTAACTATTTTCACTAAGCCTTAGAAGGTTACTTTTTTTAACGCGACGACTACGGTAACCTACGTCTAGTAATGTATTACTTCTGTCACCTGTCTCTCGCCGAATATAACTACGAAATCTACGATAAAAAGCTATTCGGAATTATAAGCTACTTAGAAGTATAGAACGTAGAGCTCCAAAGTACGGCGCGCTTGTTTACTATCTTAATGGACCCCAAGAACTTAAAATACTTTATAACTATACGATAGCTTTCTAAACGATAAGTTCGCCTATTTAAACGCCTTTTATAATTCTATTTTCGGTTTGTATATAATAAAATAATGAATTACGCATGATTCGATATATTATTACGACGAAACCAAGATATTTTTAAAAGCTTTTCGGATCTACGTTATCTGGGTCGAAAACTCCAGTTATTACCCCCTAAATAATTTGCTTTCGAATTGCTTCTATATACGTACGTTTCCGATTAACTGTCGCCAACGAATCTATTTTAAAAAGCTGTAAACTTTTTACTAATGTGGACTTTGACAAGTTATTAAAATACCGTTATTATACGCGATATTATTTAACCCCGCTTATTACATACGATACGTATAAACGACCAATATTTTCTAGCGGATATTCATACTGATGATGACTGTATATTAAAGGTTTTAATTTCGAAATATTTAATAAATAATAATAAAGTTTTGAAGTTTTTTAATCGTATTTAGGTACTTATTTACGAACCTGTTGGTAGGCCTTAGACGTTGCAACGTTGTCGATTCGATTGGTCTTCGAAGTAACAGTAGTATTGCAGTAGTCAGATGGTGGATGTATTGTTCTAGGTTTGGCAGACGGCTAGCCGGTCTGCACTGTAATTTGTATGGCCAAGTGCTTGGCCCGTGCCCTAGAGTGAAGTTTCACGTACTGCACTCGACTTACACCCAATGCGGTAAGTCTGCACAACGCAATACACTCAACTTGCAGTTCAGTATAGTCAACTTTACTGTAAGTAAAGTTGACCTACTGTACTGTATGTAATATTATTCCAATACTGGCGGCTTTTTAGTTTGTGCGCGCACGCCAGGGTAGCTGACTAATCTTTTTCGGTTGCCACTAAATTGCCTCCTCGTCAACTGGCCAGACCCCTGTCAATTCCAGTGTATTCCGCACCCAAATTGACTCCAATTACCTCCCTTCGCCCCACGGCTCCGAGTCCTTCGTTCCTCAACTCCCGTGTACAAGTCTTTCGCCACAAACTTGCGCATATCACGTATTCCACCAATTGCGTACCCTTTGCCAGTAGTTTCAACTACTGCTATCGCTACCTTTGCCAGGTGGTCTTACCAGGTGGTCTTGCCATCAGCCGATGCCTTTAGAGTGTGTGTTTCGACCTTGACGGGCTTTCAGGACCTGCCGGCCTTGTTGGGCCTGCCAGGCCTGCTGGCCCTGCTGGGCTTGCCAGTCCTGCCGGCCTTGCCAGGCCTGCCAGTCTTGCTGGGCTTGCCAGGCCTGCTGGCCCTATTGCGCCTTTGCCTCAGCCTTTTGAACTTGCTTGGCTTGTGGCGCCTTTTGCGCCTGTGGCGCCTGGTGCGTCTGTACCTCCGCCTCTTGAACTTGCTAGGCCTGCCGGGCTTGTGGCGCTTCAGCTTCTTGGACTTGCTGGGCCTGTGGCGCCTGTTCCTCAGCCTTTTGGACTTGTTGGGCTTGGCGGGCTGGTGGCGCCTGTTCCTCAGCCTCTTGTAGATCTTCAGGAGGTAGGCTTGTCAGGTCGTTAAAAGGGTTCTTGTCTTGAGGAACTTGAAGGTCTTCGGTTCGGGGAGGGTCTTCGTCTTCAGAAGGGTCTTCGTCTTCGTCTTCGGAAGGGTCTTCGTCTTCGTCTTCCTAAATGTCTTCGTCTTCAGGAGTTTAAGGGCATTCCACAAGTTAGGCTAGGTTACAAAAGGTTTGTGTCAGCTTTGTATTACCCTATAATGGTACATAGACTCCTTGCCGCTTAAGTTCTGCCTTAATCTTTAACTTAACCCCTTTTTAAACCGAGGTCTACATGTTTATAGTCCAGTCGTCAAAAAGGTCACGGAAGTTGCTAAAGGTGTTATTAGGGTCGTTAGTATTACAGAACTCGACGATATAACAGCCAACAAAGTTGGTAAGGTATTCTTCAGTTAAATCTTTATTAACATCTCGTTCCTAAAGGTCGTAATTATAATACTTAGTAAAAACTGATCTAAGACCTTTAACTTTTTTCATAAATACCTAACTTGGGGCTATCTTGATAGTTTGGCCGGTAGGAGATATGGTAAAGTGTGTAGGGCCTGACTTGGTGATCTTAAGTGTGGAGTACTTGGTATTTCGGCGTGAAGTCGCGCGACATGGCTTTCTTAACGCGATTTGGTGTTTTTGTTCAGAACAGCGAACTTGACGATTAAAGTGATATACGGAGTGAAAAAAGTGAAGTAAGGGGAAAGGTTTGGTATAGTGAGTAAGGTCGAAGGTCGTTATTAGTGGTAAATGTTAAGGACGAAGGTTATTTGTTATTTAACCATGAGACTTGGTCGTTTTTGCAATACTAATACCTGTGATAATACTCACCTAGCCGTTTGCCAACTTACCGAACATTAAGACTTCTAACAGTTAATTTTAACGTTTTTAAAAAAGATTAATAAATATTTCTTAGTATTTTCGATAACGATACCGTCGTTACCCCTAAGCTGCCATAAAAACCGACACAACCTAAAAGTCTTTTCTACTAATTGCTGTAAAACCCGATGCAACAGTAAAAGCCCTTTACAAAAATCTTTCCTCTACCTTAACCGCCGTTTGATGTAAAGCGTAACCAGAAAGTAGCTTCTTCTTCTACTTAGCTTATCTGTGTTGAACCTAATAAAAGGGAAAATACTAATCAGTATTGGTAGGCCTTAGACGTTACAAAATTGTCGATTCGATTGGTCTTCGAAGTAACAGTAGTATTACAGTAGTCAGATGGTGGATGTATTATTCTAGGTTTGGCAGACCGCTAGCTGGTCTACACTGTAATTTGTATAGTCAAGTGCTTAGCCCATGTCCTAAAGTGAAGTGCAGTGTACTGCACTCAACTTATACCTAATGCGGTAAGTCTGCACAACGCAATATACTCAACTTGCAGTTCAGTATAGTCAACTTTATTGTAAGTAAAGTTGACCCACTACACTGCATGTAATATTATTCAAACAGAATCGTTTATTACCGTGTTCATTTAAACTATTTATAATTCGTTCTTTACCAGCCACCTAAACTTTAATACTACTATCGTTATACTTTTCAAAACGTATTTTAAGTTAAGCTTATATTATACGGTCCGCCGCTTTTACCGTAATTACGACATTTGTAGTCGTATAATCTATTAGAAACATCGTCGAAAAAGGTTCCTTAAACTCCTCCTAATTTCCGAACGGCTTTAAAATGAGGTTTCAATAGACTTTATAGTTAATTTACCTTAAAAGTATACGGGTAATCTACGCTACCTTATAATTATTATGAACCGCCTTAGCAAAGCTGTTATCTTTAAAGCTATAATTATCATAAACACCGAAACTTATACAAAACGGGTTTTCAATTATTATTAGCGATTTTGTAATTTTTCGCGTACGTTTATTAACGACCGTGGTTCGAGTTGAATTAATGAGTTTTAAAAACGACTTTACAACTTAACTAAGGTAAAAGAACGCCTAAATACCACCTTTTACCCCAAAATTAACGGTGTAACCGAACGTGTAGATCAAAAGAATTTTATATATTTACGTTTATTCATCGTTAATATATAACTCAACTAAAGCCGTTTATTACCCGGTTATTAATTAGTACTAAATAATAAGGATATGACGACTATCGGTATTAATTCTTTTTTATAACCTATAATTATTATGTTAAATTTAGAGAACCAGTATGATGTTTTCAAATTCCGACGACAATACCACGCGTAAAAATAAAATCTTTATTTAATGGATCCATAAAGTTACGGAATTTATATAAACTATAATATTGGTTACGTAATACCGTATAAAGGAAGCTGCTAAAAAGCGGTGTTTTCCTTTCAAATGTTTACTTGTCAGCGACAACGTTTAACTTTTTTTTAAAACTATAAACTAAACGAAATTTTAAAAAACTTAACTTAATTTTATGATAAGTACTAGATAACGCGTGTAATCGATATTTACATTTCTAAATTTAATATACTGGGCGGAAAGTATCTTCGATTTCATGTAAATAAACTCCTTCAAGCTGTTTTAAATTTGCTTTTAAGATAATGAACTTGAGATTTTTAACCGTAAGCTATAATTATTCAAAATAACTATAATAAGGTAAAACCAGAATATTGAGTTAAACATATATTATAGACCCATAACAAACCCTAAATCGTACGTACCCAACGTTATAGTTAATTGAAATGATGGGTTTTGTATAAATATGTAAGCTATATATACCCAATGTAAAAGCCGCTTTTAAACTTTTCTAATACCTTAACACTCGATACATTCGAATCGTGTTTTAATTTAGCTGAACATAACGATGAACCCTTACGCCTAACCCGCAAACGGGTATGATTTTATATTTTACTTTATCAAACAAAATGGCATATAAACCGTTAACAAATGGGTATTAAATTAGCCTATTGATATTGAAAAAAACGAAAAACAAACGATATTAACTGAGATTACTTAAATATATCTTCAAAATCCTAGTCCGAGTCCTTACCTAATATTTTCTTACCTATTTTAATGAACTAATTTAATTTGGCATTTATACGACCTAATTTAGTATTTATACGTTCTGAAACCTGAATCAGTTTTTATATTGCTTTTAATAACATTCTCTTACTACACGTTAAACGCGCCTTTCACGTTTTTACCTTACTATAAAAAACATACCTAAATACTACGTTCCTTGTTTATTAATTATACGACCCGTAGGTCTTTAGATCATATGGAAGTAGCGGGAATAAAACCCCCCCCACTTTGGGTGTTAACCTTACACTAAGTGACGCGACAAACTATTATAGCCTTTTTGGTAGCGATTACCTAAATTTACATGTTTTTTAACCGCTCGTTAATACCTAGGGAATGGCTAACGGTATGTAAACTTACTTCGGTCCTAAAAGTCGAACGCCAGATACGCTTCCGAAAATTTCTTAATAGCTTTATTTATATTAGGGTTTAGGTTTAACAGCGTATACGTGTAACTAAAAACACAAACTATAATCCCCATAGAATAAAATCGGTATCGGGTTTTAGTATTTAGTTACTTGTTAATTTCTCATTTAAAGCTATTGGAACCACTTACCCTTAGTTTTTTAGTAAAAATTTCTGGGATTATACGTTATTTTATAAACGTATTCGAAATATTTTTATTTACGAATCCTATTGGAGTATATGTCTATAGCCTTTAATATAGGAAAGTTTATACTCGTTAGCAAAAACCAAATAGCTTTAAGGCATATAACCCATATTTCTAATAACTTTGTTCACCTCGGTAGCAAATTAGGTATTTATTGTAACATTACAAATAAAGCTATAAAAAGTACTAAAATTATAAAATAAACAAGTGTTATACTAGTAACTATAAGTATTAATACTAATATTATACGAAAAGGTTAAAGGTTAAAAAAGGGAAAAAGTTTTATCCTTTGTAATTTGGACTTTAGTGATTATTTATAGGAAGGGAAGGCACTAAAACACCTTTTACGTAACGTTAATTTAGTGCATTTTACATGGAATGGTATCATTTTAAAAGGCGCGCGTACCTTCCCTATACTTACGGCGTCTTACACAATAACACTACACAAAAAAAAAACGAGGGAAGGAACGATAGGAGTATCTTTAGGGGTAATATTATAGTCTAGTACCTGGCTAGTATTACCAGGGATCCAACCCTGATAGTTCTACACGCTCCTACGATGCTTTAAAGCAGGGAGGAAGCCGCTTCAAGATACGCTACCATACGTCACATGACTGGGAAGAGGGTTGTACTATCTTAGCTTCATAGCCGCTCCCTAGCAGGGACTTCTCTTTCTTCTTCTTCATCGAGGTTTATACACAGAATCCGACCACCTTGAGCGACAGCTCCGGCTTTAGTCCCTTTATACACGCCTCAGGAAAGATGTTGGTAGAGTGCATGGTAGAGTGTTACACTTCGGTTGAAAGCTTTAAAGTTCTCCCCTAAGGCATACACTCCCCGAATGCCTTTTGTCCCACTTGCTACTATCCATAATCAACAACTTATCTTACCTTACTACTTGAAAACTATACTATCTTCTTTATATGTTAACATACAGATTTAATCGACGGCGAATGAATGATATATAAATATAAATTCAAAAGAAGGTTCACCTATAATTATGGTAAAATTCCATTAATTGTTATATATTTGTAAATAAAATGAAAGGATAAAAGTTTCATTAGAGTGGTTTTGCAAGAATAGGGGTGGCTTTAAAAGCCACGCGCTGGCCCATTACCTTATAAAAACCTACATTGTTCGGGCTCTACCAGTACAATGATCTAATTTAACCTCTGCGGATAGCCGTTCTCTTTTTTTTAAAAAAAACATTACAAATAATACCATCTAAGATACTGTTGTAAGGAATGGCTAGGATTTATAACAACGTAATAAATGTTGACCTGTATCCACAGATATTTTACCATTGCTAAAGGCTAGTCTCCATTAAAGATGTGGCCCAGTTCTTATAGGGTAGAGTTTTTACGTGAGTGCATATTACTTTGGCCTGCCACTATATTTATCAGGCAGTCCTATGTTTTGCGATTTCCACATTAACAGTTGCTAAAATATTCACCCCCGGCTAAGAAGAATCCAAGTAAACATCGCCGTCAAGCTTCAGCCCATCATGCTTTCAACCACCACAGGGTGCGGCTAAAGAGCTACCGTCTACAGATGAAAAATACATTCCATGTGACACGTTATGGAAGAAATTAAGAGTAATGATCGAACAATGATTTTCGGAAAACAAGTTGAGGGCGGTCAATGGCAGGAGTACTCCAGGGCAGACACCACGCCACTTCATCCAATGGCACGAAAATAATGAATCAGCTGCTTTGGCTGACAGGTTGGAGTTGTCGCAGCTCCACCCAACAACGGCCACTGTTTGGTCCTTACCGGTATAACGCGAGTGATGCCGCCACATGAAAATCCTCAAGTGGACTGTGCAAACTTTGTGTCCAACACCACGGCACTTTGCATCTAATCTACCGTTACAACAATGTGGCTGCCGCCTGACACCACTCGGTTGCTTGGGTGCATACCTTTTCACTTCCCCACCCGTCGTGCGAACCGGGCTTCCTGACGGTCGATAGTCTCCCAGGACTGACTATGGGTACCGTCTTCCAGGACTGTCGGCGCTTGCCTCGTCATGCAAGAAGGCCTGCATAGCCAGTCCTCCAGGGCTAGTTGTTGGACCCTTCCTCTCTTCCTTCTTTAGCCTTTGATATCCATGACATTGGACACGGACGTGTACCCAGTTTTCCGCAGCCTTTCGCGGCCGGTGCCTCGTCTAGCTTGGTGGGTAAGTAAGCCTTCCAGTTGTTTCGAGGAACAGATCCTCGGGGATAATGGCGGCGGGCGCCTTCAGGCGCGCCATTGTCACTGTGCGAGGTTGAACGATGGTGCCTCCGGTCATTCTCCGGGAACGGGGTCGCCAGGAGTCCAGCGGGAGGGATAGCGGCCCGGGGCCGGCGCGGTCGCGGGTGGTCAGTGACAGTCCGTTCCGTCCGTCGATTGCCGTCGGCGCTTGGTCATGAGCTCTCGTTGGCCGCGCATGTGTGTAAGAGGGTTCAGAATAGGCTGGTTGATACAGTACCTACCTAGGTAGCAGTCAGCAGGTCGAAGGACATGGTACACTCAAGCTTCCGTTGGGCTAGGCGTCCGGGTCTCGACGAAGAGTGAATAACCGGCACACCAGCGCCGCGGCGTGGGTGATCTTGCAGCAGAGGTTAGAAGTTGCGCGGCACTGACCTGTGGTCGGGCGGACGGGCCCCGAACGGCCGGTTGTTGCGTGGTCTTGAATGGAAGAGATCTCGTATGAGGGCGACGGGCAGCTTGAAAAATATCAGTGGTTTCTGCTGCTGAAGCGGACTGGATTCAGCCGTTGGGTGCCCTGCACCCATTCGCAGTCATCTACAATGTGGTTTGTTTACATGCTGCCGGTCTTTATATCAAGAACACCACGGATGCTCCTGCGGAGGTGATATTTATCCAGCACTCCCAACTGGCTTCCGCCTATACACACCATCAATGGTGTAATGCTTCTGCGGCCCCTTCACCGTATACGCCAAGCTCCACTCCTTCAGATTCACCGCCTGGAACGTAAACGTATAATTGACATCATAAAAGTCCTCGACACACAGATGGCCCGCCTTCGCCTCCCAGCCGCTCTCGCCGCCGCGTCCCCAGTAGTCCTCAGGCACGACAAACTCCACCTCGTGGAACAGGTAGTCGGCCCGCATCTGCTCCTCGTCCCGTCGCGGGTTCTTCCGCGCGAACTTGTCGCCCGTGCGCACGAACCACACGCTCAGCTGGTCCGCGCACTCGTCGTACCGCCAGATGTAGCGCCGCGTGGCGGGGACGGCGACGCCGGTGGTCATTTGGAAGAAGCCCTCTTCGATATAGAGATACTCCAGGCCGGGGTCGCCGTCCTCGTCCTCGTCCTCGTCTGCTCCCGTGGGAGACGCGGAGAGGTCTTTGGCACATTGCAGGCCGTCTGTGGTTCGTTCCCGGAGCAGGAATCTTGCGGTCCCGCTCCAGTGGCCGCTCGGGTGGCTGGGGAGTTTGGAGACCAGGTCGCGCTCGAGCTGCCACTCGCCCAGCAGTGACCGGAATACGGCCTTGGCGACGAATTTGGCCTTGGTCAGACCTGCCAGCGCTGTCTCGTGCGCTTGACGCAGGGAGGTGTCCACCTCGATCCTCTGCGCGGGTGTCAAGACCTTCGCCACATACCGCGCCGGCGTGAGGATGTCCATCGGCTTGCCATTGTTCGCCAACGAAGGCGTCGGGCCGACGGGGGGTAAGATTTCCATGTCCAGCGCTGCGGCAAGCTCCTGCATCAGGAAGGCGTAGTCGCCCATGGGAAACTGCGAGACGCGCGGATCACCGCGGAGCGCGGCGGTGCGCAGGATGGAGTCGTCTTCAACGAGGGATCGTTGTATGGACGGGGTGAGTTGGCCGCGCTGCTGCTGGGTCCAGAACTCGGCGAGGAAGCGGGCTTGCATCTCCATGACGCCCCAGTAGGGGCTGCGGTAGAAGCCGACGAAGCCGAGGTTGGGAACATCCGGGTGGCATGTGCCGTGGAAGCCGAGGAGGAGGGTATTGTTGAGGTTTCCTCGTTCGAGGCTGAGAGTGACTTGGATGTCGTCGGGGAGGAAGGAGATGGAGGGGGAAGGCTCAAAGCCTGTGGCGAGGACAATGGCAGTGATGTCGGTGACGGTGGTGGATGCTTGGCCTGATGACGTGGGCGTAATGATTGCGGTATTGTCGGTGGACACCGAGCCCAGTCTTCCTTGCGAAAGTGTGATGAGACCGGAGCGCACGAATTCGGTATACCAGTCGCTCACTGCGAGATACGCGGGCTTCTCAAGATCGGCCTCGCTAGGGGTGAGTAGTGGCGAGAAGTCAGACTGGTCTGTCCCAAGCCAATCTTTGAAGATGTTGTGCGTTATCTTGGCAGCCTCGACGGTGATGTGGCCCTGCGAGTTGGTCAATGGGGCTGGACGGAGGGCCAAGTTGTATGATACTAGGTCGAGAGGGACAAAGGGCGCAGCAGCCCGGGTTGGCGCTGGTGATGTGAAGAGTGGGACCACCCAAGTCGGTCTCTGGATGATGTGGTGGACGGTGTACTTGTCTGCACCGGGCAGTTTGCTTGGGCCAGGCGTGTTGACTGCAGAGGAGAGGTGTACGGCAAGTGTGCCAGCAATCTCGATGCCTGACATCTGCCCGCCCACGACGAGGATCTTGCCTCCTTTGCCGTTTGCACCGGGGAGGAGGGTCTCAAGGTCTCTGTAACGACTGCTGTGTATGACTGGTATACCTAGATCCTCTTGCAGGCCGGAGACATTGATGGGTATAGCCGGCTTGCCGAAGAAGCCTGAGGCTATTAGGAAGTAATCGTATTCGTCTTCCGTCACAATCCCCTCCTCGGACTCTGCCACGACGACCCATCTTCTCCCAACGGCGGTGTCCTTCAGCCTGGAGCTCTTGACCCGCCAACCCAGTCTCAGCCGAAAAGACTGCTCTTCGAACGAACAGTACCTCTCCAAGTACCGCTGCAAATATGCCCCGACCTGCCAGGCGCGGGGCAGCTGCGGAGCATCGTCCTCCCATGCCAGATCACTAAATTGTATAGTATGCCGGCTTTGGTTGGTCACCATCAGAGCGTGGACGAGCCCGGTCCCGTCGGTCTTCTTGCGGGGCCAAAGGCCGCCGATCCGGGGCTGCATGTCGAACACGGTCACGGAGAAGTCGGGGCCGGAGGGGTGGTGGAGAAGATGCTTGGCGGCGACGAGCCCGGACGGCCCGGCGCCAACGATACACACGGTCGCGGGCGCCATGCGGGCGAAGAATCGGATCGAGAAAGATGAAGCACGAAGCATGAAGCGTGAAGCAAGATGAAGAAGGAGGAGGCTGAGGTCAGCATGGATGAGTCAGCATAGCCAGGGTCACGAGGATGACATCAGCAATCAGCAGCTGCCGAGTCTGGACCGATCCCGAACCGCAATCAACATCAACTCCATTCCCACACGCCCACATCGCCACATGGACACACGCTTCCGCTTGGCCAAGACTGGCAGATGAGCCGTCTTCCGTTTTTGCACTGCAAGCTTGATCTCCATGGGACTGAAAGCGCAGGCCAGGAACAGGAACACATCATGCAGGAGCTCAGGAGCTGTCTCAGACAATCACCACACTTCTGACACTTCTGCCACTTCTGCCGCTTACCTGGCCTGCCAGTGGACGATGGACGATTCTCAACTCGCGACCGGGATTCGTATCCGCTGTTCGATTCGCTCCCTTGCTATTCATCTGGGTCCACCTCATCCTGCCCATCCCCAAGACAATGCAGATCATCTCGACCGTTGACCGCCGTCGAATTCTCTCCGGTTGATATTGCGTGCAGCCTCTGGTCTTCCGGGCCCTTCTTGTGGCCTGGGTATTGGTCCCCCAGTCCTCGACCAGATTACAACGTCGCACCAGCCAGAACATCTTTGAGAAACCCATTGGCGCCAGAGGCCAGGCCCAGCCTCCGGCATCATCCGTCGAACGGTACAAGATGCGAAACCGGATGGACCATGGTCCAATGAGCCCTGCTGAAAACGGACCTATCCGGTACATTCTTGCCGACATTGCGCCGTCTGAAACCTGCACCCAGTTGAGCCATTGGATTTCAAAGGCGATTCCGTTGGCTTGGCAGGCATTCGGGCGAGCCTCAAATGCTACCTAGCCACGCTTTCTCTGCTCCGCTTCGCCCATGTAACGTCGGAGCTTGTCCGGCCATGGTGCTTACACGAAGCAAGCTCGGATCGGCGAACAGGCGCCAGCGTGTTGGCTGAGGGCCACACATGCATAGCCATGACCTGTGCGGTTATCTCAACTCGGGACTATCTGCACGTGCGCCTTGATGCTGCCAGGTTCCGGGCATCATTCCGACTCCCTGGTCGCGCTTTGCGACTGAAGTTGAACTGACATGACAGATGGTGCAGGTGCGTGCCCACGATGTGGCTTCACGCTGACTGTATCACAGTCGTGTGCAGACATCATTATGTAGCTTTTGTGACCATCATCCCCTCCCCTATGTCGGGATTTCATCCATGTTCAAGCAGACTTTGAGATTGCACGCCGAGTTGTGGTCATGGACACAGACGGCGCTGGCACTGGGACCGAGGCGTGGGCCCATCTTGATCCGCCCACCTTCCGGGTTCCCAATAGGCCGACCACGGAAACCTGGCCCAAGCCGTTTCGGAACGGCGCTCCCATTGCAGAAAGATGAGATTTGGTGCACAGATCAATGCTGCCGCGGATAGCTGCAGCAAGCCCACGCGCCTCGGTGACACGCAGGCACGGATACATGCATCTCGGAAGACTCTCTGGTTTTACCCAGTCGCTGACGAGAAAAGTAGCCCAACACAGCTTCCCTTTCTGCCTCGTTTGCCAGCGGCCTCACAGGCATTGCAGGAAACTGGGGAGAAGATGGATGTGGCCCGGCGGCCCATCTGCAAGGCCACTGGCTTGCATTGCCATTGCCCCGAGAGAAGCAGGAGACTGACAGCTAGCATGGGAGAACACGGCGAAAGTTGCTCGAGTGGTGTGCTGGCAAGCTAGCCACTGGTGCCCACCAAGTCGGGCCAATCTTTGGCTTGCGGCGTGCCTGTATAATGTGAAGCCTAGGCGATGCAACGAACAGAGTGAAGTGGGTGCAAAGGAGACTGAATGGTTGGTGTTGCAGGAGCAAGATTAACTAACTGGCACTGAAGCCAGACGCTAGGTTTTACCGTGGTTTGTGTACAGTACGTAATTTACATACGCACTGTAGCTGTACATACACCCTAGTTTACAACTCAAGTACTCCTATATTAATACACCCTTGTTTTTTAACGAAAAAACAACACCCTGTTGATAGGAATGGCTTGATAGGCCTTTAGACGTTGCAACGTTGTCGATTCCAATCGCAGTCGAAGTAACAGTAGTATTACATGGTCAAGTGGTAGATGTATTATTCTAGGTTTGGCAGACCGCTAGCCGGTCTGCACACTAATTTGTATGGCCAATTGCTTGGCCCGTGCCCTAGTCTGAAGTGGGCACATACTGTACTTTACAAACAATACAGTCAACCCACAAAACAATACACTCAACTTGCAATCAGTACATTCAATTTACTTACATGTACAGTTAACTGACTGCACTGAAATTACTACTGTTTCAACACATCATATAAATGAACTATCAATACTATAAAAACAATAATTAAACCTTTATCTAATAGAATAGTAAACGTAAAGAGACTGGATTAAAGCTGTTACTCAAAAAGATCAAATATTGTCTATAATCCTCCAAAAAGAAAGATAAAGAGAGGGGTCTCGATGACAAAGCAGAAATGAATCAAATATAATATACCACATAGCTCAGTTATATAACTGGAAGCGTAATGTAAATATAGGAATTAATATTATGAGGGCGTGATAATTGCTAAAGCTAAACCTCTGGTAATAACTAAGGCAGGCACCAGCCTATAATATTACCCCCAACCTACTCATTGCTGACGCCTGTACCTGTTGCAAATTATCGATAGCAAGGATATCAGCGATAATAGGTTGCTAATGTCGTTCTCCTACCCCTATAAATACATCTACCTACTACTAACTCTTTTCTGTATTTTTTTCCCTACACTTTTGACAAATTTTGATGAGTTTAATCCCATTCCCCCCCCCCCCGCTTCCCAATATATATATATATATATATATATATACTTTTAATAACATAAAAATCATCTTATCTTTGGTAATTTATTATCTTTAAATATAATAAACATTAATAATATGATTACTATATGTGGTAACCACATTTCAATTCCAACCAAGATAAATTTTAAAGCGTATAAACATACCCTTCCGCAGCTTCGTGTCGGCAAAGAAACTGCTAGTACCTTACTGAAGTTGTATCTTTAGTAACCCAGGCGGTACCAATAAATGTACCTGTTTTCAATATATAACTTGTATAACTATTGATTTACGTTTGTTCTATAGAAATACCGCGGGTAAATTAGGTGTTTAAACGATTCAAAACTTTTTAACTCACGATTTGAACTAAGAATCGCGTTGATTATAATATGCTTACAACTATGTTAAAGAAAGTTATAACGTTTACATTTGCATATCTCTTGACCTAATTACTAATATACGTAATAATATTGCAAAGCAATCATGAATATGCCTAAACCTCAATATTAACGATTACAGTAAATCTTAAACTCAATAACTTTAACGTTCTTGGTAACAAATAAGTAAATACAGTAAAAATTTAAATCGCTATAGATTAGAATACCTTTCATATAAAACGTAAAGTTTGAATCAATGGAAGGTAAACCATGGTGCTAACGCCTCCCCTACCACTTTTACCGCTAATGGTTAATATAATGCTTAAAAACTAACAAAGCCCGTAAAATGTTATAAGTTTTTTATTTAGTATTTCAAAACAACAACCAAGCGGAGAAAAAAATGGGTAAAGCGCTAGTAACAAAATCAACAAAGATCTTTACAGATATTTATAATATCAATGACAAACTAGACACTTTAGTTAAAATTACTATCAAAGCCATTGAAAATTTGAACATTAATTTAAATATCACCGAGTTAAGCATTACTCATAGTAATAAAGACTTATAAACAGCGTCGGCGTATATGAAAGCAGCTTATTTGTAATACTAAATTCACGTTAAATATTTGGGCCAGTTAAACCTTCCAAGTAATATAAAAATATAAGGCGGTAATGATGACGAAAACAAAGAAAAAACCAAAGAATTTGATTGATGAAATCCTAAACCGTATTGTAAATAATATGAAAAGCTCGAAAACAAAACAAAAACCGGAACAGTTGATACTAAATACTAAAAACATCTGGAAAATAAAGACAATAAAAGTGAAATCAATTTCAAAAAAGAACTAAAATAATACAAAAATTCTATAAAAAAATCTAATAAAGACGTCGTATTCCATAGCTAAATCGTATTAGGATTCAAAAACGTATAAAATGGTGGTGGATTTGAAGTTTTCAAGTTACTTTTAAATACGTTATATATATCAGACTAACTCAATACAAAAATCAATTAAATTGATATTTGCGTAAGGGCAACCTACTTATTGTTCAATATGGAGACGTAAAATATTTTTGACTTGATATTCTGGTTACGTTTCCCCATCATTTTTAGTAGCCACATGAAAGGGTGGTTTGTAATCGTGAGCGTTTTATAAGAAAATTCAATCCATAATCACTTCTATCGATTGATTGATATTAAAACAATCATACTTTCCCTTTGAGATGTCGAATTATGAAATATGTAAATAGGGAATGTAAGTTAACCAGTATTTCTTACAATATTAGACGATTTTCTTCAAAAAAAAAAAAACCTTATCCGCTTCAAAGCTTTTGAAGAATGGGTAAACCTTATAGCTGAATTGATATCGTTTTACTAGATTTACTTATTTATTAACAAACTATTATATATTCTCTTTCATAAAGGTTGATGCCGTTCAATCAAGCCTTATAACTTTTCTTAAAACCTAAACAAACTATCCGCTATTATATGCAGCATGGTAATTGTAATGATTGGATTTTATACTTATAACATAGAGATACATTCGAATTTTAATTCATGAAAAGGAGGCTAATCTAGATAATAATGATATCTATCTTAATAAACTCAAATTTAAAACTTAAAGCTGAACGACTTCAATTGAATTATATATAGATAACAAAGGCGTTTAAATAGTAAACACTCATATAGTCAATTCCTTAGATAAAGCTTTTAGTTTTAGGTAACAAGCTGTATTTATATGCTATTCAACGCCAATATATTTTCAAAACCGTTTCTTAAATCTACCTTTCGAATTGACGCCTTATTATAAACGATAATCTGGGGAAAACCATAAAGACTCCAATAATAACTTACAAACCAACTCATGAAGGCTCTAAATTTCATCACATACTTAGATTTTAGATTTTCGATCTTATTTAATTAGTTTGTAATAGTTATTAAATGAAATAAGTTTCTCCATATTCAATGTATGAAATTAAATATAAATCTAATAGAAGTCTTAGTTTGAAGCTCGTTTGGAACAAATAGAGCTTTTGAAAATCATATGCAATAGTAACGCCAAGATTTAATATGCTTGCAAAGGTTCTAATTACAGTGAAAGCAGATAATAACACGATATAACTCTAATCAAAATTCTATACGAAAAATCACTAAAATCGTAGTATTAAAATCAGGATACTTAATGATGAAGGAGTTTTATATAACTCAAATGGAAGCGATAATAAATGACTCCTAAAATGGTACCAAAATAAGATCAAAAAAAGGGAAAACGCCGTTATTATCAACCATAAATTTTACAGTGAATACATTCAAAGTTTTATTTTTATTTATGAAAATATCTGCAGGGAAACGATGGTCTTCCATTTGTGTTATATATATTAAAAGAAATTAAATTGTATCCCCAGTAAGAAGTATATCTCAATAATTCAAAAAGTCGACATTAGTAAAAATTTTATGGTTCTCGGAAATCGATTCGTCTTTTATAATTAAACAGGATATCTATAAACAAATAAACGGGTTATAACTAACTATTGTCTAATCATAAGCTATAGTTTACATCTTATTGGGAGTATTTTCAAACCGGTTTTGGAAACATTTTGATCTAACCGATAGAATTCGATGAAGTATTTATAATACGCTCATTTATTATGAAAAACTCTTGAATCTCAATTTATCAAAACCAAGCTTCGACTAATATACCTACCTTGTAACAGGAAAGTTTATAATTATAAAAATATTCCAAGTTATTATGAAGGGTAAAAATTGGATGAGAGTTTACTATACTATAAAGCTCTACATCCAAAATATCTTAACAACTAATAATGATGAAATGTTATTTATCACGAAATTTATGATTATATTTTATAAGCTCTATGTAGCAAAATCAGCATCTAATTCAATGGAGGTCTCTATACTCGTCTCATTACAAAGAACAACCCCATAAAACCCAAGCCAAGAAATTGACTTTGAAAAAGATCTTATATTCATAATCCTTTTAAATTTAAATAGGCTTCGAAAGTAATATAATTTTTAACCTCCCTAAAATAACTTCTTGAAAGCTCTTATAATGAAATGACGTTCTTGTTTTTAACAAAGAACTTCAATATTGAATGAATACCGAAAAATCGTTGCTAAATTCCCGATAAGCATTAACAAATCTCAAAACGTTGACAAAATATATTATATATGTAACGACTATTTACTTATTGACTCCGTGTAACTTGTCCAGGATTGAACGTATGTTAAACGAAAATTTTAAAATACACCCACGTATTTCATATTTTGTAAACCTAGTTCATATTTCAAAATGTTAAGTTTAAATCAAATAACATATACTGTTGGTAGGTCTTAGACTTTGCAACGTTGTCAATTCGATTGATCAAAGTAAAAGTAGTATTGTAGTAGTTTGATGGTGAATGTATTGTTTTAGGTTTGGCAGACCGCTAGCCGGTTTACACTATAATTTGTATGGCCAATTGCTTAGCCCGTGCCCTAAAGTAAAGTGTAGCTTACTACACTCGACTTATACCAATACGGTAAGTCTGTACAAAGCAATACACTTATAGTACGGTTAACTTTACTAAAAGTAAAGTTGACTCACTACATTATATGTAATACTATTCCAACATTAGCGGCTTTTTAGTTTATACGTGTACGCTAATATAGCTGACTAATTTTTTCCGGTTACCACTAAATTGCTTCCCCATTAACTGGCTAAACCCCTGTTAATTTCAGTTGAATTTTATATTAAATTTCACTCAATTACATGAAAATTAACCCTATTTAGCCTCAATTTCTCCATACCTCCGACATTTAAGTGTATTAACTTCCTCATAAAAGTTTTTCCTCCACAGCCTTCGTAAGTTTTCACTTTAACTATACCACTTCAATAAATCACCATTATTAATCTTCTGACAATCTTCAAATCTGCCAACACATTCTTATTCATCGTTACGTGATTTAGATTTTCCGGGCGGTCTATTTACATAGCCCTCAATATGTATTGTCAGACTATTATTATCTACAAAACTTTCCAAGGATTTATTTAATGTCGCCTTCATCATAGCACTTACGGGGTTGTTTTTGCCATCGATCCATCGAAACTCCTTAATTTACCTCTCTTTTTAGTCTTTAAGGAGTGTTATTACGTCGATTATCAGGCTTTTTTTACTAGTAGTTCCGAGTTTTAACAGGTATTCGAAAAAGCTTTGGAAGGCGGTATAAATTATTAACAGAATAAAAGGAATCTTTAATTACCTAGTAATATGGTTAAGTGTTTCTTACTGTGTTATAAATATGTTAAAGCTCGTTATTATACCGTAAACTTTTAATATTAATACGTTTCATATAATCTTTTTACACTTAACGGAAAATTGATAAATTAGATTTTCAATAATGCTAAACTAATTTTCCCGTCTATTTTCGTGAACTTGGGTTATTAAAAAGCCGATTTGTAAAGAAAGGTCGGTGTTATTCGTAAAAAACGTATCTGTAAAGATTATTAATTTAGCATTTAAAAGGTCGATTAACATTATATTAATTCCGCGGTCCAGACTCTACCTTTACCACTCCAATCTCTTATTTACTTGGTTAAAGTCTTTATCCGATGGTATTTATACTTATTCCGTAATAAAAAAAAGGTAGGAGGCTTTCGGTTAGTGTAGGGTAATAATAATAGTTACCCCATATACGTTATTTCAAGTACCGTTAAGCCTTGGCTTCATTAGTTTTGTCGATCATTATAAAAATAACGTTTTAACCCTTTTGGCGAAAGCTTAATCCGGTATTACCACTAAAAATACGAGTCGATAATTTATTAAAGTTAAGTTGGTTGTTTTCCGTTAATATCGTTACTGGCTTATAATTCTAAAATTTAGAATCTTTGATCACTTATTATTCCAATGACATAAATACAATCGTTCCGACGAAAAACGTATAGATAATTTGTATACCTACCATATTAAAGTCTTTTTTTACGATACTAGTAAACAAGGATCGTATATTAAGGACTTTATTACCAACTTGGATTTAAAATACTATTGGTAAGTTAAAGACTAGTAAACACATACTTTAACTAATTCATATAGTGGTTTAATATAACTTATTACCGTTTTTAAAGGGCAAATAATACGTAGCTCCTACGATAGTTTTAGTAATATAATTCTTTTACAAATCCGTTACTAATTATATATATACTTTCGTAATATCACAGCTATTAAGTGTAAACTTACCTTTAATCCTAGTGAATAAATTTTCTATTAAAGTAATTACCAAACGTTAATTAATTTTTTAGTCGTTAGCGATGTCGAATCATATCAGAGACTTTTTTTCTATTTTTTACCTTTTCATCAAGAATTATGAATAGTATCCAACTACTTTAAACTATAGCCTTGATTGAATCCCTTTATATATAATTCTGGATCTTTTATTCCCCTATGGTATCTTCGTCATTCTTGAGAAATTATTACTCAGAACTGTGTATTTTAACTACTTGAGCTTAATTTTTAGGCTCTGAATCAATTTGTTGATGCATATATTTAGAATCCACGATATGGCATTGTTTCTATATAGCAAAACCAATTATCTATTGTGTTAGTGAGGCTTTAGAAATTGCAAAGTTGTCGATTTGATTGGTCGAAATAACAGTAGTATTGTAATAGTCAAATGGCTGATATATTGATGTAGGTTTTACCTACAGCTGATAGGTCTATGCAGTAATTTTTATTGTCAATTGCTTATTGTTAATTGCTTGGCCTATGCACTTGTATGAAGGGGGCGTATACTGTACGTGGCCTGAAGTCAATGAAGTATACTCACAAAACAATAAACTCAATTTGCAGTTGGTATAGTCAACTTTACTTACAGTCAAGTTTATTTACTATATTAAAATTACTACTATCCCAACACATTAAATAAAATCTTTTTATTCAAACGTTGTAGGAGAAGTTTATCGAAAAAAAGTACACTGTTTCCTAATAATTTATACCTATGGAGTAGTATTATGTTGACAAGATCGTTTTTTTTATGAATGTGATTCGGTATTCAAAAATTGTTTTCGGCACGTTACTGTTATTAGAGTAGCTTTTTGTTCACAACGGAGTTGTTACCGCGTAGCTTATACAAGATCCCAATTATAAAAATGATAACAATATATTTCTTACGTCGTTCTATACTAGGAGCCTCATAGGGTTACTCAATGACAACGAAACCTCAAATTCTTCCGATTCCAACATAGAATCCGATGTTTGGCCTAACTTTATTATCTGTAATAAGCGAAATGCGAACTATTTGATGAAACAGTAAAGTTATCTTGCATCGAATTTTGGAAAACCATGAAAAATGTTACAATGATTAATTAATGACGTAAAGAATTTAAATTTATTGATATAACCAAAAAAATCATATTTACTTTGAATTTGATTAGTTTATTGAAAAATTGGAAAGTTATTATGTTTCCAACGACAATAGCGGTAATAACAACTTTGATGTTTTTATAACAATATTTTTCGCTTACAATTACGAAGTTAACGCTAAACGCATTATGTTAGCTCGCTTATAAACTGGAAAAAACGCGTTTTTAAATGATTTTTCGTTTTTTTATAACATTTGGGTGATTTTATTCACTGAGACCAACGGTATATTTTAGGAATCAACCACTATACTCACAATTATCAAATGTATTTCTCATGATATTCTGATCAATACGTTACTTTTTTAAGATTTTCCCGAAAATTCAAGCGATTGTATGATACGGTTTCCGCTTATTTAAAAACAGTTTTACAATTTCCGTACCTAATATAACGGAAAGGATATTAATGAAAGTTATATAGGCGGAGATAATAATAGTACAGATATTCACAGCGGAGTTTATAACGGTAATGTACCGGTAATTAATAGCTAAAACGATATTTTAAAGACAAGTGTAAATGTTTTATAAACCTGTATTGAAGGACGTGTTATTTGGGTTAATTAAGTCGAATTTCAGCGTATAAAAAATACGTTTTTAATTGACGATACGGTGTGAATAATTACGTAATTCAATCCATTTTTTTTAAATCATGCCTAACACCTGAGCAATTACGATATTACAACTTATACGGATATTCATCTTTCCATTAACGAAATATTTGTGATTTTTGTTCAAAACTATATGAGAAATATCTGTATATCGTCGAATTCAAGTGTTAGAAGAATTTTAATTCGACTCGATACCTAATTCTTACCTTAAAAACAATTCTCTGTTTCCAATAGATTTACGAAATAATTGACTTGTTTTACATTTCAATCAATCTATGTTATAGATATTTCTACGTTATTTGTAAGTAATTTGCCATCCGATTAGGTATCGTATATTTCCATAATATTCCAACGAATTCGTGCAATCATTCGATTAATCATCGTTACCAAATTACAACAAATCTTGTTATAATTTATTCAAAACTCGTTTTCTGCTGGTAATCCCTACCAATGATTAAGCTTTAGACGTTACAATGTTGTCGAATCGAGGCTATATTCGAAGTAATAGTAGTATTGCATAGTCATGTGTTGGATGTAATGCTCTAGGTTTGGCAGACCGGTAGTTAGTCTGCATAGTAATTTGTATAGCCAGTTGTTTAGCCCGTGCTATTGTATGAAGTGGGCGCATACTGTACTTGACTTGAAGTCAAGACACTACACCCACAAAACAATGCACTCAACTGGCAGTCAGTATAATCAACTTTACTGCAAGTAAAGATAACTAACCGCACTGCAATTACTACTATTTCAACAATTTAGATAGGTATAAGTATCGTATTTAAATTGATATTAACTAGTGTTTATAATACAACATTATGTTCGGCACATTATATATAGAGACGGAATAGGTGATTCATCTAGCTTCAAAGTATTTAATGGTTTTAGGACTGGTAAATCGTTATTATTTATAATAAAGAAAGATTATATCCAAATATATAACATCTAAAGGCATCAACGCCACAGTTTTCTACGTGATATTTTAATAATTACATAAGATTTGAATTGCTAAGATGTAATTTGAATCCGTATTCGTGAAACATATTAATTAAATATTAACCCAAAACAAATTAATATTATCAATCATGATTTTATGATTTTTCTTTTAAAAAATAAAGTACATGAAAAGGGACTGAGGCTGACGCTATCGCTCAAGATGATCGGATTCTGTCTATAATCTTCGATGAAGAAGAAAATAGAAACCTTTGCTAGGGGTCTACTACGGAGCTGTGTAAAATGGAGTGACCTGGTTACATTACGGGTAAGGGTATTTTCCCGTGCGGCTTCTGAGCGGCTTTAAAGCACCGTAGGAATATGGATGACAACTACTAGGGATAGCTCTTTGGTAACTATTAGCTTAGGCACCAGCCTGTAACATTAATTTTCGACTTACCGTCTCCCTTACCCCTCCCCCCCCTTTTTTTTCGCGGCGTGGTATGGAAAGTGGTAGAAGATGATGGTAAGTCATGGGAGATAGTAGGTTCGAAATAACCGTTTTGGAGCGGCTTGGAACATTGTAGTATAGCGTAAAAGTTGCCATGCTATCGAATTATGTGGTACCATATAAAAGGCGCCTCTGTCACCCTTTTAATGAATAGTTTGGTAGGCCCATTTTTCGAAAATATGCGCTTCCTTTTTACAACCACTTCTTACCGTCTTATACGAATGGTAGAACAGTGCTTATTGTAGTGCCTTGACTTTACTTTTCCCTCCCATAGAAAGTTTTTAAAAAACAATTTCCTCCTCTCATATTATCATCGTTTATAATCCTTAAGGGAAATCTATGACTCGTCGTAGCTATTTTTAAGGTATTTAAAAACATAAGTTTACTTGTTTAAAAACTGTTTCGTCTTCGCTAATAAGCTTGTAGTTTATTTTTTTACGTATTATAGATATATATAATCATGAAACCCGACAAAAAATATATTTTGAATGTATTTATAAAATTACATATGATTCAAGGAAATTTTATTAGGAGATAAAGACTACATTAAATATATATCACCATTGGGAAATTATTAAGAAACGATTAATTATCGATACCTAACATTACCTTCATTTTATCAACATTACGGGTCGTAGCTTTGGTTATACACATACGCCGTTAGATTAAAACTTTAACGCAAATAAGGCCGTAAAGGAATAATTTGAAGTTAATTCAACGTTAAATACATAAGATTACAGTAAGTTATTTATTTATAAGCTATTCTTCAAGTGTCAATTAGTGGTTAGATAACGAGTAAGGGTAGGTCGCCGTTATTATAAAAACTACAAAAGTTTATTGGGCGACGTAATGGAAAGTTGATACGCGTAATAGGGTAGGTTTAATATTAGTTACTTTCGTTCGTTCCAATACCATATGGGCTGTATAGCTTTCAAATGAAAAATATTGTTTTTAATTAAGTTAGTATATTAATAGGGAGCGTAGTCTTCGCGCTTAACGAATAGGTAAGGAATGTTATTTAAAACGATTCAGTAGCTGATCATAGTTTCGAAGTGTATTGAGGGAAAGTTACGTCATATTAAAGCTAAGTTAGGTAATTTCATCCTCGTTCTTACATCAACTTTCTTGACATAAGTGCACGAACCACCTTGTGACGGAGGGTAGAGGTCTTACACTGTAAACCCTAACAGTGCCTACTTCTAAGAAAAATTTTGAGGTTCAGTCGCTATCAACACCATCACTTCCTATGCATTTTATTCCATCACAACTTCACTAATCGGCTCTATCACCACTTGAATCTTTTCTGGCGACCACGTTTTGGTTATGAAGATCGTCGTCGACCCAATGCACTACCCATGTAGCGGTGTATCTAAAAAACAGCCCTTACAACCAACGATTCCGTCCCTCGTTACTTGTACCAACGTGGCTGTTAAGACTTGAATTTACACTTAGATTTCAATTCGACTTTCATTCTTTTTACGCTGTAAAGTTTTAAAGAAAAACCTTATATATAAGCGTTAATATTTGACGGACATATTTATTTATTTATTTATCTATTTATCTTCAATCCGTCGGTACCCATTCCAACGCCCTAATCGCTTAGCGAGGCCTTCAAATATTTTTCGGATGTTTTTAGCTATCTACAAAAGACTTTTTACGGTATATTACAAGCTTAGTATTATAACTTATTTTATGATTCTTTTTACACTTCTTAATCTTACAGTCTGTGACAAAAAGGTGGCTCGGTTTGTAACTTTCGAAGTATATTTTTCACTGATTTGTAAAGTATATGTTCCTTACCACCACGGCATTTTAAACAAGATATATATATATTATACGCCCTTTACGCTTATAGGGCTATCAGATCCTTCATACCAGTAGGCATCAAGCGGGGACTAAGATAGCCGTATAACACAGTCAGACAAAGGCTACTGTTTTCACACCCATATGGGTCTCTTAACTGTAGGGTTACTTAAGGCATTAATTTAAAAAGCTAGCTTCAGGTTCTATTTTTGGATTTACTCTTTGTTTTTGTACTTTTAAGTTTCTTTAATAAATGTCATGTCGTTGTATCTTTCTTTACAAATATATTTGATTAATTTTTTTTTTTCAAAATACTGAGTGGTGCCTTTTTTTTTTAGTAGCATGTGAAAACAAATATTTAAATATAACTTATATTTGTATTCTGTGCGAAATTCTATATGTGGAGGGACAATTAACACGGTTGATTATAAGACCCAACGGCATTTAACCCATAAATATAACATATTACCTGAAAAATGACCACAGAGGTATATGATTAGGTTTTTAACCTTAAAGATTTGTTTAATTGAGGACAAAGCTTTCATTTGTTTATTTAACAGATTTTATCGTATAATTTAGAAGCAACATGAATTTTTGAATAGGGTGGTTGTTATGGTTAGGTTTACTTGACTTGCAAGCCTTTCCACCGGTATATGTATATATTTAACATTAGCGAGGGTCACAATATACTAGCTGTATAGTAGGTACTGCTAGGATTTTTTTTAAGTAATTTGATAAAAAAAAAGTAAATGATTGTTAGGCAAGAGTATTAAGGGTAACGAGTAAAAGAATAGATCGAGGTAATTTTGGTTTTTTCCTTCATACAAATTGCGTTTTGACTTTAAAATCGTAAAATAACAGCTGTTACGTTATTCAATAACGTAAAAAATATGTTAGGCCCATTTACGGAATAGGGGAAATTGTTTCTTATTATATTCAACCGGTTTATGAAGTAGTTAAAAAGCGTTGAGATCGACGGTATTTAAAAGGTTCGAAAATGGTTTTCAAATTAGGTATTTATAATTTATTTATTTATTCAATACTTTTCGTTTTATGAGGTTATTTTATTGTGAGCGATTTATTAGGGGGTTAATTCGGGTTTATAAAATATCTTTAACATAATATTTCAATTTTATTTTGCCCTTGTTTCGTATCCTATTCATAATTAACGGTTAAAATTACAGGTTTGTTAATTTAGAGGCGGGTTCAGAACGGTTCGAATAAGTTGATCTATATGAGATCGCGGATATTTCCCTTTCGAAATATTAATTTCGATGATATGAAAATCGAGAATACGAGTTATCTTATACTCGTCGTAATGCTAATTTAGTTTTGTTCTGTTGAAACTTATTCAACTTATAGTTTTCAAGAAGAACTTAAACGTTATTCATTACCCGAAATCGTTTTAAAGGGAAGTATTACTTATCAACGACTTCGTTCATA
Source organism: Anisogramma anomala (assembly GCA_038502455.1). Taxonomy (NCBI): domain Eukaryota; kingdom Fungi; phylum Ascomycota; class Sordariomycetes; order Diaporthales; family Gnomoniaceae; genus Anisogramma; species Anisogramma anomala. Next base: position 689,510 of record JASMMZ010000014.1, on the reverse strand, counting down.
CGTCATTACGTTGCCGTCATTATTGCTTACACAAATTCAGTAATATCGTGGGTACGTTGAACAAAATTTTCGTATTTTATATACAACTTGAAACCTAAAATAAATAAACGTAACATGAGTTATATATGATTAATATAATAGTTATAGTCTATAAAAAACGGGTCAATATCGATGGTAATTGTATTTATATTATTTATTATTAATTGATTACCGTGTAATAAGAAATATTCATTAAGTTAAGTGTAAAAGACGAGAAGCCGCAGGTACATTAGAACTTTCTAGTTAGAGAGATCGGTATCACCGTTAGTTTGAGGGTAAAAATCGGTATCAAAACGTTATTTGACTTCTGTCAAGGCGCAAAGATCGTTTTGAAATTGATCTACCTAATTTAAACTTCGATCATCAATAATAAAATAGGAAAATTGTAGAATAGTTAATAATGAGTCAAGAACCACTTTACGTAAACTTGAGTGTTTATAATAGTTATAGTTTCGAAGGTAATAGCTTTGTTAAAACAATCTATAATTACTATAAAGTAACGTGGATTACCGGCACGTTTTCAAGAGAAGTTGATAATAAAGTTAATGAAAAGTTCGTTTTAAAACCTTGTAAAAATCGAAGAGAATTTAAAAAACCCTTTTCGATGACGTGTTCAATAAGGCGTACGTTTATAAATATTGTAATTCCGGTAAAAGCGCCGGATATTGTGTCGTAATTAGGGTTAATAGTACGTTTTGAAAGGGATAACAATGTTAAAGTTGTGGCATAAGTAAGTAATAAAAAGTAAATCGTAAGTAGTTTATAAGAAAGCAGTAATAAACAGCTTATAAATAGGTAACTAAATTCGTTTACAGAATTCCCAAAAATTATCGTTGTTTACGAAATATTTTCAAATTGAAACCTTAAGTACCTAGTTGTTATTTCAACCAATATTAATAGAAAAGAACCGGTAGTTTATATATTTATAATGAATTATTTGAAGGTAATTAACGTAACATATAATAACGACGTTTTAATAACTGTAAGATCGATATTAGCGAAAAGTTTATATTGTTTGAATGGATTTGTTTACGACAGTCAACCGCGAGATATACGTACGCCGAAAATATTTCAAAGTAACTTATTCAGAGCGTAAAAGATGAAATTTCCGGCCTAAAAGAGATAGGTTAACAAAACCTTGTGGAATTTCCTGCTTACTATTTCAAAATATTATATTATGTTCTATACAATTGTCACTTTCATTATAAATTATTTCAAGCCTTAATCAGTGACTGTGTTTCAATCAAAAAAACCTATCATTCGGAAAGTTATCGTATATTTATGAAGTACTTTAAGATTTTACCATCATTAAAAAAAGTAATAAGATATATCATACACCAGAACTCTTAGTTTTTTATTTTAAACAGCTTATAATCCAAATTAAGCTCTTCTAGTAAATATCGTAATTATATTAGGAAAATAATAAGCGTAGATAGTAATATCATATTAATTGAAGGTTAATGTGGTTATCGCGTTGGAACAGATAGTGACCCAAGGCTTTATTTAATTAATCGGCTTTGAAAAAGTTGTTTGAGTCGGAGTTTTAGTAAAAGAAAATAGGTTTAGGGAAAAAGTTAAATTTAAGTAGCTTAAAAACGGAATTTTCTTCGAGTCTATCACCAAAATGGGTACCTTTCCGAGTTAATTGAATTAAAGATTCAATAATCATAAAATTTTGCCAAATGAAATTTTGGTAAAAGTTAGTAAATCCGAAGAATCCTTTTATGTTTAATATAAACGTGAGAGTTGTTGACTTCCTAATAACTCGTAACACTTCCTAGTTTATACTAACTCCGACGTTAATTTTTAATAACAAATTCTAGGTATTTCGTCCTTTATATATCGAATTTGTATTTCAATTTATGGCGATTCAATCGCCTAACGTTTGGAGCTTTGGATACTTACAAAACTTGAAAATTGAAATCATGAAAGGTATTATTCAAATATGATCAGATACCATCGAAATAATAATAAAAAATGTCGAAAAAAGAGCGTTACGAATTATCAATATATTGTTAAAAGGTAACCAATATATCTAAAAAGTTCAAGGAGGTCACGAGTTTTTCGAATAAGTTAAATCTTTTACAGAACAAAATTTTCATTTCATTTCGTTCTACAATATGAAATTTATAAAAAGCGGTTTTAGTATTTATATTGGTAAATTATTCAGCTTGCAAGATATTCCTAAGCGTTTTGTTAATAAACTGAATTAGGTAGCCATCCTTTTTAGTCATAATGTTAAGTTTATGATAGTCAATATAAAAAAGTAGACTACTTGAGTATTTTTTACCGAAAATTACCAAAATATTCGCTAAGAAGCAATTTACGCAAATATATCTTTACTTAAATAATTTGGTCAATATTTTCTATAATACAAGAATACTTTTTGCGATATATTATATAACTGGCTTCGCGGAACCTTTCCAAGTTAGCTTTCATTGTCGTTGGGAAAGACTATTTCATCGTTGGTTTCGAAGCGATAAAGAGGTAATTTATATTTAAGATTTTCATCAAGTAAAAGCGTAATTTTGTCGATGGTATCGGAAAATCATTATTGAGAAAATGTAGTTTTTGGGCGAGTATTTCAATGATATCTTTAAGGGACATAGCGGTGAGTTGTAAAACAGAGGTTTGGTTTCTCCAGATATTTAGAAAGATAATTTGAAGAATAGCGGAGTTAATTTCTTGAAGTACCATTTATATGGGTGTAAACCCTTGTTTTGAAACGCGATAATATCTCTTCGTACTCAAAATATTCTATATTTTAAAGTGGCATAAGTTACCTATTAGTATTTCATTTTATTTGTATTCTCAATAACGTCGTAAAAGAAGCGAAGAATAACTTAAGTTTATATTTGATATGTGTATTTATCAATTTTAACGTTTAGAGAAGTTATAAAAGAAAGAAGTTATGAGGTGAAATCAGATACGTGATACGTGATTTCTCTGAGTTATCGTGGTAGAATAGAAATATGCCAGAATTTTAATTTTTTAATAAGTGAATTTTATGTGAAGTTATAGTATTTATAAACTGTTATCAAAAGTTGGTGCGGATTTACTAAACCAAATTCAAGTTGTGTTAACGTTTGTATAAAGCTATGGATAAAAGTTACGCTTTTCCCTTTTAAACGTAAATATTTTTTTGATCGAGATAAGGTGAATACTTTTAATAGCTTTGGTATTAAAGTTGTTTGAGTATTATATTAGATTAAATAGGCATGTACGGATACAATAGCCGATCACATTAAACTGCTAGTATAACCTATAGTTTTTATGACGGGAAAGTTACAAATAGTTAACTTAGGTAGCGCGTCGTTGAAAAGTGGTTTGAAAGGACTTTACGCTGATTATAATTTTTTTTGGTTATTGTAAGCGGGCACGTCATCTTTATTTTTTTGTGTTACGTATAGCTCCCACAGTATTCATTAAGTTAACATAGCTGGCGTTACTCTATCGAATATGAAGGTTGTAAAGTCGTTTATTAATAAGTTAAACGCGGGCTACCAATTCGTTTTAATTCAAGGATATGTCGAGTGAGAATAACGTATTAATTAATGTATCATTAATAACTTCTTTTTCAATAGTGAGTTTAATGGCGTATTTTGAGATTATTTTGCTTGCCTTGACAAATGAAGCCTTTTAAACGTTAAAAATATATAAAACTGTTTACGTGCTTCTTATTTTATATCTATAAGGTAAACGATAATGGTTTCAACCGCGTTCAATTCGTAATAATAGGCGCGAAATATAATCAAAAAGGTACTATTTTCGTTGATATCGTTATCATTATTACGGGCGTAATGGTATATCATAACAAGTTTGGTAAGGATCTTTCATTATGAGAAAATGACGTGAAAGTATTTCGTAATATTAGTAGACGTTAGGTTTCTGTTCAATTGATATAATATCGTAGATTTTTAAACCCGAAATATTAACTGAATACTATGAAACATAACCGGCTAGTTGAGGGACTTGCGTTTAACTAATTAAAGTTTATCGAGTAAGGAGCTGGTAATATTATCGAAATTAAAAAGATTCTAATTATCGTCGTCGGGAGAGTTTACGCGGTTTCCGGTAGGGAACGACATGGTAGTTACGTCGTTCGTAGGTAACGTGGTAGGAACTTTTTCAGGGGGGGTTCGTTTTGAAAACGTAGGTGTACCGGTAACTTCGAATTGTCGGATTATATTTGTTAATACGTTGACTACGTTAACATTCAATTTTCCTAGGGGGACGATGTATTTGCGAATGGTTTGGTCGTATTTAACAAACTTTATATATAAAACGTAGATGAATGATTCGTATTAAGCAATAAAATAATTATATTCATTAGTTGAAGCGTTTCTAATCTATTCATCTACGTATACGTACAGAAATTGTTTTAATGCCTAAGGGTTCAAATTTGAAAGGTTGGAAAAGAAAGATATAACTTGAGATTGTAACTGTTAGTAAATAACTAAGATACTGTCGAGAAGAAATCAATCATTATATTTAAAGACACTAACACCGGAGCTTTCGCTTAATGTGGTTGTATTTTGCTTATAATCCTCGATAAAAAAGAAAGGAAAAACCCCTACTAGTTAGTTTCTACGGAAATGTAGAAAAATGAGTAATCTCGTCACATAACGGGTGATGGCATGCTCATGTAAAACTTCCGAACGACTCTAGAGCACCATACGAACATCGAAGGCAACTACCAGGACAAGGTTCCTGGTGACCATTAGCCCAGACACCCGCCAGTGACAGTATACTCTTATTTAACAAAACACTCGAATATGAATTACTCTTGTATAATTGGAAAGCCGATTATAATCTTAAAATGATCATAAAAGATGACTGTTTTTTAGTTTTTGAGGTACGTTGTACTGAATGTTATAGGATATGTTTTGGTATTAGGAAAAATACTGGTGGAATTCTTAAACAATTGCTGTTTTCGCTTAAATCGTCCCTCAACGTATAACTTCGTGCTTTTTGTTGAGAAACTTAGAAGAGGTTTACGCTTTTACATTAACTACTAACGGCTTAATACAATTGTAAAAGCTGACTAATACCCATATTATCTTACTAAAAAAACTGTTATCAATAATTTATGGTTCAAGTAATTTGATAAGTTTAACATTATAAACACTCTTTACAATTTTTAGATTAAGGAAAACAACGAGTTAAAAACCATATTTCGTATCCGTTTCGGGTTTTTCGAGTGGTTAATTACTCACTTTAGCCTTTTCAGCGTATCAATCACTTTCCAATAGTATATCAACAATTCTTTACATCTTTTACTCGATATTTTATGCTTTGTTTACCCTAATAACGAATTATTGGAATAAACGTTCAATTCAGTGATGTTAAGTCAACTATACTGATAGTTAGTTGATTGTATGAACTTCAAATTGACTTTATTTTATGGGATCGATTTCATGGAATGCAAGTCGAGTGCAGTAGATGGCCACTTTAGATAAGGGTATAAGCTAAGCAATTAGCCATAAAAATTAGTGTGCAGACTAGCTAGTGGTCTACCCAACTTACAAGTAATACATTACTACTTTCAATGCAATACACTAGTTATTTCGACCACGATTCGAATCAACAACGTTGCAATATCTAAAGGGTTATAAGGCAAAGTCTATCAACAAATTAAATATTTTCGGTAATACAATGAGGTATAATACCTATATTGGAAGTCGGTTTTATAGAAAACATTGTTCTAAGCTATAGCCGCTAAAAAGCAGTTAAAATACCATTGAAGAAAAAAAAAAAAAACCAATGATTTTATGTAAAGGGATTAGTCTAGGGCTGTCGCTTAAAGAGGTGATATATTATTTATAATCCTCGATAAAAAGAGAAGAAGGAAGGAAATCCCAGCTATCAAGCTAATATCATGTATAACGTAGCTCAATTATATAACTAGTTACATAGCACTAGTATAGCAATAAGTATTCTGGAAGCATGACAGTCGCTAAGGCCAGTCCCCTAGCAACAACTAAGGCAGGCACCAGCCTACGATAGAAAATTTATATTTATTACGTAATTAACAATTTTTTCATAATATATTTGTATAAATTTTACCATGTCATATAAATTTATGAAAACTGAATCAGTTAACTTGAAATTAAGAAGTTATTGAACGTCTTTCACTTTGTTTTGCCTTATATTTCAATCATCCGTATTACAAACGCACAAGTAACTAACTAGAACTTAAACTGAAGGCTATCTCAAGTGACCACGGCGGACGGGCCATCGAGTGGCCAGGACGTACGGGTCATAAAGGGATCTGTGCACGCACAACATGGTCTATACGCGTACCGTTGCTGCCCATGTAAGGTGGTTGTGCTGCGAATTCAGTGACAGGATACCTAACCGAGTGCCAGGCGCCGAGACGAAAGGACTGAGCTCGAGCGATCCTCAGCGCTTGCGCAACAGGCTCTTTTCATACCCAGAGGAGGACCCTCACCCGAGGAGGCCAAGACTCTGTCCGGGTCGGCCACCATTGCACAGCAGCAGGCCAATTGATGGCGGATAAACTTGACGCCCTATTGCAGGCCGATCGCAACCTTCGCGCAGTAACGTGCAGCCGCTTGAGCAAAGCAGCCCACGTGTCTATGTTCAGCTGTGCTGCTGTCCTCTGCCACTACTGCACTCTCCTGCTGCTGAAGGGTCTCGCGTCGCTCGAGTGTCTCCGGCTGCATGTCGTCAAGCATCGAAAAGGTTTCCAGAGCGAGCGTCAGACCGAAATGCAAAGAAGGGAGCACGTGACCCACATGATCCGTACCTTGTGACTCGGATGCGACTATTGACCCAGTCGACCTCGATGGCGACACATCAGATCATATCGTGAGCATCCTGGGCAGCACTTGCGCTGACTTTGCCATGGATGGCAAGGCGGCCGACGCCGGACTCCAGCTGCAGTGGACACGGTCCAGTCAATATCTCTAGCGGACGTAGCCAAGGCTGGCTAGGAGGATCTGTCTCCCGAATGGCGCGCGTGCAGGGCCTGTCGAAGGCTCGCGATTCCCGATGCAGGAAGAGAGGGTTAGGCGCGGCGGCGCCGAGTCTTCTCGAGCCGGCAGCTTTCCTGGTGTCTACTTGGGTCTGTTTTTACTCCTCTCCTGGAACATGGTCCCGCACGAAATCCCTTGCCCTTGCTGGTCTCCCGGCCCGTAGCATGAGGGCCGGTGACGAGACCGAGGTGCATGATCTCAGTCCGCGACACAACCGTGCGCTGTGCTGCAGCATACACAGACAGCGGGAGCAAACACCAGCGCGGTTCAGGCAGATGGGCCTCCTTTGCTGCGCTTGGGAGGCCACTGGAGACTTGGCTCGCGGCCGAGGGTGTTGCTGCTGCGAAGGCAGGCCATTGTGCAACGTTGGATCTTAGACAATGCAGTGCAGCGTGTTCAACCATTTCAGATGCCAGGCATGCAGCCGGTTAGGAGTTGGGCCGGCCGCCCGAGAAGCAGTGCTAGACATCAGGCTGCCGGGTGTTCGTACCCAGGAGCCAGTAACGCCATCAGGGCGCTGCCAGCGCCAGTACGCAGGCCATGGCCGCTCCCGGCAAGCCATGGCTGGCGATAGTTTGGCGGCTGACAAACAGGACCAGCATGATCTTAATCTTGATCTCGATGGGATGTCTTGGATCCGGCGGTGTTGCTGAGTGGCACGTCGTGGGCCACGGGGCGTGTTTGGCGCGTACATGGCATTCTCTGTGATGGGCTCGCGTGGCCAGATGTAGCGGAACACCCGAGGGCAGAGGTTTGCTAGCGATAGCTGCCAGCCCTCTGTCGGGAGGCCGGGTCGCATCCCACAGACCGAGCCGGTATCTGGAACAGCAATCTGAGGAGAGACAGGACTATGGCATGGGCTATGGCATGGGCGGCGGCCTTATGAAGACGGGGGGTCGATCGAGCCTCCAGCAAGGATGAATGGCAGATGCAGGCTGAAGCCCGATGCTGGTTCCCGATTCGCGAGGAATCCAGACCGAACTCGACGTTCTTCGGGGAACGTTCGGACGGTCGCTTAACAACTTCCATCAAAACTTAACCTAAACGAAGCGGAACTCACGAGGCACCAAACGTGTGTGGGGGCCATGGTGCACTGAAAGCCACTGTGGGATTCTTGGCTGCAGGGCCGCAGGGCCGCAGGGTCAGGGGGGAAGGGCTGTTTTAGCGCTCTTTACGCAGTAGATCCCTGTGTCCGGCACGTCTACTAGGAATCCTAACCGTCCTTCTTCCTCCGCCTCCTCACTGCTCACTGTATGTGTACCACCAACCTTTCCGCTTGCCTGCCACATCCCTCCTTCTTCTGCTTCTGTGGCTGCTGCTGCTACCACTGCTACTGCTACCACTGCTACTGCCAAGAGGGACGGGAAACACAGTCAGTGTCTGTGACTATTGCGCGTAGCATGCAATAATCCGGCCGTCACTTGGTTTGATTGACATCTTTGTTTTTGTCAACGTCGTTGACTTAAACACACCAAAGCCAAGTGTCGGAGCTTGTAACGTAAGTGAAAACCAGTGTTCACTCTTACAATGGGTACATAACAGCGTTCTCACGTAAAAAAGTAGGTGGAAGTCGTCTAGTAGCTCCTATAATTCAGACTTTTTTTATTTATTGTTCTATTTGTCACTTAGCCCCGTACCATTATTACTTCGATTAAATTACTCGAATATATGGTGTAATACCGATTCAACATCTGTCAACGATAAAATTTGTCATAAAGGAATCAATTTTGAATAAAATAGAAAAATAAAAAAAATCAACTTTTGCAACAGCTAGAGTTAAGTGAACGAAAACGTTATTATTACGTCAATTATTTTGATACTCGTATGAAAGTAATTGAAATTACTAATGAATCAGTAATCAAGATTTCTAATTTGATGATGAACTTATAAAAATAAACGTTATATATAAACTTAAACAATTTGTGATTAATAATAATATAAAAAACATATATAATAAATCTGTTCCAACAAAAATTATACGCTTAATAAATGATATTTTGGATAGTATTATAGATAGTATGTATAAATAACGAACACATGATATTAGTTTTGTGCTGGAAGGCCCTTTGGGAAGTACACAACTCTAAATAAAGTGCTTATGCTCTATTTCAAAATATGAACTCATATAAGTCTTTTTTATATATCTTCCAATATAACTCTCACTATAAACTATCTACATGATGTACTATTTTAGTCGAAGTTTGGAACCTAACCAACAAATATCCTTCAATATTTTATTAAGGTAAACCTTTAAATCGTATAGAATTAATATTGAATATTGTTGGTAAGGTCTTTATTTTACTAGGTACGTTAGACGAGTAATCGTAAAGATTTTTGTTTGCATTGAAGTAGATAGTAAGATGGAAGAGAGAAGAGGCATCCAGAGAGTGTACGCTACAGGTGAGAGCTTATAACCTCACACTCGGGTAGTGGCACTTTGCTATGAACTTTGCTAATCTCTCTTCTGGGTAGTGATACTCTACCGTACATTTTTTTAATGCTACTTCTACGCAGTTTCACACTACTATACACTTTGAAGGAATACACTTTATAGAATAGCATGTTACCATGCACTTCATAAAGGTGTAATTTGCAATGTAGCCGTTTATGAACTAGTAAGATATATGAAAATATCCATTGAAGTAATATTGTTTCTCGTAATGCGGCCCGTATCCGTGATTTAGCAATGCTAATTTAAAGTAATACGGTGCGTTTTCCGTAGTTGGGTAGTAATAGTTTGATTAATAATGTAATTTACATCCGTTATTCAATAATAATAGTTAGGGTATAATACAGTTGATATCCATAATTTAGTAATAATAGTTTTGTAATCATAAAGTTAATATTCGTAATTGAATGATAATAGTTTGGGTATTTTAGAAATCGAACTGGTTTAGATGAATATTTTCAATCATGGTAGTAATTATAATGAAGCTCTAATTAATTTAGGTAGGTAATATAATTATTAATGATGATATAGTTATTAACCCTAGAAGGGTATAATTGCACAGGTGTTACGAGTATTAATTTATGTAATGATGATCATAGGTGTTGCTTATATAAGGGTTGATATAAAAATATATATCTTTATCAGTTTAAGTAAAACCTTCTTTTTTCTTAACCACACGCCCCTATTTACATCGTAGATCTCTAACCAATTAATTGACGTATATACACCCAAATCACTATTTTAATTAATTATTTACACAGTTTTTATAAGTAAATTACTACACCAACACCATATTTTAACCGATTTAGAAAATAGATAATACGTAAAAACCGCTTTATTAAGCGCCGTTTGATGCGGTAGGGTAAGCGTAAAAAGACTGCCGCCGCCGTCGCCCACCGCACCGCCACCACCCCCACCCCCAGCCCTGCTTTTTCAAGAAGTATATTATTAATTCCGGCTTTATTTTTAGCCTTCTCCGCCGTCGCCGCCGTTGACAATATCTATATCCACTTTCTCCTTTTCTTTTCCTCTTCTTTCTCCCCCAATCACACAAAAGATGAGCGAAAGACTTTTAAGTTCAAAAACCTTACCCTTTCGCTACAGCTAAAACTCTTATAACTAGTAACAGCTACAATTTCCTCACGCCTTAAACGTAGTCGGGCGGAGTTATAAAACTATTCGTATCATCAATTTTCACTTCAACATTTTCTATTCAAATGTATTTGTAAATAAAGCCGAGGCGGCCGACTTATTTCGCCGCCTCAATCTACGGCTCATTAGAGTGCGTTACGTGGTTTTTTTAACACGTAAAGTGTTACAGCGGCGCACACGAGTCCGTAGTTCCGGGCCGCTAATAAATACGTTTTACGTGTCGTATATCGTATTTACGGCCGCAGGCAAGTTTATTAACAACTACTACTAAAGCGGAGGTAGGTTGGTATATTATTACCGTTATAAGAAGATTAGCAACAAATAAGCCCCCGTTTTATTTGTTTTGAGACCGTAAGTTGAGGCCTTATTAGATGTCCGCCATCCCCATAGTAGGTTAACTATTAACCTACGAATCTAACCGCGACTAATAATTTCCCATTATTTTAAAATATGAATCAGGGTGCTTTTCAAGATTAATTATCTTCGTAATAACTAAAATAAGGGAAAACTAATTCGTAATCAACGTTAATCAGCTGCTGAAGGAGACGGAAACCGCTATCACCGCCTAAAAATCTAGTTTGTGCATATATTACATAGGTGAATTCAATGAAGTGGGCGTATATTGCCGTAAAAAGAATGAAAACACCACCCGCGCCCCTACCTACAAGCATATAACCTAAGGCGCGAAGCCACTCTTTTAGCAATGTCAGTGGCGATAGAGGTGACTTTAGTGACAACGACAATGACGAGGATAGCAAGGAGGAGGAAAATAATGTTATGAACTCAGGATATTAAACATTGAGTCTATAGTTACGTGACTATACACGTAACAAGATATGAAGTATCCGACCCAGGCACGGTCCGGGAGGGGTCCGAGCGCGGTCCGCAAACGGCACGTACGAGGGTACGTAACGGGTTAGGCACTTATTATACCTATAAATACAGTACAAAGGGCTAATATGACCTCTTTTATTTTTTCTTCTTTAACTTAATAATAGATTTTTCAGCAGCTTTCTCACTTACTATTATAGTTGAAATTATAAAATATCAATAAGTTTTTTTTATGTTTTTGAAGGGACATTATTTCCAATGAACGAATAGATAATAAAATTCAATAATTTCACAATATATTATAACAATATGTGAAAAAATAGGCGGTTAGCGAATACCTAATCAACCACCTTTATAAACATACTTTCGACCTTTCCAAGCCGACTTGACTGATATATCTCGTTTACAATATATTATAAGCTATATAATGTTTATTGTAAAATCAATTTAATAACCTAATGAATCGACTTTCGTTTTCAACCCTATATTAAACTTCGCCCAAGTCGTAATTGAAATTTTACGATTTGAAGCCGACGCAACGGTAACTCGTGCTGATCTTTTAACGTTTAAAGATAATGAAAAATGATGTAACCAATCGTAATTCGACGGATTAATCTTAATGTAAGGATAGACGTACCAAATTGACAACTTTAAATTACAAGCGAATAAAATATTAATAGGGAAAAATCTATATATATTTTTTTTCATACAATGTTACTATAAACCGCCGGTAAAGTAAATGATTATAACATATTTCAAAACGAGCTATTACGAAGGTATATATAATATAAAAAGTTTTTCCGATTATATTAAGGTTACGTTTAACAACCTTAATCGTGAAGATAAAACATTAGTCACTTTAAAGAGATTAATTATTAGAGATAAAAGCCTGTTAACTTTATTGATTATTAGGTTTGAAATATTATCAATTTCAATAGTTGAATTAACTTAATCTCCATCCATAAAGTGTAATTTGCTATGTTATCGCGTATCTCCAAGTATTTTCGACAAATTTATTAAAATAAACGTGAACCGTATCAACTATATCGCGGCGTTAACGAAGTACCGCAAGCTCGCCAACGAACTAAAGTCTTTAAACTTGAAATAAAGATTTAGACGATGATTATCGGGATTTGTATCAATATAATAACAAAAGAAAAATTGAGTTATAGTAGGAGTTATACCTTTGGGATATCAGCGTCAAGGAGCCGTATTAATCGAACTAACTATTTTAAGAAACACGATCGATATATGTTTCTAACCTTGAAAGTAAAGCGACGTAAATAACGGCGAAGAAACATGGGGTCATGCAAGTTACAAGGCGGTACCTATATTATAGTTTGATAAACGATTACTAACGTGGTTACAGACTTCGCCCGATATTACTTACGAAGTAAGTGTATACGGTTTAAATCAAAAGGAATGAATAAAGGTTTCTTGTTAAAGGTGACGGGGAAAGCCTAATTCCTAAATAAAATTTCGTTCAAAAGTTATATAGCCTTAATGGTGTAGTTATAAAATCGAGTAAAAAAGAGTTTAGTTTAATTAGGACGAGTATAAACGAGAATTTATTTCCGATCATTATAATTTTGAATAACATTTGCTTTTTAAATATTAAAATAGATCTTAGTTATAACTATTATTATATAGTAAACGAGGCTTTGTTATGATAATTAAAAATCAAATTCGGTTGCTATGTACTCGAAATTTGGATAAGATATTAGGGTTACGGCGGAATACACGTATTATTTAAATTACCAAGTTTTGAATAAATATAAATTCATAGTCAAACCCCATATTAATATATATTATTCCCAGAATAACGTGGGATAAAATTCTCAAAATACCTTTGATACGATATTGATATGTAATATTAAACGGCAACGGTAATCGTTTAGTACTTCATAATTAAAAAAATAGTCTTTGATTCAATAACAATACGCTTTATGTAGGACGTTATACGAGGCGTCATCGGATTGGTTGATATTGATTTAGTAGTCCGTTTTTAATAGGTAATATACTGTATAAAGAATGAATCGTAATAAGATTTTACTACAAGTTGTTATAATATAATACGGATTTTATAATCGACGGCGCCTATCATTATAAAAAAAGGATTAGTTATGTTTTTCACCCGAATTTGAAAAGTTCCGCAACTCATTAGATAAAAATAAGGTAATAAAACTACCCTATATAAGGTAAAACTCGATTATTATACTTATATTAAACCGTACTAAGATATACTTCCAAAAAAAAGACTCTAGTCATTATTATTTTCGATATTCAAAATTAGACTTACGTATTCAAACGTTTCATTATGAAATTGATAAATAAGGGTTATGTTTTCCCGAACTTTTCATCGGTTATGGCACCGGTATTATTAATTTCTAAACTGAAATAGCGAGAACGGTTTGATATCCACGACCTGATATCAAATGAAATTATCGTGTTAAATCATTTTCCTCTACCTTTAATTAAGGAAGCCTTATATACGTTATTAAACTCGATATAACTCACGAAACAAGATATTTAGTCATCCATTTACCGCATCCGAACTATATCCGAATAAATAGAGTTAACCGCCTTTCGTATACGTTCCAGGGAATTTGAATAGTTGATTACTCTTTGAAATTAACTAAAATGGACGCTTCCTTTAAATGATATGTTGATTATATGATAGCCGATATTTTGAATAATTGTATCATTGTTTATCTAGAAAACTTTTAAATGTTTTTGTTTCAGTATCAAATAGGATTATATAATTAAACTTTGTGGAGTTTTAGGACACTTTCGCGATAAAAGATTAAACCTAAATTTTTTAAAAATGTAACTACACAGTTAAAAAGTGAAAATATCTTGGTTTTATCGTAACGGTTAACGTAAATAGTCCGGACAATCATAAAAGAGTCCAGATAATACGTAAATAAAAGTTTTTGATATAATTTAAAAGATTCGAAGTATTTTGGGTTCTGCTGATTCTTATCGGGACTTCATTAGTAATTTCTCCGATTCACCACATTATCCCGTTCGAATAACTATGTGAGGAATTCGTTAAATTGAAACAATATGGAAAAACATGGGTTTCAATCGTTCAAAATACCTTTAAAAGGGCTTCGATTTTGGCATATGACAACTCAAATCGTTTGATGGTGAGAAATTGAAATTATTTGGAAGTAACATTAAAAAGGTACTTGTTATAAAGTGAAGAGAAAAATATTATGAAGCTAATAACTCATTATTAAATACTATCAAAGGACGCGAAATGTAACTATACTATTTATAATAGGGACTTTCTTTCGGAAATATTTTATTTAAAGATGTAGTCTTTATAATTTCGTAGTATCCGCACCATACTTACAATCTAAACGGATTACAAGCGTTTAGAATTTTTTATTACCTCCCCTAATTTCGAAACGTTAAATTCGATAAGCCGAAGTTCTTTTGCTTTTCTAATATTACTTACGATACCAACCCGCGACTTAAAAAGCCTCCTCAAATATATTAACCCGTAAATTACAAAATAAACCCGAAGTTTCCATATTCCCTGCGCGAGTTCTTTAACGTATTTTCATTACCATATCAAATATAATAACGATAAACACATATATTATCATAACGTATATTAAGGAAAGATATACAGATAATTTCATTAAAACGGATGTTGAACAACTGCATTGCGATAATATACACTTGAAGGGAGAGTCAGACGATCTCAGGGTATCGTTACTAACGGGATCGCTCTGGGATCAGCCCGCGCCTGTATCGTTAATTATAAAGCGCCGGTAAACGCCGAAACGTTAAAGGCTATAATAACGCTGCGAGAGAGGACCGCGTTAATCCCGCTAATTTTTTTAACGTCGAATAGTTAGCATGATTTTGGGCTAGGTACCTTTGCGAAATCATAAAAAAAATGAATAAATAACCTATCATATGATATTCGCCTACTAATGATTTCTGGAGACAATAAACGCTTCCCAATTACGGTAAAATACTCTGTATAAATTACGTGTTAAAAATTGACTAGAAAAGTTCGTCACGATACTATAACCGATCATTAATATCAAATTGAAACCTAATAACGATATACATCTAATAAAAAAATCTACAACTCGCGTATTATAAGTTATCAGGGTAAAAAAGTTTCCATTTCGAATCCTTTCACAAGACTATTATTAAAAAATGATAATCACAAAGATTGGACGCCTATATAGAATACATACGTAATATAATGGTACGAAACTTCGTTGTATTTTACGATGAAGCCTATTTTTACCTTTTTTATACCAAATCGGTATTAATTTCATATTCTTGTTAATTTCATAATCGAATTATTAGTTACCAACGGTGGCCCTCGATATTTATTAGTGTTTACGAACTGCCTGTATAAGCTTTTCCAGTTCGAAGTTATATAATTTATAATCGCCGATACGTTTGCGAATTACTTTCGGTATATATAGTTGAAAATTTATAGATTTCCGGTTTTTATTATTAACAACCTCGGTTCGAATTAGATATACGTACTTTGAACGACTTTATATTTTTTTGATAAATGTTAAATAACTTTTATAGACGATATAATACTGATAAATGGATAACGATAATAAATGGATAAATGAAAAGATTTAAAGGTACCTATAAATCATCCTTATCATTTAGTAATATAATTCAATATTATTTTTTTCCTCTTTATTAATTGGTATACAATAACAAGAAGGGGGAGGTTGCTGGGTTTAATCGAAACCAGTTAATTAATAAGTAAGAAATATCCAATATTCCTAATTTAAATAATAATATAAAGTTATCGACGAATCCGAAAGGACAATTTGGTATGTTTTGAAAATATTTACGAAAATTTAAGAAGCTCGGCTACGTGGCGATAATATATATCTAATAAAAAATAAAGATAACGGCACACCGTTGGGAACGTTCGGCAAAGAAACATAAAATGAACGACTAGGTTTAACTGAACTTATATAATATGAAACCCAATCATCCAAGTAGAATAATCGATTAATTTTAAAATTAATATCAGGTAGTCGGCATTCCGAATCCATTGAATATTATTTTTAATGTTCTTAAAAAATACTCCGTATTTTTCGTAAAATTGATTCAATGAACGCTTACTAACTCTTTTTTTCGTAGTTTTCATCCGATATTCACCCGAAACTAGTTTTAATTATCAATGAAGAGTGATAAAGCATATACGAGAAATTTCAAATTTAAAAAATATTGTTACTAAAACGAAGTGGGGCGGTATTCCTTTTATATTAGTTGAGTCAAAAGGTTATAAGAAGCAGAGAAAAAGTTTGTGGTGAAATTACTAATATATAATAACACTGGAAAAATTCGAAACGGAATAAATAGACGTTTGATTTTATAAAAGCCGGGTTTCTTGACGTTGGTGTTGGGCATATACTAAACAAATTTTGTTGGGCGAATCTCCTTTGCTCCGTTAATAATATAATAATTATGAAAATAGGGAAAATTTATTACTATTGAAGTATATTACGATAAATAAAAATAGGTTTATGTTACCCATTTTTTTTGAATAGATGATATCCGACTGCGAAACGACATTTACACCAAATTATTAGATTTAACCTATCAGTCATTATTATTTCAATGTGGATCCTCAGAATAATAACACCGTTAATGTAAAAAACCCTATTACAATTAATCGCGGATACTTCAAAAAGGCCGGTAAAAGCAGATAACGTAAAACGTGGCGGGTGCTAATACAGGGGCAATTGGTGAAGGGCGGGGCGAACGTTAAGCAACGTCGACGATAATAGGTAAGGTTTAACAGGGCAAGTATTAAAGGGGACCGACATCGACAGCTAACGTAAGGCAGGGTTGAGAAAGCAACCCTTTAGGCGGAATATAAAAATCTGGAATATATTAGTTTATGCTCGAGCGAAACGGTCGACCCAGGCACGATAGACCGCCCATTTACGATCGACACGATCGATTTCTTTTTTAGTTAGGGTAAAAAAATAAAATATGGGGAGAAAAATAACTTTTACGGTTTAGTTTTTAACGTCATTTGTTTCAGCTATATAATCCCAAGCTTATATTGATGATAATGTATATAGATTATATAATAATATTAATTTCATTACTTCAATTCAAACTACAAAAGGGTATACTATAGTTATTAAAAAACCTGCGTAAAAACAAGTAGTACTAATATACATAATATAAAGATAATGAAGAAAATGTTATTACGATAAAAAAGCTAAAGGGTGAATAATAATAGAGAAGTTTTAAACGAAAAAAGGCTGGCGAAGCAAAAACAATTGAAACTTCTAGTAAAAAGGTAAAAATTTATATTATCGAAACGGTAAGTACGCGTTGAACTCGATTAATATGTTAACACCGGGTAAACTAATTAACTAAATCGTAAAACGCGAAAATAAAAACGGGTTTGTAACTCGAGATATCTGTTGAATGCTCAAAAACAAGAAATAAAATAAAACCTCCGTTTTTAAAATCTATAACTAATTTTATTGATAAAAATCATTAACCGGGAGAGACTTTAAACAAGCTTATATACTCAATATACTATGAAAAGAGTTAATTTACGGTCGTCTCTCCTATAAAATTAATTTTCAAAACTTACTTCATCATCAACCTTTCGGTAGATACGAGATCTTGACACACGATAAATATAAACGCAAATAAGAAATAATGCGAAGGTTAAAAACCTATATATATAAGATATCAAGATATCTTTTACTTATATTAAAAGAAGTTAAATTCTATCATTGTTATTATTGAAAGAAGAAAGGTAATTTATAATCCGAAAAAGCTATGAAATAACGATCACAGTAGAGTATTTATATATAATAAGGTAGCATATTTAACAGGGCGGCTGATTATTTTAAGTAAAGGCGCTTGTAAAATTATAATGTGACTTAAACCTGTTATAACTACTAGCTATATAGATAAAGAGTAAAGTTAATAAATTATAAAACACCAAAGTTTAAAAGGAAATCAGAATCAAATATTTACAATAAAGCTATTATAAATGGCGAAATAAAGTGAAAAATGTGAGGAAGAAATTTGAAAAAAAAACAAAAAAAAAGAAGGAAAATTTGAAGAGTTACGTTAAAAGCCCTATTTAAAAATAAAAACGGACTGGAATCGATATAGGTTATACATTATACAGTATGTTAAAAAACACGTTATACGGCGCCTGCAGCAAAAGTGATATATTATATGACGCGTAAAAAGTCGAATTATACGACGTCGGCGACCCAGGGTTCAACCAGCTAATACTTTATATATCACGTTAGAAATTGAGTTATAAGTCCTTTCTCGGCTTGCTCCTAACCCATATACTAAATGGGTACGGTTCACACCTTACATGAAAAAAATAAGATTTCCCGGCCTTTACGGCGTTTAATAAAAAGGGAGGCATATTATAATTTAGAACCAGTAACAATTAAATTTATAGTTTACGTTACTATATACGTAACAGTATATATAATTCCTGGTCCAGACCGGGTCTGGGCGTGGTTCAGGCGCAGTCCGTAAGCAACACAAACGAGGTCACGTAACGGACTAGGTACTAAACATGTCCATAAGATCTGTACGAAGGGCCACTGTAGCCTCTTCTAGTTTTCCGCCTGTACCTCAATAGTTAACTCTATTTGGAACCTATTTCACTTACTATTACAGGTTAGACCATAATAAATAACGAGGACAACAATGAAACGTCGCCTTTCCCCTTCTCCTTTAGCAGCGATTAACCACCTGTTGTTATACCTTAGCTGTTGTACCTGGCCCTAGTATAATTCTTTATATAATAAAACAATGGTTTTTTTTTTTAAAAAAAAAAGTAATTTAAATATTCAATACAATAGGTAAAAAGCGAAGATAATTTCTATAGGATCTTATCAAGAAAGATAAAAAGTGATGATGTGTTGTAAATATTGTAAATAGTGAAAATACAAAGTGATAGTATATTGAAAACAGTAAGAATAGTAAATTGATACAACGATCAAATATGAAAACCAATGTAAATTACGAATTCCAATAGAGACAATACATTTACAACGGCGCTAATAACGGATCTAAATAAAGATGAAATACCAATAGAATTACAAAAATGCAAAATTGAAAGGAAACGATTTATTTAGGCTAAATGATATGGTGTTTGATAGAGATTGTAAAACCTTTTTGATAACGTTAACGAGAAATATACTCGTTAATACAAACGTTTTTAATAACCTATTCGGGGCGTTATTAATTATTATGAAGACTGGGTTTGAGTTTCCATCAATCCATTTTGTTTCCTTAATTTCGCGGCGCTTATACGATTCACGTAAAGCTATAATGTTGATTTTAGGGCGTTTCCTATTCTTAATACAGAGTTTGACAAAACATTCGTAAAGGAAAAAGGAGTCAGTATAAACTACTAAAGGAAAAGGTCTTAAATTGAGGTTAAAATAAGTATTACAAATATTATTGCCATGGTAATTCTGAAGTCGAAAATTCGAATTATATTGTAGATCTGCGAGGTTAAAACGTTCCATGAAACCCGTTAATACTGAGTTAAAGTTGAATAAATAATGTTTTTATAAAGTATAAATCCGTTCCAAGCCAATATTTCATTATTCAAAAGAAAAACGAATTTTATTAACGAATTGAAATCATTATAATTGTTGAAAAAATTAGCTGATAAAATAAAACATTTTGCAATAGATATATAAAGCAGTATGAATTGTAAATTACGTTTTAGATTGTATGTTTGCTAGGTAAAGAGCTTATTAAACGGTTTTAATACATTGTTTCAAAAGTTTATATATATTACCTAATTACAAAAAGGTTTAATATCGCCTTCAAATATATTACTAATACGAGCTAAGTGTCGCGTAAATGCTTACGTTTATATTCGTCGGCTTTGCTAGCGCTATCTAGGTTAACCAAAGACACTTTATCGAATTACTCTTTTTACGCATGGTTCATAACGCCGTTTTGAAGAGTGATCATTGCGTCGTCAAAGTTAATTATATGGTCCTCTGTCAGGTACGTCCTACTTTTTACTTTCAAGCCGGCATTTAAAAGCGTTTTCTTTTTGATAGAGGCAAACGATCCGTTATATAAAGTTAATGTGTTATCCATTCATACGATTATGAGTATAAAGCATTTAAATCATATTATCGAAGCTAACAAGTACAGGTCAAAGATCAAGCTAGTAGTTACGAACCGTTTCTTATAATAACTTGAGTAGGGATTATACCAATATACACTAGACATTGAGAACCCGTAAAACAGTTTTAAAACACATAAGAACGTGTCGGGTAAATAATACTTCCGGAGCTCCACAGGTATATAAATGTAAATACAACGTTTAAGCCACTTATTCGATTGTATATAAGCCTATATAATATTAAGAAATTTGATACAAAGGTTGTAGGGTGTATATAAGGAGGCGGCAAACACCAAAATCAATCGATAGCTTACGTTTTGAAAAATAAGCGATTAAGTTATAATATCTTTCTTTCCGCTGTTATCATAACCTTTAATTTGAAACGGATCTCTTTATAAGGCTTATCGATTTCGTCTTTTACATCGTAAACCGAGCGTATAAAAAATTAATCCTCGTAAATCATTGGTTTAAAGCTTTGAAAGCACGAAACGCGTTATTTGATTGAAACATAGATTTCCATTTGAGTAAATTGTTTGAACAGTGCACTTAAAGTAATGATAATATCTTTTAGAATAAGATTCGAACAAAATTGATGGTTTGCCGTTTCCTTTTACATAATGAAAAAGTTCTTAACAAATGATTTAAAACGTGTTTTTTTTTTTTTTTTTTTTTTTTTTTTTTTTTAAAAAAAAAAAAAAAAACTAAGTGGAGCACTCGGCGGCCTGGTACTAGTTTTATAGTTACGAGAACTGGCTTCGTCGGGTAGTAAAGCTTATGAAGGGTTATCTGGGGGGTGTATATATCTCAGGGGAGGTTAAAATTCGTTATTTTGGGAGAAATTTCGTAAATACCATTCCTCATATTACGTTTTTTTGCCGCTGTCATTTACCACTTCCTTTTTGTATAAGTGCATTAACGTTCGACGAAATCAATTTGTATTATTGGATATGTTTATTAATACGTCGGGGCCCCTAAACTCGTTAATATGCTAAGTGTCAATTTATTATTCCTTTTTTTTCTCAACTAAAACTCTCAACTGTAATAGTATGTTTAAAATGATAGTCTTACGCGAGCCTTTCATTTTAGTTAATATTTTCGAAATATCATTCCTAGCCCGTAGGGAAAGCAATATTACCATAGCTTTTACTACAAAAATTGCTCTTTATATCGTAATTAGAGATGGTGATAAATCGATGTGGTTTTAGGGTAAATAGCGAAACCAAAGAATGTTAAAAAAAGCCTATTCAAGCTGAATATATTATTTACCGCGTTAACCGCCATTTATAAAATTAATTTCTTAAAACTGATATGTTTTGTTCTTTCAAACAATCCATTATACTTTTTCTTAAGCGGTATATGATACCTTTTTTATTTTGTAATACTTTCAAATGCTTCAAACAGTATTGATTTTCCCTCACTACCAGCTATCCTAGCCTTATTACGTCATTCTGTAGAGTCGAAGGTTATTCACGTATTATAAGTGAATCAATCTGAAGGTAATAAGTGAATGTTCAACTAATGACTAACTAATATATCCTAGTAATCCGTAACAAGAGCGTTCCGCATAAATTTCGCGGGTTGAAATAATGTTTTTACGTCGACAGCATATAATACTATCTGGCCGTTATGGTATATAATATCTACAATTACCTGGTAGTTGAAGTCTATATTATTTTAAAGGGGGAACTTAAATCGCCATAGGGATTCCAAGTACAATTAGCACTTATAGCAAAACTTCCCGATATCTTTTAACGTTCCTTCACTTATATATATATTTAAACCGGCGATCAGTACCCGTAAAAGGTTTTTCGCGGCTAAGTATCTTAACAAGCGATATAATATCTTTAATTCTGGCTGCTTTAGGTAAATGGCTTTCACTATATGCTATTTAGGGGAATATATGGGTAACCAAATTTAAAACCATATAGTCAGGGTACGTTATTTCAAGCGCGGATATGTTGGTTAATTGTATTCTAAATCTTAATTCCCAGATCATTTATATTAGTTGATAATAAAAGAAAAAATATTTTAAAGTTTAATACGTAAAATGTAACCGGTTAGAATCGTGTATTTATAACGAAGTTTACAAGTAATAACGTTTTGCCTTTGCCGACTAAGACTTTTCGGTATTTTTCTGTTCGGTTTAGTAGGAATTTCGGAAATTTCGCTGCCAACGTATCGAATTATCGCTTTCCGGTGGTCTATATTTCAGCTACACCGGTGTCCGGCATAATACCCTATAGTAGGTGGTATTACCTATTAAAGATTGTTAATTAAGACGTTATATAGGTGATTGGCACTTGATTTTCGCAATCCAATTTTATAATAAGTAAAAATGAAGAATTTAGAAGCCTATAAAAATTCTTTCCTTGGTTCCCTCACCCTGAGCTATCACATATTTCATTTTTTTTCAAAGTTTTCCTCTCTAAAGGTATAATTGCGGGGATAAAAATCAAATTTATCCTTTACGACTTTATAATCGGCTGTGTATATTATTAAATTAACTTTTGTATAGTTTTTATGCGAATAATCGACCAAAAATTAACGTTTAATCCGAATATACTTGTATATTAGGTTATTGGTCGACTTATAGCCGACCTTACCGTGTATAATACAGCGTTTTAAAAAACCTATAAAGGATTTTATACTTTTCCGTAGGTATTTCTATACGAGTAATTAGTTACATTTTTGATTATAAGGTTATTTTCGTTAGTCATTACTATATCCTAAGTTTTTGGGGCTTTTCTTGAGTACTATACGTTCAGGTACCCGTATTTAAGGCGATGATTTTATTTCAAATACACTTTAAATTGTCGGTTGAAAACGTAGTGAATTATTTTGTCGAAATTTACTTTGATAATCGAATCCTCGACTTGAACCCTTTCGGTTACAAATATTGATCCTAGGTTTACTTATAGTAAAATCGACGTTTTAAACAGAATTCTAAAATTTATAAAAAAAACCTCCAAGTATTTTTCTGGTTGATATAACCTAAGATTGAAGTTTAAGTTTTCATAGAATACTTTCATTACTATTTTGAAAAAAAGTTCATCTCCCTTATATTACGGTCTAAGAGCCATCTAGCACTTGTGAATAGTTTCTGAGGAGACTTTAAATACTTCATATAAACTTTTGTTATCATCTTTACGTTGGTTTCCAATGTATTCTCAAGTCGTAACAATCCAACCCTTATAATAAAATTCGTGAATTTTTTCCTTATAGAAATATATCCTCAAGCAATTGTTAAATTTCGTAAATATATTCATTTATATAAGTCAATATATATACCACATATGAACTTATGTAAATAATATACCGGGTAAAATAAGATAAAATCATAAAAGCTGAATATCCGATTTTTTACATGTGTTTAATATTACACGTATTTTATTATTCATGACATTGTATAGCTTACTATCATTATTCATTATTTTTCTATAATATGGAGAAATTGATAACTTTTATTCAATTTTATTTCTCGGTAGAAATTCGGTGCGGTGGAAGGTTTTAGTGTGGATTGTGATTAGTATTTATCGGTGCGTAAGGTTCGTATCATCGTTTTGTGCCAATTATCTTATATTTGGGCGGGACTTTTTCTTTATCCGAGCCGCTTTTGTGTCGGCAAAGCGAATTGACAATTATATTTCTGCAATGATTATATTTATATCTGTTGGTAGGGCCTTAGATTGTTGCAACTTTTTTGATTCGATTGGTCGAAGTAACAGTACTATTGTATTGGTCAAGTGGTGGATGTATTGTTCTAGGTTTGGCAGACCGCTAGTTAATCTGCACAGTAATTTGTATATTCAACCGCTTGGCCCATGCCTTAAACTGAATCGGGCACTCAACAATCAACTGACTTGTAGTAAGTACAGTCAACTTCACTGTAGGTAAAGTTGACCGATAGTACTGTAATTCACCTGCTAAAAAATAGCAGTCAATATTGTTCCAACAATATCTCTATTTAAAAGTAAGTTTTAAAAAGGATATTTAATCAACCCGAATAGTAGATAATCCTTATAGCACTTCCTATTCTTTTATTAATTCCTCCAACTCCATTCACACTTCATGGTGTACGTTTAATTTTACTGAGCGCTTTACTACTTATGTTTATAAAGTCTTTTCCTATTTCTCATCCGTTATTTTCGAAAACTGGTTTGAAAGCATCTCCAACCACTATCCCTTCACGAATTTCAAATACATCTCTTTATCATCGGTCCATTTCGGTATTTAAATAAGACTGAGTATCGTCAACATTGGTTTTACGATACGGCTATTGTTTTTACTGGTCGTATTAATGACTCTGTTTCGCAGTTTTCTACATAATATTCTTTTAATCGTACCGTCTATTATACGTTATATATTTGTTGTCTAATCCACAAAGTCCCCCCTAAAATTATCAAACAAGTCACTTTCTTTGATATATGCGTTGGAATTGCTAAAAATGATGTGAATAACATATGTATTCGCCGTAAAAAGATCCAAAGTCTCCAATAAATCTTCGATTTTGCCATTGAACCAGTTAAAGTTTAGGTGTTTGAAAATACCTTTGAGAAAATATATATCTTGAAACTATTAGTCTATACATTCGCTAGCTTTTGGGAGGTTTATTTCAGTGAAACCACAATTATAATAGTACGAAATGAAATAAAGTGGTGAGGAAACTGGTTTCAATGAACACTAGAGACGTTAAAGCGGTAAAAAGGGTAATTTTACGTAGTGAATAACATTCAGGTAGGTTTAGAATACAGTCTTTTGAAAATTCGAAATAAAATAAAAACATAAAATATGTAAATAAAAAGAAAATTCAATAGAACCAGGCTTTCAAAACAAAGCGTTTAAAATCTGGTAACGTTAACGTATTTTAAATGAAATATAAATAAGGCTTAATCACAAGCTACCTAAGCGTTCCAAATTAGCGTTTTAAAGTTTTATAAACTCTGCACTAGGGGGGTAACTTATGAACTTAAACGTCGTAAGTAACAAATTTAAATAAACATTATATGGGCACAGGGGATAGAAAAACGTGGTAACAGGATATAAAAGGTGTATATATGTATTTAAAAGTTAAGGTAGTGTATAAGGCACGGAATATGTAATCATATTACGGAATACGTTTGGTACGCGGTTTGATTATTACTTTTGAGACGTGGTTTGATTATAGTGGAGTCTCAAAACTTGCATCTTAACCGCTGTTAAAGTCGTCAAATGCTTTGGATATTACCTTTTCGCCGCTTTTAAAGTATATAAGCAGTTTGGATATTATATTTAAATCGGATAGGTCTCATCGAAGAGTTTCGAAACTTGGTACTTTTAGATCATGTGGTCTCATACGTAGTATAACGCTTTCGAAAAAGTGCTCGGATACGTACAATATTTCAAAACGAGTTAACGGATAGAGTAACGAGGTCTTCAATAAACGAGGCACTAACTGAGGTAATATTATCGGACTCAAGTTTTCTTTTTCAAATTTACTCCAGAACTTACAGTCGTTTTACGCTTTGGGCTTTCACGGCGCTCATTTTATACATTACTTGGGGGATTCATACATGGAAAATGAGGAAGGCATGTCTGTGCATCTAGCTACTACATTCTCAGCTCTACTTCACTTGTAGTTCTGGGTCTTTCCTCTTCAATAGTCAGAATACTATACTGTTTCAACTTTACGTTGCCGCCTTACACACGTACCAAGAATTGGTAGCTGTAAGCAAAATATCTTCAAAGTATCAGATTAATTTTACCAATCTGAATAAAACAAAACCAAAGAAGCGTTACCAATTTTTCCATTGTGACAAAAACAAAAACAAGAGTCTCTTCGCCAAACCTTCCATTCTTCCTCTTTCCGTTTTTTAACTTCACGGAATTTAACCTCTTCAGCACTGACTACCATATACTTTTTATGGTTGACGACTTCCTTTTTTCTTTATCGCCGCTATAGCTTCCGTCGCGCCGTTGTAATTTCCTATCGTCTCGTCGTATCTGTTATTTATCTCGCCGTTACCAATGAAATTTTTGCCATCATTATTATTAGTTTCGTCGCCTTTTCGCCAATTGGTCGCTGATAAACAAACTCTAGTTACGTGCTTTAGCATTAAAGCTTTTCAAAGCTCCTGCCACTTTACGCTGTACCCGTAGCCAGATTAGAAAGGCTACTGCTCCCATAAACATTTCTCTACCAACCTCTTGTTTGGCAGCTATTTCTCACCACCGTTATACGCCTTTACGTCTTAATATAAATTTAACTTCCGAACCAGAAAAGCTACGACATTTATAGAAATAAATTACAAAGATAAGCATAACCTTCAATAAGCGGTTTAACATTATTAATACATGCTTGTAGTGGAAAATAGAGGATGAACAGATGATTATGGCCAGTCGAATTAATGTACTTATGCGTAAGAGAAACGATTGTTCTTTCCCTCGTAATCCTTCGCCTCATCCTTAAAGTCTTTGTCCTCATCCTTAAAGTCCTTGTCCTCATCCTTAAAGTTGATGTCCTCGTAACGATCAGGTCACTTAGGCATTTTAGTTTTTACTTATCAACATTTCTCGCCGTTTGAAACGGGAGGAAATAGGTGTTTGGAACCTTAATTATTATGTTCTTTTTTGATATCGGTATCGTTACGGTGAGTTGTAACGTTATTTTCACTAAAACTGCTAGATTTGAGGCTTTTTTCGAAAGATTTACCGAGTTTAATACCGAATTGAAAAGTCAAACCGTATTTATATTTGGCACTTCATTGCAAGGTTCCGCCTTATTCTAGGAGAATACAACGATTCTCGACGACAAACGCCAAATACTAACATTTTGAGGTCTAAAAGACGTTTGAAGAGAAGAAATACGGCGTTGTTAAATAAACCCAAGCCTATCTATGAAGAAGTTCCGAAAATTGACCTTTACCCGACGAAATTTCATGGAAGATAAATATGGTTTACGAGAATATATTAAGATAAAGCTAAGGTACATTCTAATAATATGTATTATTAATCAAAATAACTAGAATTGATATGGAATTATAGTTGATATTTGATCCTCGTGAAACCTAAGTTTTAATGAAACCTTCTCTCGCTAAATCGCAAGTAAAATCTCTACGAGTATATGACCCAGATCGAGAAATTAAAGACTATTTTGTTAGAAGTCGCAGACCAGTGTTAACTTTTATATAAGCTTGTTGTTTAAAAGATCGTGAAAAATACGACTCGCGTATATTTTAAAAGAAGTTGGAGCAAAAATAAAAAGAAAAAAATATATATGATAAAGAACCCGGTAGAAGTGATGACCATGTTCGCGAACACGATTTTAGACCTCGAGAGGCTTAGAATAAGCTTCCTGAAAAGCGTTGCAACAATAATTACTGCGGAGACCATAATAGTCGCCGTTGTGATAACGATAGTCACTACGAACGTAATAGGAATCACAAATGCAATCGCTGCTATAAATAAGTAAATAACATTTAATCGAAATAAAAATATGTTAACTATTCCAAAAACTGTTATAAAGAATTTCAACGCTTTTCTTCGCCATTCTAAACGAGTAAGGTTAACCCTAAAAACGAAATATAGGGCCTCGTTAGCTAAACGCAACTAAATTGTCGTATATACGCTTATTATAGGCAAATTTACGAATATTGTAACGCCCTTTGGATATATTTTAAGTTCTCTTTACCAATAATAACCTTAACCTCGCGACTCATAGGAAGAAAAAGAAGTCATATAGATAATCTTACGCTCAACCTTAAATACTTCACGTTATATATGGAAAATGTAGAAGTTGTCGTGGCTAAGTTAATTAACTAGAAAGTTTCCCTCGTTATAAGCTGTTCTAACTGTCAACAGATTGCTGTAAATGGCATATTTTTTATACCAAATTATACGATGTTCCTGGATATAGGTGTATGAAAAGATTTCGTTACCAAATCTAGGCTAAATAAACACTTCCCTAATTATGTCGAAACAGTCGTTTCGCAAGTTGAATACCAAATAATCTCAGTTGTTATTAAACCTTTTATAAGACTTACCAACAAAGTTCACCAAACTTTTATAACTTTGAGCCATAAATCTAATAAAACGACTTGCGTTTTTAAGTAAACGGCTAAACCTTAGGTGCTAATTCGACTGGATAATGGCGCCCTCTTCTGCAATAACTAATTGAATTCTCGTAAGGTGGACATCGTTATGTAATAAAATACCATTCGTTTAAAAAAATATCAATTTCGAAGTTAAATTTTCAGGTTATAAGGTTACTACGAATTTAATCGTACGTAAAGCTTCTATTAAGGACTAACTACAACAATGTAACCTAATAAAACGATGCGTCTCCTAATTAAATACGTTAAATTTCCTAAAAGTCATTTATTCATATTTAATCCGCATTATTCATACGCTTTAAACGCAATTGTAAATTTTACTACACCTTTATTTATTTAGTTTTACAATCTTACTGCCATGGTGGTTGACATTTCCACATCCATACTTTTCGCAAGTATTACGGAGTATAAAGATACGGTTTATTTTCATATCACTTAAAACAGCTCCCTGAAAGCGTGATTGTAAACAGAAGGAATCTAAACTGTATCCTTTGAAATTACCTATCCTACTCGTAAAGTTGTGGGGCATTCTCCAGTAGCTTTCGTCGTTAAAAGTGACATAGACTTCTAAATCCTACCTATAAAGGCCAAAATTCGTTTAAATTGTTATACTATCGAGAGAGTAAAGAGAACTTAATCTCGTTCTTTTTCGAAAAATTTAGTTAAACCATAGTTTGATATGTATTACCAAATGCTATCGATAAATTTAATTAAAACCCGGCTTGACAATATACGAAAATTCAGCGAAAAACTTTAAAAGATAAAATAAAAACCCAAATCTTACTAATTGATCGGATAAATTTTGCGTGAAGAATTTTACGGCTTCATTCTGAATTAAAACTCCAAATTATACACTAATGTTAGAAGGTAAACACGAAGCTTACATTAACGTAACAACAACGTTTAAGGCTTTTAAATTTACTTGGATTAACGATACATTCACTTATATCTAGCATAATTGTAGGCTAATTATGCTTCTGCTCAAATAAACGATACAGGTTCCACTTATAGAAATCTAATAAAATAAAAAGCTCAATATAAATCGCTACTAAGATATTCTGCGAAACCAAGCTGTTTGAAACCAATATTTTTATAATTTAAACTTGTAAAGTTGCATGAAGTTTGGAAATGATATTTCATCATTTGCTCTATTAATCTTCATATTATAAAGAAAACTTTAAAATATTGAAAAAGGCCGCATTGTTGTCGACTCTAAGACCTTTATCAAATGTGTTATTAGTAATAATGATTAACTACAGTTTTAAGTATATATTATCAATTCCTTACAATTATTCTCCTACGTTTCGATCATTCATATAACAAAATTTCTTCTTTAATTATCCGTATATATAAACCACCGAATTCAATTCACCTTTGTAAGCTATTGAAGGCTTGAACGTTCAAAAGTAATACCCATCAACTTAAGAAATTCAATAAGATTGATAAAAAGATTTATGGACCGCATTTTGAAGCTATACAAATTATTGTGTCGAGCCTTTATAAATCATATTTTTGTGTTTTCCGATAACTTTGAAAACAATTAAAAACACTTTATATAAAACATATTTCTGTTCGTTAAACTTGATATCACCTTATGTCTAGAAAAATCCTTTATTGGATTTTAATTTGTTAAATTACTCGAATTTTATGTGAACGGTTTTACTTTCTCACTATCCGTCAAACTTACCAATGATTCTTGCGGTCTTCCTTCTTTCACTATTTTGAAATCGTTAAAAACATACTTATCAACTATGAGACTTGTATACCCGATGGTCCTATATTTTACCAAATTATCTAAATTTTTGCCGAAGGTGAAGACATATTTATGAGCCGTTGGCCGTAAAGTTAGGCGAGTCCAAAGGCATAATCATGGAAAGCGTATGTATTACACTTCAACTCCAAAAATTACGCTTACCAGTCAAAGAAAAAGATTATTTTTTCTTGCCGCGTTATAGGAATACTTATATAAAACATTACGTTTATATTATATAAACCCGTTTCGAATACAATTTTTACAAGTTAGTAGAAGCCTAAAGAATGGTTCTAATGTTATACATTTTCAACTTAAGCCTAGGTATATATGGAAATATGGTAAATTAATTACTTTTAGCGTTATTTAACCTATTATATTCATTGATAGATGATTTACTGAGGTTAACCCTAAATACAAACATTCGGAATATAAGGTCAATTATATCGATTAGGAGTATAAACTCCTTAAAATTACATTGGTTGGGAATCACTACTCAATTATTGTTTTTATAAATGAAAAGTTTATAATATATATTATTAACACAAGGTTATTAAATACATCTTTCACGAATCGGGTAAATGATCAAATTATTGATGCTATTATTTACCTGAATATGTATAATTTGAAAGGTATACATTTCCCTAAACGACAAGATTAAGTTTTAAATATCTTATTGCGACTCCTAACACTGAATAACGAGAAAATTTGTTCGTCAAATTATGTACCTATACCTTATTATATCTTTGATAATATTTTTGTGGTTCTTAATATGGTTAATCTTACGTTATATATCGCGAAAGATATTTTACCCGACGATATACGCTTTATATTCTGGTTTATATACTAAAAGATAGCAATTTAGCGGAATATTATCTTAAACTTAAATTGAGGAAAAACAAGGTTAAATAATAAGGTAACTGTCAATGGTTTTAAAAATATTTATACTTTACATTTAGTTAATAGCCTCTTTTATAACCAGGTCGTAGATGGCTGTAAAAAACTCGTAATTCCCACCAAACTCGCACTAGATTCCTTTATAATACTTACGACAATAGGAATTATTTGTGAAAAAAACGTATAATAATTTCACCTGATAGATTATACTTTAGTCACAAACGAAGACTGATAAAATAATATTATTAGCATTGTATTTGTTATGGTTGAATAAGTAACGAAAATCAAAACCTTATTAGGCTTACTCAGCTAATTTATACGCCAAAAAAGCCTATATATACTAGCTGTATACACTTTTTCACGGCTTGCCCATAAATGTTATTAATTAGCATCCCTTAGTTATTACCAGGTTGTAAAGAGTTCGATGCTATTATTCCGGTTACTTATAAAACTTTAAATCGTACTTTTTAATTACCTAAATATGCAACTTATACCATAGTTTTTTAAGCGAAAATTCTTTATATTCAGTTATTATTGTGTGGTGAGGATTGCTTAAGAAAAATTATTTCTAACCGAGTTACGAAGTTTTCTTTAGCCTTGTAATGAATCTTGTAAAATGCGTTCGATACTAAACTTTCCGTAATAATAGCTTATTATCCTCATGCTAATGGATACTCCAAAAGAAAAAACCGAGTTATTGAACTCATATTATAATATTATATCGCCAAATATTTCGAATAAACAGGAACTAATGGTATTCTTGCATTGTAATTGAATATTAACAATATAAATTTTCGTATTATCGAAGCTAACACTTTCGAGTAGTTGTTCGACTTTGGGTTACAAGTTTTAGTTTATTTCCTTCGTCCTTTCTTGTCTTGATAACAGACCTCAATTTCCTTTGTAAAAATAATTTTCACCCAAACGTATAACTTCTCATTCAAATAATCATTCGCGAAATAAAGCGGCGTTATAAAGAATATTATGGTTATACGAAATATAATGTGTGATATCGCGTATATTTACGTACTAGAAAATCTTACAAACACTCATATCGATAGAGGAAACTGTTAAATTTGCGCTTTAACCCGGTCATTAGGGTAAAACATGTAGAAAGACCTTTATATACATTCGACTCTCCCCCCAATTTACGAATCTACCTTACTATTAACGTTTATTACCTAACTTTATACGATGAATCTGAAAATTATCCTTTCGTTTGCATAATTTTACCAGCTGATTTGGTACAATATAAGAAATTTCCCAACCAAGACGAAAAGGGAATAAAAAAGATTGTAGATAAGCGCCTACATTATCGTCGCTGTAAACGAAACGAAATTTAATATTTGGTTCTTTCAAAGCGCAAAACTTTTAAAAAAGACGAATGAAAAGCAGTGAAGGACCTGGAATATTGAAAGGAACTAATTTAACTATACGAAAATAATCTCCGGAAGAGTTCTCATAAGTTAGTTTCATGTCTCGCATCTTACGCCTTACTTTTCGCGTACCTTTTATCATGTATATTGGTAGTGATAAAATTTCTTTTTATTTTGGTTTCAGAGACTTGTTGTACATCACTTGGGGGATATATATATGTAAAAAAAGGAACTTACGCCTGTGAATCTAGCTACTACGTTCTCAGCTCCGCTTCGCTTCTAGTTCTAGTTTCTTCCTCTTCTATAGTCAAAATCCTACACTTTTTCAACTCTACATTGCCGCCCTACACGCGTACTAACAGCTCCCGCGTATTTCCCAACTCCCGCATAATTCTTATAAGTCTCAATATTAAAACACGGACAGTTAAAACCGCTATAACATCCCGTTATGGGTATTTAACCTGAATTTGTTTCTTATTCTCTAAGCCATCTAAAATCGACCGAATCGGCTACTAATTGGTATCGCGATGGTCTCTATTATACTAAATACGTTAGAAAAGTAATCGTAAGTATTAATATTTATATTAAAGTAAATAGAAAGATCAAGGGGATAAGAGATATCCAGAGAGTACACGTTACAAGTAAAAGCTTATAACCTCTCACCCGAGCAGTGGACCTCTGCCATACACTATGCTAATCTCTCTTCTGGGAAGTGGCACTCTACCGTGCACTCTGATAATACCACTTCTAAGCAGTGGCAAGCTATTATGAACTCAGAAGTAATGCACCTTACAGAGTCGCATGTTACTGTGCACTCTGCAAAGGTGTAATCTGTAGCGTTTCCGCTTACTAACTATAGCTATATATAGTAATACTTGCAAATATCTTTTAAAAACACTTCCCAAGTTGAATAAACGGTTTGAAATGAACGGGGTAGTGCATTATTAGGATAGATACTCTTTTACAAATATCAATGTCACTATTTCCATTAGTTCAATATTTATTATCATCTGTAGCTAGTTTTAGTTTCAGTTTATATTTGATTAGCAAGTTTTAGCCTTTTTAAATCATTAATTCAACTGAATTATACCTTGAACCACATTTATATGGATTTTGAAAAAAATCGTACCTGTAAATTAATATCGTTTCAGTCTATATGAAATGGTTTTAATTTGAATTTTTATTCTATATATTCTTATCATACGTTTTTATCGGAGTGTATTACTATATATTCAAATGACGAGTCGCAACGCTTGACCTGTAATAATATTTACTATAATATTCATTTTTTTGTTGAGCTAATCCGAATATCAAACCAGTCCCTTTCAAGTAATGTTCTATATACGTTTGAGAATGTCTTTAATTTCTCATTGATAAGAGATACCCTTTACTTGTCATTAGTAATTCATCGTTTTCATCATCAACTTTTTGATGAGATAATCCTGAAATAGAAAACATATATTAATTTTCATTACTTCAATCATAAATAAATCATTAGTTTGCATTTATTTAACTCTTATCAAGCCTTAATATCGAATATGGTTGAACATTAATTTGGTTAATATTGACCTTTAAGGCTTCTATTTACTACGATTAAACTTGTTTCATATACTTCGAATTTTATTTTAACCCCATAAAAATAGTACATAGAATATTACTATTGTTATGTCGGAACAAATGAAAGCTTTTGACCCTAAAATAAACCCTGATCGCTATCGTTTGAAACATCGCTATCATAATTTCATTGGTTCTAGATATTTTTAATAAAATACAATTTTTTGAAATCGATTGTAAACTTAAAAGACTTCGTGGTTAACGATCAAGATATTGTTTTCTTAAAAATAAAAACATAAAACACCAATGTCCTAACGTTAACAATCTTTACAATACTTATGGAACCGAGCTTTTCAATATTACTCTGATTTTAGATATAGAAATCAAAACGCTAATTTCAGCAAATATCCACTGGACTGAAACCTTAATATATGAGATATTATCTACCACCAACCAAAAAATACTAAAAAAAACAAAGAAATCTTCAACAAGAATAATGATTAATCAAATCCATTCAAATAAAATTGAAATATTCAAGATACCTATAGTCCAAAGTTAAAACGTCAGAATATAAAGAATCGTTGAAATTCTTTTCATTCAAATTAATGGATGAGGTTTATCATCACTTGTTTGATGTTGAGATTCATTGATATTTTATTGAAAAAAAAGAATTTCACAGTCAATTCAGTTATAAAGCGAACAGAAAAAAACTTAAATTCAAAGTTTAACAATTATTACCACCTTATTTTACCTAGTTGATACGAGATGATATACATGATATTAAGAGGAAAAATAACGTTTTCTTGTCTCCTAAAATAATAATGAATATAGTGATTTTACTGCATCCGTTATAAAATAACCTAGAGTCGGTATAAGATTTATGAAAATCATTGTACTATATTGGTCAAAAAACAAATAAGTTTTGATTGTTTCTATTTTGTAAATATTTTGTAGGTAAAGATAAAGATATTTTCATTTCATTGAAATTACAACATATTTCATACAATAAAGCAGGGAAGGTCGTACTAGAATAGTTATTCTTAGGGAACTATAGGTGTGATTATTAATTTAAATTCAAGAGTTTTTTTTTAAGCCCAGTTTATTTGCAATTTGAGTTCAGATATAGACTTATTTCATTTTACTTCGATTCAGGTAAAATAAACTTCGAGTAACATTCACGTTGGTAATTCAATAACAATTGAAAACGAAAAAAGAATTGAGAGAAAAACTATAAGAATTATACTTGATTCAAGGTTGTAAGGTTGATTGATTATATATATGGCAAGGTTTTGTTTCGCTCCCACAATCTTGACCATAAGTTTAACTTAAACTTGTAATTCTAGCAGTTCATATTAATATCCTACTATACTAATATGTTTTGAGGCTCTTTCAAAATAATTACGTTAGTAAATAACGATAACAAACCAATGAAAATTAGTAGTAACGGCGAGTACGGCGAGAAGAATCATAACGAAGATGCTGCGACATCTTTCTCATTTCCCTTTAACAACAAGTAGCTGGTTGTTTGTATATTTCGTATGGTATTATCTGCTCTGGTGCAGTTTATTATAAAGTAATGCAATTGTTTTCTAAAATGAGTGAAGTATGTGACATATCCAGAAGAGTCTTCTTTAAAATAATGTTAATAAAGTCATGAATTGTAGAATTAATATGATAATACATTAAAATATCGTAAGTGTTAAAAATGAAAAATAATGATTTGTTCGAAACGACATGAAAGTTCAATTCAAATAGTACTAAAATGTTAGGATCGGTATAAATAATGAATACAAATAGTGGAGAAATGAAGAAATCTGTATAAATAGCAGATCCAAATAGTAATAAAATGCTGATAGCGTTGTAAATAAATCGAACAAAACTGAAGTAATACATATAGTGTATATAATATATTGTTGGAGCGAGGTTATGAACCTTTCTTTAGTGTCGTTAATGGAAAGTGTACTCGTTAATACGATTATTTTCAATACCTTATTTGGAGCGCCCTTCGTTATTATATATATTACTTTTAATTTACCGTTAATTTACTCTGTTTCTTGGATCTCGCCGCTTTCATTCGATTCGTTCAAAGCTATAGTCATAATTATCATTGATTGTTCATTTGTAATGTCGAACTTGACGTACCATCTGTAAAGAAAAAAGGAATTAGTGTAAAATACCAAAGAATGGGGGTTTAAACTAAGGTTTGAAACAATTATCCGATTCGTTATCGCTATAGTAATGCCCGAGTCGAATTTTCCAATAATATCGTAAAGTTCTGAGGTTTAAACACTTCGGGTGACCCGCTTATACTTGGAAAAATTTTAATGAATAATTTTTTGATAAAGAATAAATCGTTTTGGAGCCAGAATTTGGTTATTAAAAATAAAAACGATTCTTATTTTCGAATTATAGTCGGTATTATTAACGAAAGATTTGTTAATAAAAATCAATACTGTTATAATACGTATATCGAGCGGTATAAATCGTAGGCCTCTCTTATGATTGATTATTCATTATCCGAGGCGTTTTTCAAGCGCCTTATATACTTTTTCTGAAGGGTTGAGCTAGTATTATACGGCGACCCAACGGTTAAACGTTAGCTTACACTATGCTACCGATCATACTTACGCTTAGCGTATAATTTAATATCCTTATGCGTTAGTTCATTTTATAATTTTGAAGTTAATAAAGGTATTTTTTTTTTTTACATCCTTGAAACAAGGTTTAAAATTTCGCTCTCAAGTGTAATTATTTCGCCGTTAAAAACGATCACGCGGTCTTCCGCTAGATAGATATTGGGTTCAGCTTTAGGGTCGGCCTTTACAAGTTTCTTTTTGTCCGCAGCGGAAACCTACGTATTATATAACGTTAGTGTATTGTCTGTTTGTATACTAGTAAGTTTAAACCCCTAAAGACGTAATATTAAAATTAAGAGCCATGAGTTGAATGTCGAGTTAGCTATTCCGAGCCGCTCCTTACAATGCCTTTAATAGGTATTATACCAATAGACTCTAACCTTAGCAAGCTTATAAAGCGATTTTAAGATATGTATAATTGTTTCGGGTAATTAATGTTTTCGAAGCTTTATAGATATATAAGCGTAGATACGGTTTTTAAGCTGCTTTTCTTATTACGTATAAATTTGTATAATATTGCGAAGATTTATATAGAGGTTGTAGGGTTTTCGTAAGTAGGCGCTGAAAACTTCAATTAAGCGATGTCAAACTCTTTATGAAGCAAGCGATTAATTCAAAATATTTTACTTCGGAGTATTATCGTACCTTTTAATAATAAGGCGGCTTGTTTATGGAAATTATCGCCCTTATCTCTTACCTCATGGACCAGGCGTATGGGAAACACTTTGTAGGCGTCGTGAACCATCCAATTAAACCTTTAAAAGTTAAAAACTCTTCATTCGATTAAAGGTATAACTTCTATTTATTTCAATTTTCAAATGAGTAACATAGATAGGTTATAATACTTTTTCAATGTAGTTTTTTATTTTACCTTCGGCTCGCTATTTCCTTGTAAATGAAGAATATGTTAGTAACGAAGGTTTGAAAGAGTTTTTGTTCTTTAAACTAAGTAGGTTCCCTTAGCGACTTCATATTAATTTCATTGGTATAGGTAGAACGGTTTTGTATGGTAATAGAGATTGTAACTGACTATCCGAGGGGTATAGGGGTTTTAGCAGCGTTTTTAATTAGTTATCGCTTAATTAATTTCGTCGGTAATATTCATCAAAATGCGTTTTTAGGTCATTTTCATCCAAGTTTCCCTTTTTTCATTCCTGTATTATTAATGAATAAAGTAAATTCGTACCATTTACCACATTTATATGTATGTCATGGCTTTCTAACCCGATAATATTCTAGGTGCTAATCCATCTGTTGTTTAATTTTCAAATCAAGACTTTAAATTACAATAGTAATTCCAAAACGCTAATCTTTCGAAGACTTTTCCTATATCTAATGATTTAGAATCATTATTTATTACTCTTAGTGAACTAAATATTACTATGGATTTCCCTCAATATTTGCCCCTTGTATTGTAGTCATCAACAGTACTAAATTCGTATACACTTCGATATAAATACCAAAAATAAGGAACTTTAAAATATTCTCAATAGGGCTATATGTATTATTTATAGAGTTAACCTCCATTTTTAAGATTAAGTCTTTAAAATTGGCACCTTTAAATTTGTAGATAATACTATATATACCTTTTCAAACGGTTCATAATACTGTTGACACTTTTTAATACTTCATGAAACTTTTACTAATATTTATTAAAGATTATTACCGACGATTTTAACTATATTACGCTATTCGGTCAATTTGCAAGTAATGACGGCATCGTAAATAATCTACTTTAAAGGCTCTAAGTGAACATTTAACCAGTAATTAACCGAAACATCCTAGACATTCGTAACGAAATTTCTCCGCGTAAATTTTGCGGCTCAAAATGATATTATTAAATCGATGGCGCGTAGAATAACCTGGCTGTTAGGTTATATTAGATTAATAACTGTTCTGTAAAAAAAATTAATATCGTTTCAAAGGCGAAAATTTAACCGTTTTAGGGCTTATGAATGTAGCTGGTACTTATGATAAAACTTCTCGATAGCTTCTAACGTTCATTTTCCTATATTCTTGTGGTCTACGACGTAGAGGAACCGTGATAGGCGCTTCGCAGCTAAGTATCCAAACCGGCGATATAATTTCCTCAGTTTTGGCTACGTGATGTAAATAGCGTGAATTATACATATTTTGTGGGAAAGCAATAGGTATCTAAATTTAAAGTCAAGTGATAAGAATACATTATTCTAAACGTGGACGAATTAACTAATCATATTTCCAACTTCAATTCCCATCTTGTTTATCTCAATTAAGAATAATAAAAAATTCGTTGTGAAGTTCATTACGTAAAATTCATCCGGTAAAAATCGTATAATTACAACGATGGTATTAAGTAATAATGTCTTATCTTCATCGAATAAAACGTCTTGGTATTTTATCGTACGGTTTAGCTGAAATTTGGTAAATATCGTCGAGATAACGTCTACTTGTTGTTGTCCGGCGGTCAATATTTTAGTTGCGCCGGTATTTGGTATGATGCCTTGGAATTGATTTCCGTAGCTATTAGAAAACGTAAATTTTAACGTTATGTGGACGTTTTCCACTCTAATCCCGCAATCCA
Organism: Anisogramma anomala; assembly: GCA_038502455.1. Taxonomy (NCBI): domain Eukaryota; kingdom Fungi; phylum Ascomycota; class Sordariomycetes; order Diaporthales; family Gnomoniaceae; genus Anisogramma; species Anisogramma anomala. Next base: position 650,024 of record JASMMZ010000014.1, on the reverse strand, counting down.
GGCCTACGATATGTATAATTAAGGTATTAAATAGGCTTGTACAAATATGCTAGTCGATTTCCCTATTATATGCTATTAAATAAATATTATCTTTTTCGACGTCTTTTCTTTTCAAAGTATACTATTGAGATTAGACGTTAAATTTAATATTTACGATTTTAACTCGCTTATATACGTTATAAAATTGATTTTGGGTTGGTTCATAAGTGGGTAGTCGGCATCAAATTAACGTTTAGTCCGAATTCATTCGTGTATTAGATAGTTTGTCGACTAAAAGCCAGCCTTATCTCACATAATATAATGTTTTTGAAACCTTATAAAGCTTCGTATACTTTTTTATAGTTATTACTATACACGTTGTAAAGTCTGTGTGTTATTATAAATTTAATTTCCGTATTTATCATTACATCTGCGGTTTTCGGGGTTTTTTTTAGTGTCTATTTTTTCGGTAGTTGTATTTAAGATGATTATTTCATTTTGAATATACTTCAAATCATCGGTTCAGGACATGGTAAATTATTTAAACGAGGTTTACCTTGGTAATTCACCCTCGACTTTGGGTTTTTCGGTTGTAAATACAGATTCGAAACTCATATATCGGCGTATCTAGATTTGAAACGAAATTTTAAAATTCTTACGCAAAGCCTTAACGTTGTTTTCCGACATAAATAACATAAGGTAAAATTTTGAATTTCTTCAATATGTTTTTGTATCTATCCGGATAAAAAGTTTGTTTACCTTACATTTTTGTTTAAAGGCTCTCGGGAATTTCCGTCACTTCGTTAACAAGGTGCTCAAGACTTCCCATCCGGTCCTGTTAGGACTTTTACGCCAATTCATCATGGATTTCTCAATAGTACCCGCTTATTCCCTATATTAACGCTCGTAATTTCTTTTCTTATCAAAGTATATTTATAAGCCGTTATAACGTTCCTTCAATATCTCCACTCATATAGGAGGTTATATATATCACTTTTTGACTAACCTGAACAATGTATAGGATAAGATAATATGGAATTATAACGGTTTAATATCTAGTTTTTTTTTTAACAAGTGTTTAGCATTATATGTATCTTATTATCAAGGACGTCGTAAGGTTTGCTATTATAATTATCCTCCTTATCCTATAACCTAGAGAAGTTGGTAAACTTTATTGGGACTCTTTTATCAATGGAAAAACGGTGTATTGGAAAGTAGCGATATAAATTGTGGTTCATAGATATTAGTCCGTAAGCTTTGTATTATCGTTTTACGTCGTTTATTTTATCTCCAGGCTGGCTTTATTCCCTCTCCGGGCCGCTTTTGTTGCGGCTGGACGGGTTATCAACTGTATTTAAGGAGTGGTGTTTTTGTTTTTGTTTCAAAGTGGGTTTTGGAAAGGATCCATGTGCGATACGAGTGATAGATAATTTTTATGTCCCTTTTTCCTCCATTTTCGATTTTTTATGCTTTTATTACACTTCATAGAGTAGTCTTAATTTTGCTAAACCTCTGTCCTCCCTGTATTTACTGAGGGTCTTCTCGTTTTTTTATCCGTTCTTTTAAAAATCCGGTTTTGACGTTTTTCCAATTGGTATCCCTCTACAAACTTTACGTTTATTACCTTATTGTTGGTTTTTTTTAGTATTCAAGTTAGACGGGCCGTTTCAGATAATTATTTTACTATATGGCTATTATTATTACCGGTCGTACTAATATCTCTCCTTCATAGTTGTCCTGGCAGTATTTTGGAAATTATACTATTTATTGTACATTGTATTTTTGGTGTCCATCTCATACAGTCTTCCTGGAAACTGTCAAGTAAATTCCGTGCTTTGATAATTTCGTTTCAAAGGTCAAAATCCTGTTTATAACATATAAATTCGACGCAAAAGGGTCTCAACTTTCCATAAAAACTTCGATTTTACTGTTTCAAAAGTTAAAGTTTAGATGTTTCGAAATTCTTCTGTGAAACGGTATATTTTCAAATAAATATTATATACATTGAATAGATTTTTCCAGGATTGTTATTAGTAGATCTGTAGTTATGAAAGTGCGAAGAGAACTAAAGCGGTTCGAAGATTGGTTTGTAGGAATACTAGAAATAGTAAACAGTGGTAAAGGCATATTTTACGCAATTCAAAAAAACTTGAATACTTGAGAAATATAGTATTGAAAGTGGGTTGTGAATAATATATAAAATAAAAATATGTAAAATGATTTGTGTTGAATAAAAGTGTATAATATGTTAATGAAAATCAAATGAAATATGAAAAAGCGTTGGAAATAAGGCGTTCAGCGTTTGTCAGTGCTAACAGAGTTTAAATGAAATGCACAAAACTGTAACTAGAGGCTATTTAGGCGTCCTAACTTGGTATTTTATTGTTTTACAAGCGTGATACTAATTATTCGGAAATGACGAAGGTTTATATTTGGAGTGGTTTAGTAATAAACAACAGCAAGTTGACGAATTTCGCGAATAAAAAATCCGATGTTTGGATTTCATCGTGTTTTCTCTTCATTATTCAACTGAATATTATAACAATACTCTGTCTTTTGAACTTTATTACTTACTAGTAAGCTCCCTGTTCATTTTCAAGTAACCTCAGTTACTTTGTATACTTCAAAGAATGTCATTTTTTTTGGCTCTTTAATAATTACCGGGGTAGGTTTTGCTGGGAAATTCACGAAGTTTTGAAAATAATAAGAATATTTAGGTTGTAAATATCGGTATTTACAAACTTTTTTTCTTCAATATCACTATTTTTGAATATGTTCACATCTATATTCTTTGAATATTAACTAATTCATATAGTCTGAAAAATAAAAAATTGAATACTATATTCACTTCTATGTTCGTTTCCGCAATCCTGTTTTATTTTTTAAAGAACTTACTAAATTACCTGATATTCCATGCACCAAAACCGTGCTTTATAACACAAAAATACCAATATTACTTTGGATAGTGTTCTTCTAATACTGAATATGTTGTTAACCTACCGTGTAATGAATTTTTTCTATAATTCGTTTAAAATTTGAATATATGTTACTGCTATATTGAATATCAATAAGTAATGCAAATATTCAATGACGATGAAAAATATGATGTTAACATTAATAGCGTCGACACTTATCGGTGTAATTTAAATTTGTTATGAGACCTTTTCAATGCAAATTAAGGAAATATATGTTTATGCTTATACGTCCTAATTCTAAGGGTATAATCGTCATATACTTAATCAAATAAAACATATATCATGACTCTTTTATTGGTACCTTCATATGCTGTAATCAAATCTCAATAGTACTAAGTTTCTATAACTTTCACATTTACCTAAATGTTTGGGGCTGTAAACATGATTTCGACATCGTAAATTATCGCGTTAAATAATAAAAAATAAGACTTCATCAATGGGATATAAAACACATTGTATATATTTTGTATGGTGACCTTTTCAATGAATTTATAGTTATAATGTTTCTAGTTTGCGATGTAATATACGGGGGTTGTTATTTTGATTCAAGACATTTGGAGAATATGTTATCATAAATTCATTATTATCCATGTAAGAAAAATGGATTTTACGCAAGATCAAATGTCAATTTCAGAAATGATGGAGAAAAAAGCAAGAGTAATTCAAATATATAACTTTATATTTTCATAATTTGAGATCTCAAACACTTTTTATACCTGATCGACTGTGAGATCATTACATGTTGACAGTAACCAATTCGCTATGAAATTTATCAATTGTATGACTATGCCGTCCTAGTCGTAATATGAATATATTTATATATAGGTGTTTATTGATAAGCCGTGATTATTGCAACATAGTTAATTCGAACCGTAGTCGAAGTAAATGGTGTGTTTCATTAAAAGTGGTGATATCATCATTTCTAAGTTTGACGTCCCGCTAACCGATCTGCATACTAATTTGTAGGGGCAACTGCTTGGGACGTGCCTCACATTGCATTTGGCAATCCACTGCAATAAACTTGCCATCAATACACTCAACTTACATGAAATATAATCAAATTGACCGTACGGCAGTGAAATGCGTTGTCAGAAGTTTTTGTATTTCAAATTAAACAGATAATCTTGGCGTTTTTAAACCAAATACATCTGTACATATTTTTTTATAAAAACTGACAACCACTGTATTTTTGAAATAGAACCGAAGACGAATTTTTTTAAAGAAAGGTTCCTATCATGATAAACCTAATAACAATAAAAGGGAATAAGAATTGAAAATATCTTCGTCTCTAGCTCAAAAGTAAATCTCATTTTATCCGCATATTTATGATCTAACTTTGTAGTTATATCTCCAATAAATTCTGACCTGACGTATTGCAAAATTCCCTGCGTTTCGTACCTTAATACCTAGGTTTTTGGTGTGATTCACTGAGATTCTAACTTCGTCATGATAAAGTTTATATAAATTGATAAAACAAAAGTCACTGTAAATATGATATGGCTTATTATAAATTGATTGTTTTAGAAAGTCATTATTTACAAAGAATTATATTATAGGTAACGCTTTAATATTAAAATCGATATTTGAATGAAAATGTAACACTTCCCGTAGATATCTAATGGTCTTTATCATTTTTATTCCCAAATGGGTCTTACCTCTTTTGAAAATTATCGCATACTTAACATTCTCTCATCTCGACATATTAGAATTGTAGGTCAGAAATATTATATTTTGAACCTAGTATTCATAAAGTTTACTAAGGCTGATTCAATCTTTGTATGGCTATTACTATTCAATATAGATACTACTATAGTTACTAAGTAAGAGGGAGCATGCTAGTAGAGTGCATAGTACAAAGTCACAGCTTAGATGAGAGTATTTAAGCTCAGATCTAAGGCATGCACTCTCCAGGTGCTTTTTCTCTCTCTTATCTTACATTTAGCATTACTACTATCTTTAAATACTATACTATCCTCTCCATAAGTTGCCTTATAAACCTTAACATCATCGATGAGTAGTCTATTCAGTCGACTACAGACAGCATAAAAAATTGAAGAACCTTGACTGAATATTTATATAGAGATACTGTAACGATTCTAATTGTTTAGTATCTGGATATTTCAATTTAAAAAAACCACGCGGGTGGAAGGAGAGGTTATCAAATCTTTACTATATTTGAAAGGAATAATTTAATACGATATTATTGATTCTATGAATGACCTTTGATTATTAAAAGCTTCAATACACTGTTATTCAGTCTGTTGACGTTTTGAACGACATCTAGTCACTTCATTTAGAATTGTCTATTACGTATCGGCTACGTAAACAATTAAGTTTCAATGTTTTGCCTTGGATCTATTAAAAAAAATTATATTACACGTGTATTAGATTCGTTTACATATATTTTTGAAGCAATTATAATAGTTTTTCAAAAGCTTATACACATATAAAAAACGAATCAATTAATGCATTATGCTTTTACACAACATACAATACGCTTACAATGTACTTTTCTCTTTTTACATATAAAACCCCTACTCATTCACTCAATTCCACATACTATTTCTTCAAGTTGAAATTGGCGAAGTTTGAGTTTATTAATCGCTTGGCTAAGTTAATGCCTGCACGTGTAAAACGTCTATTTAGAAACCCTTGGTCAAATTTAAATAGACCTTCTATAATGTAACAAACATTTTTATATTGCTTAGTTCGTTCAAAAACCCCTGTGATCATTTCATGTGAAATATAGAAGTATTTTTCGTTTTACTATGTGTAAAATATGATTTATATGCAATAAATTTACTTCGGGAATTATGGTACTATTTACTATGATCTTAGTCAAAGTAAGTGAATATATAGATTGTTGATTCTGATAGATAATGTTTCGAAAGAGCAATTGAAAATTTGTTGCAATAAGAAATTGTAGGACAATATGTTACAAGAGTTGGTCGAGGATTTTGACCCTTAGATTACAAATACATACGTTGTAAATGTTATTTTTTGATACTTGGAGGGGAATACTCAGGGATTCTATAAATTTGATGATTTTAATAAAAATATTTCAATTGTAACTTTCGAAATTTGGTGCATGATATACAATTTAATCATGAAATTATTACGGCTAAAATTAAGAATTAAAAGTATCAAGACATCCAGTTGTAATAACTATTGTATTATAGAAGCGATAGTATTTACCGCCTAGTATTATAATTTTCCGTATTCGGTGAATAAAGAAGTATTGAATATGGGTTTTGTGGAATGATATTGGTTGGTAAAATATAAGAAACAGCTCATCGAAGATATGCGACATAATTTATGACGTCAAAGTACCTGACTTACGTAGAATCTAAGACCTTCGGCTAGATTAGTCGTACAACACTGAAAGCTTGTGAAAATTGAGGAAAATTCCATGAAGAAGGAGAAAAAGTTGAAGATATTTTCTTTCACTAGAATTTGAAATTTTTCCGTTGTAACATATATTGCAAAAAAGGAAAAAGAATTGCGTCACTCGACAAAAAAATGATTTGAAGCGTACAAAGACGTTTACTTACTAATAAATAAAGATAGTTTTTTTTGAACGCATGAGGAACGTATTTAAAAAATGGGACGGCGTTTCCAGGGGATATATAAAAGTCTATGAAAAGTTATACGATCCTTACGAATTGATTTCGCAAGTCATCACTGGTATCACGATTTTCCGTTTCATTAATTCGCTATTACTAATAGAAACCTCATAAAACTCATGAAATTCGCTAGATTATAAAATTAAAATGATATGTACAATGAACAATAATATAACATTTTCGATAATAAGGCCTGTATATTATAAATTACCTGTAAATGTTATGATATTAAACTTTGAAATTTCCATGATACTGTACCTAGTATTTGAATTGTGAAAACTACAAACAGGTATATAAACAAATTTATACATGTGAATAAATCAATGAAGAATAATAATTGTTTGGAAATTTATTTCAATATAAAATAAATTGTGAGTTGTATAATGAGAATTCAACTGGAATCACATGGAAATTCGTTTGAAATAATCAGGATAACACGCATAAAATATAACCAATGGTTTATATCATCTATTGAAGAAGCTCAAAAATTATTGTATAACGTTTAAAACCGGAGTATAAAGAAGATAAGTCATTTATTTAGGCAGTTATTAAAGTTCTTTGTAGAAATACGGACTTCAACCTATTGTTATTTGAGCCTTGAAATCTTTTAGAAACTTTATTCACGAGTTTAAGAATATTATGAGAAATCTCGATGCGTTGATAAATGGTTTTTGGATCAATATTTAAAACAGGAAAAATCAAAAATAAAAGTCCATAAATTGCGAAGGAGGACTTTCTTAATACCATTTACCACGGTTTTGATCGACGATTTATAGTTTATTCGAATAGTAGGGACTACAACTCGAAATTCGATTTCGAATAGAGGGGTAACGAAAGTTCAAAAAAGGCTTTTGAAAACGTAATTAACGTGGATACTAATGCTGGCGCCCTTAAAATTTAGGATACAGCTTTTCACATAAATTAGGTCCGCCGCACCATGGGAAAAATAGGGAAATATAACTTATAAATCCATAGAGAATATTTTGATTACAGAAATTTTGGTTATGAATAAACGAATGATCCGGTACACGAATGAATCCGTATTAATAACAACTTGAGACTGATAAGTCACCCAAATACCAAAAGAATGAAAACTTTGTAATTTATATAACCGATTTTAAAAGTGTAAAGATGGAATTTAGGACTTTTTTTATATGAATATACCGTCAAAAAAAATGAGGCGAAGGAAAACTAAATTTATATGACGGTCTGGAATGGAAAAAAACAGATAAACGTGTATTTGTAGGCTTTCAGAATTCTTTTTTCATATATAACGCCGGTTTGAACGGAGATAACGGCGTGTGAAACAGCTACATAGAGTTGTATTTCACGTTATTTAATAAATACTGAAACCGATTCCGAAACATTATGTTGGATATTGACGAGGTAGAAATATGGACCGCCAGAAAAAACAATTTGACACTTTCGTAAAACAATTACCTAAATTCGAACTCTACCGGATAAAATGATATCACAAAATATTATTCAATAAAGTCAACGAATCGTTACTCAAAACGGTATCATTGAACACGCGATTCGGATGTGTCAAATTGTATATTATTAACTTTAAAACGTCATTTCTGTTTCCGCCACCTAATATCAACGAATTTAGGTTTGAAATGAAGAATACGACAATCTTACTGGCCCGCGCCTTAGATAACGTATCAGGTTTTTCAAAGTGAAAGTTTAAATTCCTTTGAATTTCACTAATTTTATCACCTATTGAAATTACCTACCTAATATAACTGAAACAATTATACTACACCAACCGCTCTTATATCCGGCTGAAAAACACCTGTTTCGGATACTTCGCGTATCATGTTACACTAATGTACGAAAGGAGGCCTTGTAAGCTATAGAGAAGTTCAGATAACCGTGCCAGTGATACACGTAAGCCCTTCGACAATTTAAATTCTGATTATAAGACGATATAAACTTGGGTGAATAGGTTATTATAGAAATTATATTCATTCATAGATTAGTCTGTTCTTTATGTAATCAACGTCATAACAGCCTTTTAAGTAGTGAAATTTATATCAAACTTTTGAATGACGAATTGTTCAGATACTATGGTTTATTGTCAAATAAACGTCTATCTTATACCGCCGTAATAAATTACATATAATAGAGGAATGGTTTTTGTTTTAACCAAATGTCGGATCAAAGTTAGACTAATTGATAACAAGAATTGAGGAATAACGATAAAGGCGTTTTAAGGTATGAAAAATATGAATAGTATTATTACCTACATGAAAGAATACTAATACAATATTGTTAAAAAAATTAAAAAAGAAGTCTTTGAAAGAATGCATTTTTTGAATAGCGCTAAACTCGGTGAATAACAAGTTACATCTGAGTAAATCTAGTCTCAAACTCTGCATATTTAGTGTTTAGCCTGTGGTTCACATGGATTCGAAAATAATGCACACTACGATTTAGTATGTAAACGCGAGGGCAAAGGTTATAACAAACTTATATTCGATAAAAGCTAAAATTAATATTTATAAAGCCCTATCAATAAAAAAGATCCACTAGAGTCAAGCATTTTGAAATTGTCGTTTTAATCCGATTTAAATTATAAACGGAAAAAAAGACTGATACTGTGAAAATTTACGTCATATAAGGACACAATGTATTTATCGACTTACCTAATGGTATCAATTCCTTTTGTTCGACGATAGTAAGTGAGTATAAAAAGGAAAGCGTAAAAGAAGAAGCCTTTGAAATATAACTTGCCGAATAATAAAGATTACCCGAGACCAACAACAAATTGAACACCCTGTCGTTAATCCTTAAATACCATTTAACTCTAATTTTATACCTATTAACGCCGTAACCAGACAAGTATCGTAAGTTAATAAAATTCTACCAACATAGCCGTCCATTTTTGTAGAAAAATAAGTGGCGTTTCAAAGCCTTTATTTTATACTTTTTCATTGAATAAAAAAAAAATCGGCTCATCGTAATCTAAATGTGAAACTTCGTTAAAAAGGCGATATTAAAGCCCTGAGTAAACCTTAGGAAAAGTTGATCTATAGGGAAATAGCTGCTCGAATGAAATAAGGCGTTGTTTGAGTTAAGATACTCGATTTGGCGACTTATATCAATTTTAAAATATTTTCCACAAAGCTGATTCACAAAACAAAAAGGATTAAACTGTAAAACCTTATAAAAACCGAATCAAAATGAAAAGGTATAATAACAAAAAAAGAATTATTATAAAACAATCGCCCCCTTCATAAAGAATAAGCTATCACTAAATATAAACTTTTACTATTACCCTCTATAAGATCATTAACCTATTGTAACGCTCCGAAATATTACACAAACTTATACGCAGTCGAAGAACCGCGTTAAATATTACATTTACTCGTATTTACCAATTGAGCTCCTAAAATTTTACCCGTTGTTAGAATAGTAGTAATTGCAGTGCAGTCGGTCCACTTTACTTACAGTAAAGTTGACTATACTAACTGCAAGTTGAGTGTAATGATTTTTGTGGGACTATTGTATTGGCTGCAAGTTCAGTACTCTATGCGCCCACTTTACACTAGGGTACAGGCCAAGCGATCGGCCAAAAAATTTACTATACAAATCGGCTAACAGTCTTCTAAGCCTAAAACAATACATCCACCACTTGACCACGAAATACTACTGTTAGTTTGACCAATCCAATCGACAACTTTGTAACGTCTAAAGCCATACCAACACTTATCAATGCTTATCAGGTTGAGAATAGGTAAGATAAGTAAAATAGAAGGCTAATTTCCGGTTACGCTCCATGCCAACAACAGCGGTAAGATAAAGGAAATATTCTTACAAAGAGGCTATACAACTGCGTCTGTTTTTACGGTAGTAAGTAAAAATGACTTCTAAGTTGCGTCGGTTTTTACGGCAGCTTAGAGGTAACGATGGTATCGTTATCGAAAAACCTCAAAATTCTTTATGAATCCTTCTTGAAGAGCGTTGAAATTAACCGCTAAAAGTCTTAAAAGGCAAGTTAGCAAAATACCAAGTCAGTACTATTACGGGTGTTATTTCTACAAAAACGACTAAATTGTACGGCCGACAACTTTGAACTTTCGACTACGACCAATAACAATAAATGAATTTCAACCATAACCTATACAACAAACTTTTACCTCTACTTTATCCTTTTATTTCCCCCTTTACACCAATTCAATTATAAAAATCACTAATTCGAACGAAAACACTGAAAATCAACAAATTATGTTAACAAAACCACCTCGTGCGACTTCCCGCTAAATCACAAAGTGTCTATGATCTCCCTTCACATCAAAACACACAGATAGCTGCTGTAAACGTTCAATTTGAGGCCATCGCCATCCCTGCTAAAAAAGGAAACACTTAAGGCCCTCGGGCACCTTTTCGTCAAATACTATATTAACAACGTTTTGGGGAAAGATGTTAATAGAGATTTAACCAAAAAATGATTAACCAACTTCGTAAGTAGTTACTCCTCGAATAAAACGGCGGCGAAGAATTCGACCGAGGAGATCGCACATTTTTCAAGTATTGTAAGTTCTTTGACAACTTAACAACTAATATGTAGAAAGCAATTCAAAAAACAGTGAAGTCCAAGTTGAAATTTAAACTAAAACGAATAGGAATTCACGTGATGAAAAAAAACTTGAACAAGTTAGCAAAAATCTTGTTCAATCTAATCCAACTTGAGGAATTCCCTCAAAATTTACAACTCGAAGGAAAGGGCGTTAACGATCCTTAATGCTCTTACACGCGATTTAGAGAACCCCTAATCCAGTTCAATTAATCCACTTTATGCGATGATGATGAGAAACCTATTCATCTGCTTATGTATCTAGAACCTCTATATAACGACGAGTAGTACGCCTTTAGCAGCGATAAAGCGCGGGAAACAGCCGTCATCGCGGCTAAAAGAATTAACGTTAGCGTTATACAGTTAATTAAGTAGAATCGTCAAGTCTCTAAAAACCCTTCCTATAACCTATTCCCAATTCCCCCTTAACATTTTACTTAGAAACGTCAAGTCCCTAAAGACCATTTCCACGGCATGTACGTATACACGTGCGAGCCCACTACAGGCCTCACAATAGGACTTTATCTTTTAGTCTAGGCGACTGGTAATTACCCTTAACACATAAATTTGGAGTTTCCCAGCTTGAAATTGTGAGGAAATACCAATAAATCCTGGGAAGACTATCGCCACATATTTTGAAAACGTATCAAGAAGGTTAATATTAATGAAAATATTTTTACGGAATTCGAAAAATTTTTGATTACCATAGAAAAGTATGCTAGGAAGCCTTATAAGTTTTTTTACACTAAAATAATGCCCTTTTTGAATATTTGGAAATTGATAAAGGTCTCTCGTTCTGGTTTTTACTCAATTTCCTTTTGAAATCTAATAAGACCCGCCAGAGATTACTACTTAACCTTTTGAATATAAGAAATAACCTTTCATGAGGTCTACAATAGCGTAAAAAGCTACTTCCAATTCGATATTTACTTTACGTAATACTATAGGGATTAGGCTACCTCGATGTGAACGATGATGATAACGAAAAGAAAAGAGGAAATACCGATGGTTACGATGAATAAAATGCTTGATAAGCTCATATTATACTTTCAAGCAATGTGAATGGGTTACATTAGCGAAGCCACGCTTCGTAAACAGTTATGGGCGACTATTACGGGCGTTAACGATTTTAAATACACTGTATAACGCCCAAATACCACCTTCAAACGCTTTTTTAGTCGGTTATGGTTTTTGCTTACGTCCGTAATGTTATACACGCTAAATTATATTAGTACGTACTCTCAGGTAAATAACTTTTTAAATGTGGATAAAGAGCACCGCCTCATAATATATTACGTCGAGCGTGAATATAGTCGATCCTAATACATAGAATCTAGTTCAATGAGCTCGAAATAAAAGTCGTAAATTCACTAGAGCCCACGAGGGAACAATTCAAGCAAATTTGTTGGCCGTAAAAACTAGCTTTGTAATGATAGAAGCAGATGTTAAATTTGTAGTTAGTCCGGTTATGGATGAATTCCTTTCCCTTCGTCGAAACGTAATGAGAAATGTGTAATATAATACATCGAATAACCTACTTCTTCCGGAAAAAACTACTTGGACAAAATCGCATACTTCAAGGGTAAGAGAACCTTTTGCGGCGACAATGCCTCTAAGTAAATTAAATGGTATGACAATACTTCTTGTAATTCAGCCGAATAATTAGTCTAAAACGTCTTCCTATACCGCCTATTTAGCGTACACCATTACCTTTTCCATGACTGAACCCCTCACTCTTAACATACCTTTAAACTTCGCGATAGTTACGCGGGACACACGTTTTAGGGAATTATATCAGATATAAAGGTAGCAAGTTACTTAATAGAAGACTATTCGCAGTATGTGGTATTATGAAGGGAAAGTACTACTACTAGAGAAATCAACCGTAAAATTTCCAATGAGGCTAAAGTAATATTTAACCTAGGCAAATAACTATCGATACTAAGGATAACGATAATTCATTTTTTTTTCTATTTACGTTCAATATTTTTGAGTTTTTTACCCATCTTTTACTCTATTCAGTCGATATATAGACTCTCAACGTTGAAGTTAACATTAACGCTCATAATCTAGTTAAAAACGTTCAGAGGTTTCTAGTCGCCTCTAAATAGAGGCATCTAAAGTTTTACCTTGAAGGCCTACAACTAATAGTGTTAAGCCTGACGAGGTGGAGGATACGTAAACTATATCGGCACTTCATCTACGCTATCATTGACAGATCAAAAAAAGTTCTAAAGTCCGTAAGCCATCAGAATGTGGAAAGCTTAACTCTAAAATCTATTGAAAAGCTCTGACATTACTGATGAACAGATACCTAAGCCTCTCAAAGATTCAAATGAACACTAAAAAACTATAAGGATTTTACTTACGAGCTCTTGATAAATGGATATTACTTAAATAATAAAACTATTTTTCATATCATTAACCCCGTAACCTTTTTTAAAGAATCAAGGTTTGAAAATCCCTAGAAGCGAAGTACAAATTGAAAATATTAAGGATGTTGTGAATTAACACGTACTTGGGGCCACCTAACGTCGTTATTCACGAACCAAGTTTACGGAGGTAGAGTTTTAGGTAAACGAAAAAATACTAGTGATTTTGTTGAAACAGTAGTATTTGAAGTACAGTAAGTCAGCTTTACTTACAGTAAGATTGACTATATTGATGGCAAGTTGAGTGTATTGTTTTGTTCGAGCCTACCATAATTGACTGCAAGTCAAGTGCAGCATAGTCCCACTTCACACTAGAGCACACGTCAAGCAATGTGTCATACAAATTACAGTGCAGACCGGCTAGCGGCCTGCCAAACCTAGAAAGATACATCCATGACTTGACTAATGTAATACTACTGTTACTTCGACAACGATTCGAATCGACAACGTTATAACGATCTAAGGCCCCCCCAACACCAATTAGTATTAATTAGGTTGAGTAAAAATTGGTTCAATAAAAAAAATACTTTCTGGTTAATCTTTATAAAAAAAATCAAGGTAAGGGAAAGATTTTTGCGAAAAACCTCTACAAACTACGTCGTTTTTACGGCAGTAAGAAGAAAATACTTATAAGTTGCGTAGGTTTTCACGGAAGTTCAAAGGTAGCAACGGTATCGCCATCGTAACTACCAAGATATTTTCACCAGATTTTGTTTTTTGAAACTTTGAAATAGACTGTCAAAAGTTTCAAAGTTCGGAAAGGTGGTAAACGGCTAAGTTAGTACTATTTCAGATGCTACTATTACAAGAAAAACAACGAAGTCTCACAGTAAAACAACCACAATAAACAACTTTCGACTTCTACTTACAACAACTAACGACCTTTAACCTTACCCTCTATGTCAAACTTTTATCTTTACTTAACTCTTTTCACTTCCTCTACGCCAATTTCATCGTTAAAATCGCTGCTTTAAACAAAAACACCAAGTTACGCCAAGAAAGCTACGTCGTGCAACCCAACACTAAGTTGCCAAGTTCCTACGCGACTTTACGCCACAATACTAAGTCCCTATGTCCAAAGATCACCGAGTTATTACCCTACACGTTATATACAAGCCTAAACATTAAGATGGCGACCGTAAGCACTCACTTTCATCCTATTACCGACCTCACTTAGAAAAAGGCAGTCAAAGCCTTCGAAACAATCTTTATTAACCATTACGACGAATAACTCTGAATTACGGATGTTAACGAAACCTCAACTAAGGCTTATCTAACTAATTTCGTTGGCTAGTACATTTTCGACGCGGACTTCGGCGAAAACTACAGCTGTAACACCCACGCTTTTTAAAAACTTCGTAAGTTTTTCAACTATTAAACCCTTAAAATATGAAAAATAGGATGGATTACGATGAATTCCAAGGTAAAAAAGGAGGTTACATGCTGTAAAATTTACATCCCTAAAAAGATCCCATTAGAACTAGAAAAAACCATTTTCAAACTGGTTTAATATAAAGATCCCCCTTCAAATCGGATCTTTAAAGCCTTGAAAGGAAAGGTAAAAACTTTAAAAACCTTGAACGCATTTATACCTAATTAAGGAAACTACCCTTTTATACTTATCTAAGTTAAACCTCTTTATATATAGATGATAGGAAACCTGTTAACTTGTTCGGCAGTCTAACACTTCCACGTGGCAGTGAGGAGTACGTCCTCGGCAACGGCAGGGCACGTAAAGTAGAGGATGCCCATGCGGTTAAAGAAATTGACATTAGCGCATTACACCAGTTAATCAAGAAAAAGCGTCAAATCCTTTAAAACCTTTAAGCCTCTATCGCCCCCGAAACCTTTAATCAACAAGTTTCCAAAAAGGCTGTCCACGACAGGTTTACCTACACGTGAAATCATAATATATGTTCTACTACGTGATTTTATTCCTCGGGCCAGGCAACTGGTAATAACCCTTAACATCGTACTTTGGAGACTCAAAGTATTAAACCAACAGGAAAGACTACCAATAAAGATTAGATAACTATTGCGATCAGCCTCTAAAACCAATTAAAATTGTTAATAACAACTAAAAACCTTTTGAGGAATTCGCTAACAATCGAAATAACATAAAAAATATGACAGGAAGCCCTATAATATGCTCGATATAAACACAATACCCTTTTTTAATATTTGTATTTAAATAAAGGTTTCCTTTTTTGGTTTTTACTAACTATTGCTCGGAATCATAATAAAACACCCTAAAGACTATTATCGAACCTTCCTAACTAGAGCAACCACATTTCAAGAAGTTTACTATAACATAAAAAGCTATTTCAAGTACGATGTCCACTATGCACAATCATATAAAGACTAAACAATCACACGGTAGATCACGATAATAGCAAAGAAAAAAAATGAAAAGTAAAATGAATTTATTGAATCAAATACTTAACAAGTTAATATTATGTTAGTAAATAATATGGAAAGCCTACTCTTGTGAAGCCACATTCCATTAGTAGGTACAGGCAGCCATTACGATCGTTAACAAGTTTAAATACGCCCTAAAACGCCTAGATGTCATTTACGAAGGCTTGTTTAGCCAATTGCGTTCCTTTTTCGCAACTATAATGGCACGTATACCAAACTAGCTTAGTACAAAACACTAAACCAACAACTTCCCTAACTTCAATAAATAAAACCTTACGGTGGTTAATTATATCGAGTGCAAATATGGTTATAAGCGTTTACAACGTTGAAAATCTGGTCTTTTAACCCTAAAATAGGGGTAATAACTACGCTAAGGCCATAAATGTTAAAATTTGAACGGACTTGCTAAATACTAGCACTATCATCGTAATAATGGAAAAAGATATTAGACTTATAATAAGTTTCATTATTGGTAAACTCGCCACCCCCCGCTAAGCGAAACAATGAAAATATCATATACCACATCTATTACCCTATTACCTTTGAACAGAATTACTTAAATCAAGTCAAAAACTTTGAAGAAAGAAAAACGAAACAATTAACGATAACGATGAGATTAAGAAAATGAAGTAGAATGAAAGTATAGCTTTCAACGCGGCCCAGTAACTAGCAAACCATTCTTTCCTATACCATTTAGGTGGGATATACCCATACCTTTATCTTAATCAACCCACTAACCCCTTACCAACCTATAATATTCGCGATTATTACGCGAACTACACTTTTGAAAATATTATTCAAGATAAAGAACTAAGAAGGTATTGAACAGGAGGCTATTCATAATATATGGAATCAAGAAGGGAAAACATTACAGCAACTAAGATTAATCGTCATGATATTAGCAAAGACAAGGTTAATTTCTAGCCAAGCGAACAACTATCGTTACTAGGGATAACGGTAATTTACACTTTTTGAACGCCGTTTCAGTTTTTTATCTTTAAACCTATACTCATTTTTTTTTCTTTACTTAAAATATATAGAGACTCTTAGCGTTAAAGTTAATATCAACACCAATAAACTAGTTAAAAACGGCCAAAGGTTTCCCCTCGTCATTAAGTAGAAGCACTTATAGTGTTATCTTTAATACCCTTAAATAGTGGTGTTAAACCTGACGGATCCAGAGATACGCTTACTATACCGTCGTTTTAACCATCCAGCTATCAACAGGCTTCACAAAGTCCTAAAGTTCGTAAGACATAAATATTTGAAATACATTGACCAAAAAGCCATCTAAAAACTTTTTGATTCTGCCAAATATATTACCAAACACTTATAATATTGAATTGTATATTAAAAGACGACGAAGACTTCAATATCAAGACCTTTATTAATATTTTTCACTTCAATAACAATCTTATGTTTTACTTCGTCGATTATGCAACCTGTTTTTATGGAGAAATTTTCAAAGTATTTTCCAGCAAAAGATACATAGGAAAATTTAAAAATCTTATGTATTAACACGTACCTACGCCTACCTAACATTGTTGTTGTCGATGCAGACACCAACTTTGCGGCGGCTTAATTTTAAAAAGATGCCAGAATAAATGGTTTTAATGCAAAAAGATACCTGTAGAAGCTTATTAAAGCATGAGGAATGTTAAAAAAAGCATACGCTTTACTTCGCCAAATATATAATAACCTTATACAAGAAATTGAAAGTTTTACGAATTCGAAGGAACAGCATTAAATAACGGTAAGAGGCCAAAATAATACTGTGGGCTCTGACGGTCTAGTGTGAACACTACTGGTCTTTAGAGCGTATCTACGCCTATCGAGTGAATCTACGCTATAAGAAAATACCTAAGAACGGTCTACGGCCTATGGAAAAGCACTTAAGGAACTGCGAAAGGAATCGGCACGCTGCTAAGTCAACTATACCCTCAACACCACAAAGTATCCTATAGAAATCAACGTAGTTACTTTGCCTTTATAAAGTAAAGTCCTCAAATGGTGAGAGCAGGGCAAATAAGAAGGCCTATGTAAGAGCATAGGTATCGCTCACTTGAGGTAGTTGTTAAAATTACTAACGGTCCTGTAACGTTTAATACTACCCAAGTCAAGCCTTATATTAGGACTATTAACGACAAAAACCCTTAAGTTAAAAAGCAGAGCTAATATAAGCCATTTTTATCTGTTAGAGACAAGCCGATAAAACGCTGCTGACGCGGACAACTCGTAGAAAGAAAAACGTTAAAGAGTAGAAATATACTTCGTCAATAACAATAAGAACTAAAACAAGTTTAGCATAATCGTCAGCCCAATCCACTGAATCTTTATTAAATATCAAAGGATTACACGAAACATACTAGTTTTAAAGGTCTACGGCGTAATGAAAGACTTTAATATAAATATAACAATATGGAAAACATTTAACTTTATTACCAGGCAGCTGAAAATTCTTTAAATCGCGGTGTTAATATGTACCAACTCGAAAAACTTGTTTAAATGCCTCTCGAAACTCGGAACTACCAGCAAGAAACACTTGATAATAGATGTAATAACATTCTCCGAAGCCTATAAAGGATGTGAAATTAAGGAGTTGCGATGAATTAACGAGAAATAAAATCCTACTAATATAATGATAGAATCGCTAGACAAAGCTATTAAAAGGGTTGTAAACAATAATGGGCTGACTATAGGTATCGAGAGCTACGTTAATAGGCCTCCAAGCAAGCCCAGATCACATGACAGCGGTTAGGGATGTATTGGTAATTAATCAAACTGCCAGGGAAGTCATTATATCAATTTGTTAGATTAGCACGGCTAAAGTAAAAGAATATACCTTTACACGAGTCTTTGGTGAAAGAATCTTTTATAGGAGTCGATAAAGTTGGAACTCGGAGCTGTGGGAAAATTAATGGCAATTAAAGCAAATCTGTATGCAAATAGGAGCATCTTTTTACAGGGGTCAATGAAAATTGATAGGGGTCTGGCCAATGAACGAGTTCGCAATTTAGCGTTTACAAGAAAAGATAGGTTAACCACACTAGCGTACACACACAAACTAAAAGTCCGCTATTGTTAAAAGAGTAGTATTTGCAGTATATTATGTCAAATTTACTTACAGTCAAGTTACAATACTAACTGTAAGTTAAGTGTCTTGTTTTGTGCGTGCCTACTGTAATTGACTGCTTGTCAAGAGCAGCATTGTCCCACTTCACACTAGGGTATAGGCCAAGCAATTGGCCATACAAATTACAGTGTAGACCGGATAGCGGTCTTTCAAACCTAGAACAATAAATCCATAACATAATCAATGCAATACTACTGTTACTTCAACCACGATTCGAATCGACACTGTTAAAACGATCTAAGGCCATACCAATAGATTTAGTATTAATACATGCGTATAAAAGCCTAATAGAGTATTGGAAAGTTTGAGTGGGTACAAGTATTACTGCGCCGAGTATACGATAACCTTACATTAAATATTAAAAGCTTTACGTATTAAAAGGCACGACTTCAAATAAAGGTAAAGGGTCAAAACTACACTGTACGCTCTAACGACTAAATACCAACATTATTAGTATTTAAAGCGTACCGACGTCTAACAAGGAAATCTCTACTATTAGAAAGTACCTAAAAGAAAATTATAGATTACACTAAGCTATTCAAAGAGCTACGAAATAAATCGGCACAGTATCAAATCAATAATACCTTTAACACCAGGAATAGCCTTACGATAATCTACGTACTTACTTTGCCGTTAAAAATTTAAGCCTTTATATAGATAAATCCAGGAAAATAGGAAGGCTTATTTAAGACCTAGAGTTTAACCGACTTTAAAGTGGTTGTTAAAACTACTATCAGCCTCGCGGCGGTTTGTATTACCTAGATGAAGTCTTATATTGGGACGACTAACGATTGAAACCTCTAATCAAAGTGACTAATATAATACAACCCTCCTTCAACTATTATCAATAAACGAAGAAACCAGCGCCGGCGCGAAAAACCACCAAAAAAAATCGCTAAAAAGGAGGAATGCATACCAAAGCGTAATTACAACTTTGTTTATATAAATAGGAAACGAAAGGACGACAAAAACTTAGTATTAAAGCTCCAGGCACAATGGATTATCGAAACCCTCGACAAACCCTTTAATAAAAAGTAAAAATATCGAAATTAACGGCCTTCGAATTCGAAAGGTTATACAATTTGTTCCTAAAACCAAATTAACTTTGAAGACCTGAATATCACGATATTCTGGTCAAGAATTATATACAAGGTTGAAGGCAAGACTATAAGGCGGCCGTATCAAAAGTCACATTCAATCGTTTCAGGATACGGTAATACAGGCATAACCTAAATCCTTATGCTGTCGCCAACTATTGAAAAAAGTGATTAACTTTCAGTAATTTCTATCATAAATAGTTTATCAATTAGAACAAATGGTTAGTTGAAACTTAATAACTAGAATATAATGTGAGTAAATATGTAATTAACGACCGACTTACAACGGATTATCTTACTTGAGTTATTACAGTAATTATATGGTATTTACCCTCTGGTGAAAGAAATAAGTTGTATGAAGCCATAATATAGACTATCTAAATTAAAATTCCATTAATTCTTTACCTATCAGTCGCACTTCAAGTTACGGCTACGTATAAAGATTTTAAAATTGGGCTTGTAATAATTAACAAAGTAAAAGAAAAAATTCGGCTTAATAGATACGTAGACTAAAGATACCCTTTTTGTTAAAAAAGAGAACTTTATGATATCACAACAAGAAATTGAAAACTTCAACTTTTAAAATTACCAACCGGTCAATAATTAAATATGGGGTAATTAATTGGATTTTAACGTATCGTCAATCCGGATATTTGGTATTAATGCTGACATTATTTTTCGCTTAAGGGGTTGCGGCGCTCATTTTGCTATAATTAATAAGACAAATGTAGCCAAGGCTTAACGACACTTGAAATACCGTGCCCGTAACAGCTTTATTACCACTTTATGCTAACCAAAAGCCTCCCACAACCTATAGATTATAATATAAGCACTGTTTCATATTACTTGAGGGGTACATTCATGGAATATGGAAAGGAAATCAACATGCACGTGCCTCGGCAGCAGCAACTACATTGCTCAACTCTACTGAGCTTCGCTTCTAGTTCTTGTTTCCTCTTTTTCCACCCTCAGAATATTATACCGTTTCAAAATCACGTTGCCGCCCTACAAGCGAGCCAATAATTGGTAACTGTAAGAAAAAGAGCTGAAAAGCGTCCAAAAATTCCTTTTACCAGTTTGAACAAGACAAAAAGGAAAGAATAAGGTTACCAGTTCTGCTACCCTGCAAAAACAAAAGTTAATAATCCCCCCCGCTCCACTAAACCTTTAATTTTTCCTTTTTTCCTGCTCTTTCACTTTATGAAATTCAACCTCTTCCCCCACTATTCATTATTCTTTATCGTTGACCACTCTTCTTTATCTTCTCATTCTTAGCGTCGCCGTCGTTATTTATATCTTCTCCGTCGGTATTTTGCGTTCTCGCCGTAGCCGCTATTAGTTTCGCCGCTGCCGGCGCCGTTGCGGCTGTTGATATCTTGCCTAATTCTCTATTACTAAGTACTAGTTGCGTGCTCTAGCCCTGAATTATAATAAGGCGTCGTTAAGGCCCCGTCGCACCCATAGCAAACCAAGAAAGCCCGCTACTTCCTGGGTAGTTACCCTTTAGCTCTTAAGGAAAGGAGTACCTTCACCTACTCCTATTGACTCTACTTTATAAGCTTTTCTCTCGTTAAAGCCAACTGGACCCTCACGAATTTTCAAATTATCAATAATTCCCTCGGAGCTTTTTTATACGTCTTGGTTTTAAAGCTATATACCTTATTGCCAAAGTTACACGCTTCGCCCAATGTAAAACCAAATATATATTTTGTATCAACGAGGGATATGCATTTGTAAGAAAAGATAGCTACTATTACTAAGAGACGCGTCTAGTCCAGCGAGCGCCTTCATATAGTGAATATAAGCTTTGAGAAACAGTTTATGGACAATCAGACAATTATCGCTAGCCGGTTTAACGCCCTTACCTATAACCGAAAACATTGCCTTCTCCGAAGAAACGAACGTCCTCGCAGTCCCAAACGTCCTGCTCGTAATCCAAATTACCCTCTTTGTAGCCTTAACCGAAGCATGCCAGCCACTTAGTCCTTAGCTACTAATAGCATACATCGTATAAAGCCTAAGAAAATAGGGGTTGACAACTTCAAGTATCTTAATCCTTTTGATATGAAAACAGTTACTATTGGTAAAAATGTCGTCTTTATAAACGGTTGGGGTTTTTGAACTCGTTTCTAGAACTTTGCCAAAGTTAACGTACACTTGGAAAATCACGACTTTTTTATATTTAGGATCCTCCTTTGGTAATTATTAATATTCTGATGGAATAGAGATCTGCCTTACTTGGAACACATGAGTTTCATTAAGAAGGGCCTCAAAACAGTTATCAAGACTTTTACTAACCGTTTACTAATGTATTAGAGTCGCGTTAGCAAAGAGATCCACACAGTGACATTTACCCTACGATAATTTATACAAGAAATATACAGACTTTGAGAATATATGGAAAACAAATAAATATACGCATGAGCCATATTTTTTCTTGACCTAACCAATCGAAACTGGTGTAGCTTTACAATCGATCTCGGTGGCTTTTTCGGCCTTGATATTCAGAAAAGTTTATAGCATTTAAATCGCAAGTAAACTTTAAAGGAATACATAACCAAAACAGAAAAACCTAATATTATTCTCCTAGCGGTCGCCGACCGTCGATACCCTTATACAAACCTTCTATTCAAAAAGGGGGCGAAATCACGACTCGTACATCTTTCAGAAAAAGCTCGATCTAGAATACAAAAACAAAAAAATATATAACAAGGATTTGAGAAAGGTTGATTATCGTACTTGCGATCGTAAGCACAAGTCTCGCGAGAAGCATCGTGATGATAATCGTCACGGCGACCGCAATATACTATTTAAGCACCTAAAGGTTTGTTACAGAACAAGTTTATTATCTTCGCGAACTATAAAACTGAAAATCTGGTATATATATATGAAAATACCTTTCTACCTAAAAGTTGCTACCTTTACACAAAATTAAAAAGTTGATATAATTCAACCCGTTCACGAAAAAAGTGATAATATCTATAAAAGGCTTTCCCTTCTTTTCAATATCTATCTATGTCACTTCATCCAACCGAAGTTATGCTTTATATCTTAATACGGAAGCCGGCAGAAATCTTATAGCTAAGTCTAAACTTGATAAATATTACCTCAATAACATCAAAATTTTCGTTTATCTAGGAGAAACCATAACTAAATTTATAAAACCCTTGATAAAGTTTATTACTAAGGCTTATTATCTATGACCAAGTTATCGATATAAATCGGATGATATACCTGGCATTTTCACAGAAACTGAAAAAGTATGGATTATCGATCGTTTCAATACCTGTTTCTTACTTTTGATATATTTATAAAAGCCTGTAAATCCTATATTTTCATATATCAAAATATCATCAGCTTCAAATACAGTTAATTCGCAGTTTCTTTTATCTTTCACAAAAATAGTAACGAATGGCATGGTTTATGAAATCTTTACCAAAGCTATCGAAGTCGTTATTTTATCAAAATGAACTATATATATTGTAGTCGAGTTCATAAAGCCGTTGAAGGGACGTTTTTTCTAATTTACAGCCCAATAACCTTATTTACTAAATAAAATCATAAATTATACTACGCTTTACGTCATTTAACTTTCCAACATTACGAGTCTATCAATCAAAGTCTCCAAATACATCCGAATAAGCACTATTAAAGATATTATAATACTTTTTACTTCATTACAAACTGGAACGGAGTCGTCTAGATGCTAATATAGGCTCCTGAAATGGAGACAATAGATTTTGAGATTACGTAGCTAATTCGCAATATAGTTAGTAAGTATCATATGTTATTCATCATTACTAACTAAATGGCTTCGTTCGAAACGCCAGTTATAGGATAGGAGTTCAAATTTGATTCTTATATAGCTGAAACAATCAAAAAAACGTAGTCTCACCTTTTTTGAAGATTTTCCTTTTCTTACAGTTTGGTATATTATTTCTTAATGATGTCGCCGGCTTCTTTTAGGACCCTCAAAGTGTATGGAAAATGCGCGAAACCCAAATTTTGAAAAAAAAAATTGAATAAACTTCACTTTAAGGAATTTAGGCTTTTAGTCGGTATTCATACTCCAAATAACGTCCTAACATTTGAAATAAACCATAGGGTTTACGTAATTGAAATAACGCTATTAATAAGTATAATCTACCTAAAACTTACGAAAAGTGCGCCCATATATAGTAAGACATATAATGTATTAATTTCGGTGAACCAAGTAATAAATGTACCATCAGTTAAAGGTAGCAAAACATTAAATTAAACCGCTACGGTTAACTTTTCCGACTCTGAAATCCAGTTTCTCTCTAATATAAGTTTAATAACCTTCATTTTAAGCTTTTTTAATAATATAGTAACGATGTGAATCTATTTCATTTATAAATTCTCGTCGTATAAAGAAAAGTATACGGTATAAGAAAAGGTCGTATTATAGTTCATCTCAAACCTTTCAATTAGTGCAATATACCAGATTCATACCCTGTTTTATTCCTGTCAAATGGTATCGATTTGTTTTAAAACAGCTAATTATATTGCGGTAATCAACGTTACGAAATTCTTCTTTTTGCTTTTTACAATCTCGAATTGACGTATTATGGAACTTTTGTAAGCTATTGAGCTCTGCAATGTAGTAAAATTTACTCTATGAAAATGAAAAATTAGCCTACCTCTACGACAATAATTATAAATCGTACTTTTAAGCTTTACCGTGTATTTTGCTGAGCTTTTATCGATAATAATATTATTCTTTTACCTTGTTTGAAAAAAAAAACATCAAAACTAACTCGCTTAAATCATGGATTCATTTATCAAAGTCTTAGTTTCATTATCTCCAAATAAGTCTTATGTAAGTCTTCAGGTCATAAGGTTTCTAGGTTTTTTCTTAACAAGTTTTGGTTCGTCTACCACTACTAAACGTATCTAGGTCTTTCGAGAGATCTCTTTCACTATAACCATTGAATTTTCCTCAACTTATTAAAGCGTAACAGGGTTTCTATTCCCTATAATACCCTATTTCGCTTAATTATGGCAATCATTGTAAAAACTCAAAACGCATTTAATTTCCTATCTGTAAGTTGTAAAGCTAACTAAATAGAAAATAACAATCGTAGAAAAAAAACGTAATAAACATATGTTACATTGATTTTACCTACGAATTGAGATTAATCAATCGTCGCTTGACAAATTTACCTGTATAACATGTTACATATATACCATACTAAGCCTTCTAGGCTACTATCTCTATAAATCAACAGAAATAACGAAAAATATTTACAAGTTTTATTTTTTTAATGAAAATAGGACTAGGTATAGAAACGATGGAACACTATACCCATTTCAGTAATCCAACCGGTCATGCCTCTCAACAAATATCTTACTAAAACAAAATTAAACCATAAATCATTCATTTGAAAGGTAGTATAGCTATTGTAGATATACCAACGTCTCAAAACCACTTTAGTAGCTAATCCACATCGTATCATCGTTTTTACCGAATATAAGTTTTCTACAGGAATTATCTACCTAATCTCTTGAAATATGATTTTTATAAACAAAACCAAAAGCGCCATATTGATACAGTAATCTACCTAGAAATTCATAATTTCAATATTTTATACTTTATTTTACGGTTCAATTTTGTCCTGGATACTCTTACACGCTCTTTAACACTAGTCAATTAGAAAATCCGAACGTATAATAAAGTGCGTATTTTCTACTAAATTTTAGATAATTTGCCAGTAATTTCTAATAAAGTTAATTTTACTTTGTTCATCGCTCATTCCCTTTTTCCCAATGAAATACGCGTTAAATTCTGATCAGCATGTAAATACGAAGTAACTTAGCGAGTTATTATAGTCAACTTTACGAAAAGCGATAAAAACGAAGAAGTGGCTAATGGTGCTCAAACTTATTATCTTTTTCATTTAGTTAACCACGTACTTCATAATGGAGATAAAACAAATATGAACGATGGGTAATATCCAGTCTAGTCATCCAAGACTTTATTTAAAACTGTTATAATAATTGATATTACTATGGATTGAAGTAGATAATGATCGCCCAAATAAATTGCATTTTCGTTTCAAAACATGGTAAAAACCTACTATCGTTATTATTATCTCTATGGTTAATTATGAAACGACAATTAAAAGTTAGTTAGTAGTCTTTGCCTAATTTAAGATTTTAAAACACCTATATATACTTCATATATAAACTTTATTAACGTTTTCTTAAGCGTATCACTAGCCGACACACTGTGGAAGTTGCCTAGTTATAACATATTTAATGTTATTATACCTATCAATTAAGAAACTTTCAAATATATTGGTCTATTCAAGGATATACTACAAATATAAACGAATTCTCAGCCGCCATTTTATGTCCTTATTTGATATTTTAAAACATTTTTGTGTCAGAAACATTATTTCGACTGGTAGTATAAAGAATATATGCTTATTTTGATAGGCTTTGTAAATAGGCCTTAAAGTTAAGTTCTAAATGCCAACGGTATATCACCTTTGGTCAAATTGATAATCTAAGCCAAAACCAGGTGGTTAAGCCTACCGTTCATTATTATGTCAACGGGTATCCTAAAAAAATATAAGCCAAATGTAGACCTACTTGTCAATAGAATATGAATAACGCCTATTTTCTGGTTATTAACTTTAATACTCACTAATTATTATTCAACTTGAAATCATATAATTTAGTTAATTGCTTAGATGTTACTTTACTACGATAATAGATGGAAATCTGCCTTATAAGGATGTACTTTCGTAAAAATACGTAACTTACTATGCACTTCATAAATACTAATACAAAACATTGATATGATAAGAATCATAGCTATATAGGATTTAATGTTGGATATCGCATATAGCTACGTATGAGAAAAGCATATAAACCTTTTAGTCGAAAATAAAAGTTATTAAAATTAAGCTTAGTTTCGTTTACTATAGACGATCGTGTAATAGAATTGGAATATACGTTTGATTTCCAACCAAATTTTCAGATCCGTCCCACTATAGGCATTTAATACCGTATATCCTATGACAAGCCTCAAAATAATTCGTTACCCGCGTACCTTTACCGCCTAAGTTAATCAGGGGTAATAAAGCTTTTAAAAATTATAAGCAATGAATCGCCAAAATTGTAAATAAACCTTTAGATCATCGTCAACATATAGGTTACCAAATTTAAGATTTCGTTCAGACGAAACGATATTTGTGGAAGGATAACGAATGGAAAGGCGTAAAAGATTAAAAACATTGTAAGGAACTTATCAAACCATACGAAAAGGATATTCGCAAGAATATTGTCTCATAAAAAGTCAGTTTAGTAAAGCGGCATGGAAAGTTTTTCACGTCCCACGTTTCACTTCTCGCTTCTCGCGTCTCGCTCTTTGCGTCTCACGTCTATCGTCTTTCGTTTCGCGTCTCGCTCTTCGCGTCTCGCGTCCCACGTCTCGCTTACTATTATATAAGATACGAAATGAGAATATTTCCTCGTTATTTTGGTTCCGGAGCCTAGTTCAAAATTATTTGGGTGGTATATTCATGGAATATTTAAAGGGAATGAACAGGAACGTGCCTGTGCAGAAGCTACCACATTGCTCAGATCCACGGGGCATCGCTTCTGGTTCCAGTTTCTTCTTTTTCCATTCTCAGAATACTACACTGTTTCAACGTTACTTTGCCGCTCTACACGCGTACAAACAAGAACAAATCCTTACCAATGAAGACTTTAACCGGCTAAATGAAAGGCTTAAATGTCAAATTCGGAATATGGACTAAAGAATTAATATGTTCCAGATTAACCTATCTAAAACTAGATATATAATTTTTACAGACAGTTCCTTTACAAATAACATCAACCTATCTTTACAAATTGGCTTCATGATAACCGTCGTGAACGAGGATAGGCGTGAGGACCAATTTAGCATTATCGGTAACCTGATTTACAAACCCTCTTTCGAATGTAAAAGGATTACAAGAAGCGTACTAACTTTCAATGTATATGGTATAATACCTGGCTTTAATGTAAGCATACTATTATGGGAAACTTTGAACCTTGTTAACAAACAGTAAATGATTCCCTTTATCCAGAAAGTAATTCATACTAACCCAAGGAGTTTTTTCGAATGCCTTTTAAAATTCTGAACCACCAGCGAACAAATCCTAGCAATCGGCTTAATGGCATTTCTTAAAGCTCACGAAAGGAGGGAAATTCAAGAGTTTCGGTAAATCAATAGGAAGGATAATCATACTAACGTTATAACTAAGGAACAATTAAACAAGACTATGGAAAATTTTGAAGATAATAATGGCTAATTATTCGCATCGAAATCTACGTTAACAATCCACGTGAAAAAAAAAGTCACGTGCTGACAAGCAATAATAGGTTAGAAAATTGGAAAACTACCAAGAGAATAACAATAACAACTTCTATGAGTAGAACAATTGAATTGAGGGTAGTAGTGGGTTAATTAACTCATGTGAATTAAGAAAAATTAAAAAGTGGCTTAACCCATGTTATTTAAGATAGAAAGTGGCGGTAGAGGCAACCATAATAGTAGTAAAGGGGTAGGAGTGGCAGTAATAGTCTAGTCAACCCACATGGGTTAACTAAAGTAATAAAAGACTTAATTTACCTGAGTTTAATGGGCTAATAACGGTGATAAGTCATTACACGTAAGTTTATAGTGAAAAATCTGTGTACGGGAATAGTTAAAGGAAAAACTTGGGGTATTAGGGCAATTAAATGTAATCAAGTCTAATTTAGGTGCAAAGGTTATCTGGAATTAAAAGGTGTTTGCCTAATTAAAAAAAAAGGAATTCTAAGGTAACCAGAAATGTTTGGTCCATTATACTGGCTTACACTCACAAAATAAAAAGCCGCTAATGTTGGAATAGTAGTAATTATAGTGCAGTAGGAGCAATTTACATACAGTAAAATTGACTATACAGACTGAAAATTAAGTGTATTATTCTGTATGGACTACTACATTGGCTAAAAGTTAAGTACAGTATGCGCCCACTGCAAACTAGAGCACGGGCTAAATAATTTGCATACAAAGTACTATGTAGACCGGCTAGCGATCTGCCAAACCTATAATAATACATATACCACTTGACCACACGATACTAATTTTACTTCCACCAATCGGATCGACAACGTTGCAGCGTCCAATACTCTACCAACACCCGTCCAAAAATATTATTTCATATCCTTCAATAGTTTTACTGCTTCGCAAAAGCTGATATATAGTGGTTTAATATATATCAAAAACATAAAGGAAAGCGCTTTAAAAATCCAGGTACACCCTTTACGGTAATCTAATAATATAATAATTCTGTATAATACATTGTTTTTCGCCCCAAAAAATATGAAACTTCAAGTTGTCAATTTAATGGTAAAATCAATAAAATACCTGGTGTAGGGTTGTATATTTCACTTCCAAGGTATAATAATCATGCTGTCAATGAATATCTCAAGATATTCATGAAAGAGTAGTTCAATAAGATTATATTGATTTATATAATTAGCTTAAAAAGAGATAAAACCAACCTTTTTACGTATATGTGATTATTAGGTTAAATCAGTCGTAAAACCGTAAACGAGGTTCAAACTATCTATTGTTAGGTAGTATGAAACCAAATCATTGCATAATGAATACCAGATGTTAAATAAACGCCTCGAGTGAAAATTTTAAAACTAAAAAGGTGGTTTAAGTTTTTTACCCCTTGATACAAAAACGATGAAATTTTTATTTTTTATTTTTTTACCAATAGTTAATTTATAAAGAGAAAAAATTATAAATCGTAAGTAAAATTTGTACTAGTTCATGGTAATGAAATACCGAGTCGAAACGGATATACCCTACGCAATTATATCGTTAATTTAAATTCACCTAAATGTAAACGAATGATATGGAACGTTTTCGCCTCAAATATTCATAAAATAATTGAAAGTTTCGACTTCGGTATTACTATAACGATGATAATCCCTATAATCATTTCGGAACTTAATATAAAAGCTATCATTTTAATGATTTACACTAACTATGTTCCCTTTATAGAATGACTTGTCAAATTTTACCTAACTATTGAACAACACATAATCATCGATATCATAACCTTACCAATGTTATACAAATACCCAAAAATTTGAAGAAAAAAAAAACATAAATCGATATAATATTGAATCTCATAAATATAATAACTTAACGTACTTCAAATGTCTCATTAACAACCCTTATATCTACTAATACTCTCTTAGTCAAAGTTACTGAAAAAATGTATAACCTAGTTCAAAATAGTCCAATATAATTCTTTCCGCTTCTTTATGAAATTTACTTCATTTTTCTTACCTCAAACTCATTATTAACCCCTCATCTTCCAAATTATACCCTTTAAATGTATCTTTCGACGTTTAGAATATACATTTCGATTTTTTTTTTTCCATTTTTCCTTTACATTACCGATTTCAATATTTGAATGAACTATGTATCTTTTACTTCATACTTTTGACGTTGTAAATTTATTATTACGTATTCACATAAAAATGTTTTGTTAATGAAATTCTAGCTGAATAACTTTATATATACGAACCAGTTTATAACTGAAAACAAGTAAATGAAAGGAAATTGATTGCTTGCAAAGAGGGAGGGGAAGTGAAAGAGAACATTATCGTTATCATCGTCGTCATTGTCTTCGTCATCGTCGCCATTATTACCGTTATCTCCGTTCCAGGAATGATTTAACAACTCCCGCACATTAATTTACATAACGTTAAGAAAAAAACAATATACTAGGTCGACCTTGTCGTGCGTCCGAGTAAAATCGTCATCCCAAGTTTTTACGTAATGAACTCTCAAGTCCTTACACTACGCGATAATTATATTGTCTATCTTCATAGGTCGATTATTAATACCTGATTCAAGAATGAATTTAAGCTCCGTATTACGCGAAAAAAAAGTGAAATAACTTATCGTAAATTCCACATGCTCGTAGGAAAACCTTTGTGAACAGTACTAGAATTATTAGGATAGGTATATATCTGTTATCGCTCCGCTTGTGACGGTAATAGCATAAAAAGATGCCCTTGCTTTAACGGTATTCCCGGAATGACTTACCGGCAACAAAGATGGAAACGTAAGGCACGTAAAACGTAGGCATAAAAGGGCGTGGAGCGTTTACCTTAATCTTATATTTTAACGCCTTCCATGCTAAATCAGCCTTCCGTACTAAATCAGCTTTCCGATACACCCTAACAAGGTGTGTCTTAAAACGACGAGCTCGCTCCGCTATAACCACATCGTCTACATAAGCCTAAATATATATCACCATACAAAAAGAGAAAGCTACGTTCTGTATTACAACTCGTCGATAATATGTTAATGGCTTCTCGAGGATACAATAGATGACGGCAGCCTCAATAATTCGCGCGTGCTACCGCGCCATGCAATGTTGTTCACTTCGATATTTACAAAACTTGATGTTACATAAAGTATTTAGAAATTATTCATAAAACCAAAAAAGAACATAGTTGAATATAAACCTACTTTAAAATAGTAACACGTTTTTAGAGGAGGGGGAGAAACTTTTTTCCCCAAGCCAACGGCAATGAATCACTATATATCAACTCCACAACGCATAATATTAACAACCACGCTGTTAAGAAGTTCTCCGACCTATAAAAACGAACTACAACTCATATCACGTTATTATTAATATATTATCAACCAATATTACATCTAAAATATAAATACAGAAATCTTTATACAAAGTGCAAATTTCTAATTTAAATACTACTAGTCAAAATACATACTACTATTATTCATAAGCTGGAAGGATCATGCTAGACGCGTGCATAGTAAAGGGTCACGGATTAGATAAAAGTTTCTAAGCTCTCATCTGAGGCATACATCTTAATGTTCTTATTGTTCCGCTTATCTTCCATCTACCATTTTCAACATCTTCGAATACTCTACAATCTTCTTCATACGTTGACACAAAGACATAGCTAACATTCTGGGCTCAAGGTAAACCTGATGTATTTTTAAAAATATGGTTTCCGAGAACGGTTATCTTGCAAGCGGTGATGCCAGTTGTTGAATCTCAAAATACCGTTCTTTTCACAACTCAGTTTCTAATTTAGCTTTTCTTTTGAAATCTTTTCATTAGATTTATATTTCTTATGCTTATAACCAATAAAACAGTTAGTCATCGAATAGTTGTTTCCTTTCTCACTTGATTGACATTTACATGAGGCAAAACTAATGAAATCTATGAACTTCGCTATTACTATAGTGAATACGAATGAAAATTAAATAGAATACGCTCAAATTAATGTTACTCCGTTGAAATACGTCTCATTTTTTGAAACCAATAATCACAATTCAGATCAATTCTTTTAATGTAGCCTTAATTGTTTAGAATTATCTTATTTCCCTTCTATATTGACATTTTTTATCGATTATTTCATTTTCAAAATATGTCAAGGCGCTTTTCTATTGATACTTGATTCTTGTTTTTTAGGAAACCGTTATCGTAAACCAAGTTATATAGTATTAACGTCAATATATATAATATACGAAGTTTTATTTGACTTTGTTTAACATATATACAAATATTTCATTAAATGGTGAATATGTTCAAATTACTATTATGTACATTTTGTTAGATTACATGGAAATCATAACGAAACACTAAAGCCTAAAGAGAGAATTTTGCAAAACCAATTGCTCAACATCATCACTATGTTATCGAAATAATTTTAAAGCTTCTCGTCATATATTCCTGTTGTTTACCATATTCTCATTAAGTTCATAATTTCATCATGGTCTGGTTATTAATTGGTTAAGTATAAAGATAATTAAACTCAATAATTATTGGATGGGATATCTAATTTGACGCATTAAAGTTAACAAGTTTCCGTAATTGAAATAATATTGATCGATTTTCAAAATAAGTCTCCATTACCCAAATAATAAGTAGAAGCCGAATATAGTCCCCAAGGTGGATTTCCCAAGATTTGTTCGTGGATTTAACCAAATGAATAAAATCGCTTAAATAAACAACCATATCAGTTGTTAAAACTTTCATACATTTTAATATATAAATTTCATTTATCTTAGCGTTTATCCACGCAACCAATTTATCATTTCATACCCTTTTTATTTCTAGTGACGGATTGCATCTTTGAATTTACAAACTATATAATTGTCGTCTTTTCAATACAAGGTTTTTCGTATTTTTTTTTTTAGAATCGACTGTTTTGTATGATTCCTTCAATATCTAGGGTTTAGCCTTAAGAGCTGTTTTATCGCATATAAAATCTTTTCGTTAGACCGTCCATTATCACTCCCTTCAAAGAATTACGATTTCAAAACGGTCGCCATTATCAATTGATAAAAATCGTTTAATATTAGAATATTCGGCAACAACAAGTTCAACGTCTTTATCTTGTTTAGACTTCACCCGTATAAACATTATTTATGAGCTTTCTATAATAATTTGGTTCAACCCTTATTTACCGTCTTCTTGGATGATTTTATATGAATTTGAAAGCCAATTCATGTATTGAATCATGATACAGTAATTTGGTATCTGAAACGAAATACTGTATTCTCGAGGGTTGTACATTCAATGACGAACAAATTCCTAAATTAAAATATCATTAGTTCAATGGTTCAATAATTGTTGAAGTCTGCTAAGTATTTCATCATTCAATACATTAGTTTTTTTTTTCTTTTAGGTTAAATTGGCTGAGATAAATCAGTAATTTATATATATCTCACTATCCTATTACATTTTCTTTTCTTTTTGTAATTATCACTAGTAAAGTAATTTCCGAGTATTTGAAGAGTGTTTATATCCACCAAAAACCTCACTCAGCTATTAATTTAATCAATGTATATATTAGACATATAGGTAGTTCAATACTTTTATATCGATAGGTTATGTATGTTTCTTTATCACTATAAATAGATTTTCTGGATTTTAAGTTTTTAGTTGGCGCGTTTAAAATAATTATCAACATTCAGTGGCAGGTATAAAAAAGAATTTTTGCTTATCTTTATATCTCAATAGTTTTGAAAACTCGATCGAAATTCATTTAAAATCAATTTTGAATGGACTCACATTATGAACATGTTGATATTTTCAAAGCCACTAAGTACCGAAAAGACAGTATCTTTTTTTTCAATGTTTTTCTTTTTTTCGAAAGCTGCTTTCAACGTGAAGAAATTACTACTAGGCGTTAGATGCCGTAGGAAACTTCAAATGTTTTATGTAGCTTATCAGCTTTTAACCTATTTCAATATTATCCAGTATTTTATGGGTATTATATAATCCCATATCCGCTTGCAATTGTTGTGAAACTCACAAATAAAATATGGATAAAGTATATTCAACTTAATTTCAAGTTATTAAATCAGTTATTTCATTTCGATATAATGATCTATAAATTAACGTCAATTCAAACCTATTGGGAGAATATGAACTTACCTAGTTTCATTTACATAAAACCTGAAATTTGTATTATATCAGTTAATATAATTCTCCCCCCCCCCCAAAAAAAAAATCAATATTACAAGAAAGTTAAGCCCGTAAAATTAATATGAAATTTCAAAACATCTATGGTTCTTATTTTTAATTTTATAAATTAGAAAATCTTTACTTTTTTATCTTTTGAAACACCTTAATCGCCTAAAACGCGGTATATAGATGGTCAATTGTATGGAAACAGACTTCTATTGTATCTTTACTGTAAATATTGGCCAGAATTAAGTCCTCGAATCTATATTGAAATTCGTGGAGCCTTAAGTAAAAATTTAAGAGTTGTTCATTGAATTTAAATGTTACAGACTGGTGTCTGCTTAACTGAATAAAACCTAGCCGAAACCATACGTAAAGAGAGGTATATAACAAGTCCACAATTTAAAATTTAATCTACTAACCAAAACTTTAGAACAAAAGCTTCCCCTCTATGTTCCCTCTTAATAAAAAATTATAAACAGTATTAGATCTTGTTGAACTGGTATGAGAAGTTGGTTTGAGTATACCTGTAAGGCTAGTGTTGACCCGTGCAAGTATTGCAAGTAGTTTTTGCATATTGTATATACTTAGTCTTTCTTATTTGTTTGGTCCTACAAGCCAAACTTAGACCTTCTTCCCATCTCTTTCCACCAAATTTGAACACTGAAATACCAACGCTTGGCTTGAATCAACACACTATCCAACAAACCTCCTTATACGATAGCATAGAATTCAGTCCCTTCACATATATTCCTCGATTCTTTTACCATTTAAAACGTTTTTTTAGCTACTTTGCAACAGATACAACCTTCGTATCTCATTTTAATATATCCGAAACCTCTCTTATAACCATGAACAAGACACTCTTAAAATACTTTTTAAATACATGGCCTTTCAAAGAACAATCAATATATGAGAAAAATAGCTCGAAGAACAATTCTTTAAACAACTTGCTAAACGTAACGCCTACCATAACCACATGGTTTTTAATTTCGTACAATATATTCAAGTTATTTCTCAAGCTTGACGAACCAACTTCACCTTTGACATCATATTGACTGACGCTTTTAAGGCTGTAAAATTTTTATACCCTACTTACAAGAAAACTACAGCTGTAATATATGTTTATTAATCTTACCCATGTAATAATGATCACAATGATTATGATAGAAACTATACCATATATTACAACACCCGGCTATTATTACCCCGTGAACCAAAGTCATTCGCCTAGCAAAACAAATTTACAAATCTAAAAACTAGAGTCTATTCTAATAATACAAAGATGAAAAAGAACTATATTAGAAACGGTGTTGATAAGAATTTAGACTCTTCAATGTATTATATTCGCATAGGTAGAAGAAACGGTAGTATTGCAAGGTGAATTCGTATATGGTTACTTCTAAATTTGGCAGACCGCTTACCGTTTTACATACTACTTTGTATGGGTACGACTTGGTGTATTCTACAAATTGAATGAGGTAATACGTTTCATTGACCTGGCTGAATTGAACTTGAAATCCATTTCCACACTAACTTATTCTTGTTTTGTGATACTAGTACCGGTATTATTTCGTTTTGTCGAAAAACAATTCAATCCTACAAATCCTTCCATTTCTTATTCCAATTTCAATTTATATAGCCACTTTAATTCATACCACTTTTTATTGGTCTCATAAGTATTATACCACTTTTATATTTTATTTCCTCAATATATACAACTTTACATTTCACTGATTCGTATCAATTCATTGAGTTCATAGGAATAATAACTTTAAGACCCCAACGTATTTTCAGTTTAAATGTTCCACTATCGTTCTTTCTATCTCCCTTTACATAATATATGAAAATGTGACTTCTCCACATAAATTTTCATTTTAAAAATTAGCCTATTGTTATTTGCAGATTTGTGTTTTTTGTATTATATTTGTTATATAATTAGTAGAGTTTTCTTTGCTATTGATTTATTGATAGTTTTTGATATATTTTCTTTCGTAAGCTTCGCGAAAAGTAATGTGATCGATTATTAGACGCTTTTTATTAAATGTTCCAAACTTCAGAAAACATTCGAACAGGTTTGTTGTATCGTTACAAACAACGATTGAAAATGTTATAATTATTCATTGGTCTGTAACGATATTCCAGGTTGTGTATACAGATATATATGTTTCCGAGGCGGCAATTATAACGTAGACTTCAAAAGTAAATGCGTTCCAAATGATTTTTGTACACTTAATAAAAGTTTAGTGGACTGAGTTCTCTTTAATACAGAATTGGGCTTCGGAATCCAATTCATTACAATAGTTTAGCATGATTTACGACGAAAGTATCGGCACCGATAATTAACTTAACACTAGAAAAATCAGCTAGAACTATGTTAATCACTTGGTTCATGCTTTTCATCTGCCAGTTCAATGTATGCTTTCTTCTGTTTTAATTTTAATTATGTTCCTTCTAAGCTTGTACCGCATTGAATAGGTAGTACAATGCCCTTGGTTAGTATAAAAACCCGATATCATTTCCACTGTAACATTATTCCAAATACTTTGATATATTTTTTTTCTATTGTAATAGTCGTCTCAAATCAAGCTAAAGGATTACGTCAATTTTTTTAACGGAAATTAATGCAAACTTTGATATGTTGAAAATCATGTATATATATTACGTATGCATTAAGGTATAAATGTTTTCCCTTATTGAATATAATAATTATCTTGCAGTTCCAAAACCTCGAGTCTTAAATTTTATGTTACTCTGTGGCCGCAAATTTGAAATTTCAACTAGAAAGATATCGTTAATTTACATATCCACCATACTAAAATTGGCATTATCTTACGCAAGGAATAGGAATAGTTGATAAGTTATGGGTGGCATGTTTAAAATTGATTCAAAATACAATTCATAAGTCCGAAACTAATATATATTTTCTCTAACACGTTGGTATAATAATTTACCGAATTGTATAACCGTCTTTCATGGGTTTTTATCACGAAGTTTGAAAGTTAACTTTATTCACATAAAACTTTTATTTGTAGGGCTTTATAATTTGCAACAATATCGATTCAATTGGTCGAAATAACAGTAGTATTGCGTATTCAAGTCGTAGATGTATTGGTTTAGGTTTGGCAGACCGCTAGCCAGTCTGTACTGTAATTTGCATAGGTAATTGATTGGCACATTCCCCAGTGTGAACTTGTCCTTTACTGTACTTGATTCATAACTAATATGGTAGTCCTATAGAAAATAATATACTTAATTAGCAGTTAGTATAGTTAGCTTTACTAGAATTAAAGTTGATCAATTGTATTGTAATTGCTACTATTTTAATACTGGTGAGTTTTTAGTTTATACGCATATAATAGTGTGGTTAAGAAATATTTTACGGTAAGCGTTGAACTACGACCTCTCTAACTGGCTAGAACCCTGATAAGTGAAATTGTCGTTTACATTCAATTTCATTCATTTACACTTAAATTAGCTCTAATTGCTATCGATTCCCCCTATAGCTTCGAGGTCCGAGTTTATGAACTCCTACAAAAATGTTTCTCACTACAGATTTGTGTAAACTTTTAATTTAGTCATGTTAGTTAAACAAGTCGCTATCGTTAGTTTTCTGGTAGTCTTTCATTTTCCTAGTATATACTTGACTACCGTCCCGTGATTTGGCTTTGTCGGGTGGAATATTAACGTAGCCCTTGGTAACTTCAGTTAGCTTGTTGTTGTTTACAAATCTTTTAATGGCTCTATTCGGAGATATCTTAACTATAGCGTTATTAGGGTTTTTCTTCCCGTTAATTCACCTGAACTTTTAGATCTTCCCTTCTTTATAGGATTCACACAGTATTATCACGTCGATTATCAGGCTTTTTTCGCAGGTGGTTTTAAGTTTCAAAAAGCATTTAAATAGGCTTTTCGAGTCTGTACAGATTACCACTAGGATTAGGGGGAAGTTTAGCTGCTTAATTATAACGTTAAGATTTTCTTATAGTATTATACCTATATTAAAGTCTTTCATTTAGTCGTAGACCTTTAAAGCTTGTACGTTTCATGAGATTCTTTTATATTCAACAGAAGTTCAATGGATGAAGCTGCCGATGATGTTAAACTGATTTTTCCGCCTATTTTTATTAATGAGAGTTATTAGGAATCCAATCCATAAAAATAAGACTGTACTTCTTATAAAAATCATGTCCGTAAAAATTATCAATTCGACCTTCGACAAATCGATTCGCACTATTTAATCTTTTGGTTAATGTTCCGTATTTGTGACCTAAGGCTTTTTCTTAGCCGTTTCAAATCGTTATCTGTTGGGTTTTGTACTTATGCTGTAATAAATAGGTCTTAAAAGGCCTCCGGTTGGAATAGGGTGGTATTATAGCTATAAAGGGTACGCTGTCTTTGGTATCTTTAAGCCTTAACTACGTTAGGCTTGTCGATTATGTTCAAGTTAGCGTTTGAGCCCTTTTGGATAAAGTTAAAGCCTGTATTAACACCAAGTATACGGATTAACGATCTATTGAGGTTAAGTTAGTTTTATTTCACCAAAGTCGTAAACGGTTTTTGTTATAGAACTACGAGTCCTTAATCGCTTGTTACGCCGATGTTACAAAGCTAGTCGTTTTGACGAAAATGGTATCGTTAATTTGTATACCTATCAATTTAAAGTCCTTCTCTTAAGTTACTAGCAAATACATATTATACGCTAAAGAGTTCATACCTAGCTTTAATTTAAATTTCGATTGATAGGTAAGATATGAATGGGCACCTGTTCTGGGTAAACCGTGTAGAATTCTAATATATTGTATTACTATCCCAGGAGTGTAAATGGTACGTAGGCTTTGTAGTAAACCTATTAAGACGATTCTCTATAAGTCGGTTGCTAACCGTGTATACGCTTACATTATATATCGGTTATGAAGCTTAAATTTGCCCTCATTTTTAGCTAACAAATTTGTTTTTAAAATGAATATTAAATCTTATTAATCTTTTTAATCGTTGACGATTGTGTAGGGATTTAGCTTTTGCCTTTATTACCGTATTTTCATGCGATTAGGCTTTACTTTTCGTATGTTTACCTTGTAGTATTGCCTTTAACTTCGTGAATAATCTTCGACTCAAAAATCATAATATTTTGGTTTTAGAGGTTAAAGTCGGCTTTTGGTACGAATTGTATGACTTGTTGGGTTAACAAGCCGTTAATCTCAACCTTGTCGCTTTCTTTAAAGAGTTTGCCAGAGGTTTCGAAAATGTTTTTTACTTGAAGTTTTAGGTTTAAGTCTTTGTTATCCTTCTCTTTCCTACTTACCCAAGTAATATGATAAATAAGACCCGGTATATATTCCTTCTTTCTAACATCCACTTTTTCATGGGGTCGTCCGTGTTTCCAAACTTTCCTCAGCTTTTCTATACTAGGTGAAGGAGGTTCATATTGAATCGGTCGGTTATATTCAGGATTTTTATCTTTAGTTACCTCAATATAAGGTTCAACTGGATACTATAGAACGTCACAAAGCCGTTAGTAGTTGAAACAATTATGTTAAAGTTGCCGATACTTAAGTTCTCGTATAGGTCCTTCTATCTTCACGGCTTCCACTACACAATGACTTTACTTTGCAACGGTTGAGCAAGTACGTGGATAGTGATAGGGTCGTTTTTTGTATTAAGGGCATTATTCATTTGAAGGCGTGCTGAATCTTTTCGTAATTACTCTAATGCTTTGTCATAGGTTATACTCTGTTTTTGGTTACTTTTAAATAATGGAGATTCATTCGTTAAGCGTAGTTACTCTTTCAAAACCAATAGTAATAGTACCAAGCCGATTGTTCAAACCCACTACAGTTATTTAAAGAGGTACCTTTAAATTCCTGAAGATTTTAATTTTCATCGTCAAGATATTATATGATCGACAAGGTAATACTTGATCTCTTACAACCTTTTTCATACTTTAATAGACCTTTATAAACACCTGATTATACTCGATTCCCATTATTTTGGCATTTGTCTGAAACCTTGTCACTGTAGATTTGTTGCCGGTATCGTGGATAACGAAGTTCAGTAGGCCCAAATACATATCTATTCATAATATCCTTAGCATTTCCTATATAATTTTAACCGAAATTAACTTTAGAAACTTAGCCCGTCAAAAGAGGTTTCAGAATTTACGACGTGAAAAACAGGCTTATTATCAAGATAAAAAACACCAAAAACCTTATAATTGAGGTCCATATCGTCCATCAATATAAATTAAAATCTTCAGGGGGCTTGTTCATATAGAGTAGTGGTAGCAAAGCCTCTCGATAATATTTTAGGAAAAGTATTTCACAACTTCTTGCCCTGCGGATTTCATAACATTATGTATCTTCTTAACGTTTCGGTAATTATAACGCTGGTGTAAATTACGTATTTTGGGCTACGTTTAGTTAAATACCACTGCTATTAGGCCTTAAATATCAAAATAAGTATCCACACTTAAAGGCGAGGTGAAATCTTTAGCTGTTTTATATGAGCACGTTGACATGAAAGTTAACGTTAAAGCCAAAGGTCATTAGATACTTTAAGTAAAAAAATAAAGGTGTAAGATATTTAATGATAGGGAGTGTAATCGGCTTGATAACAGTTTGAACTACCATTATTTGGAGTGACAACAGTTATTCGCCTGGTTCATAGCTAACTTTAACTTTGCTAACTTCGGAATAATGGATGTTAGTGGTTGTATTTATTTCCTTCCGTATTGCTACGTATTGTTAATAACCTTTTGTTAAGTATTCTATTGCCCCTGTCCAAGGAATAATACCTCAAAACCTATAGTCTGCGTATTGATGGCGAAGGTTAAAGGTGTATAAGGGATTAGGGGTTTAATTAAGGTAAAAGTAATGGTTATTACCGTTTGGATGGTATAGGATTGTATAGTCGGTTAGTTATTAAGCCGTATTGAAAGCTGTAATTTTATGTTACTTGATTTATTTGGGGGTATCATTTTTCTTAATTAAATTTTCACCCTTAAAATTTGCAATTTGGTTTAAGTCATTATGGTTTAAGAATATTCGGGTACTACATATAGTATATTACTTTTTGTTATTACGTTCGGCGGCAGAGTGACGAGTTAACGAATATTCGAACATGCCGTAAATCACATATTTCTTACTAATATGACAACCATAATATTTACGGTTCCTAAGTCCGCTTAAAACTGAACCTTGTTGGCGCTAGCCTTATTTCTTCCATTAATATGGGGTTGTAGGTCTAAACTTTCAGCGTTAAAGGCGCTTAGAATAGTACTTACTGTCAACGAAGTTAACGACTATAGGATTTTATTTTTTGACGTTGAAGAATTTATCAGCTTAAGGGTATATATTAAACGAGTCCAGTATACACGGTATTTAAGTTGTAAACAAGAAATTTAACTGGTTAAAAACGCCTTGTTAGGTAGTGATTGGGCGTTTTAATACGTATTCAATATCGTTAACAAATGTATCAGCTTCTCGTACCTGCTCGCTAGGTATGGCTTCATTAACGCGTGATTTCCCTATTAACTGATAACAAAATATTGATTTATGAGGAATTTAATTTATTTTATATATTGATATTTCCTTCTTTTACCTCCCATTATCGAAGTCGACCTCGTTGTAGGTTAATCCGTATCGAATTAGGTAAGGTAGACGTTATATTTAAAGTGGCTTTTTATGCTATCGAAAATCTCGCGATAGGTGTTTGCTCGGGATAGAAAGGTTAGGAAATAATGTTATGGACTTAAGCTGTTTGATATTGAGCCTATAGGTTACTTAACTATGCACTTCACAGGAGGGGCAACGCTTGGCCTGGACCCGGCCCGGGCGCAGATAGGGTATAGCCCGGGTATAGACCGGATACAGTCCGTGTAAGGGTAGGGCACGGTCCGTATACGGCACGTGTAAGGGCATCTGACGGGTTGGGTATTAACTCTGTTTAAAGGCCCTATACGTTAGGTTACGGTAACCTCTTTTAGTTTTTCTCCGTACCTTAATAGGAAATCACTTTTGGTACCTAATTAGCTTATCATAATACTTCGGATTATGATTTAATATTAAGGTTTTCTTTTACATTTTCGAAACAATATTTCTTATAATGAACGAATTAATAAAAAAACGTTCAAAATGAGACGATATATTTCCGCAATTTCGTGGAGGATAGGCCGTCGGCAAATACCTAATTATTAACCTTTATAAATATACTTCCAGCCATTTCGGAGCCAACTTAAACTGATATTTTTCGTTTGTAAGACATTGTAAGATTTATTGCGTCGGTTATTAGATAACTATAATGATTAGGTTAATCGATTTTAATTATCAACTTTAGGTCCGATTTCGCTTGGGTTGTTACGAACATCTCATTACTCGAAAACGAATCAACCGCGACTCGCGTTAGGATTTTACCAGTTCAGGGCGGATGAAAACGATATAACCAATCGTAATTTGATAGACGTATTCTTACATAGGCGACAACGCGTTACACGATCTAATTTATATTGAAAACGGATAAGATATAAATCAGAAAGGGTCGGTTCGCATTTCTTTACGTATAGGGATGTTATACGGCAGCGGTAAAGCAGGCGATTACGGCTTATTAAGAAGCCGGAGGATACAAAAATAGGTGAAATATAGGGAAGTTTTTCAATTATATCGAGGTGGTTTTTAATAACCTTTATCGAGTAGATAAAGCATTAGTAGAATTTAAAGGCTTAGTTATGAATAATAAGGACCTATAAATATTATTCTTTATTAGTTTAGAAACACTTTCAGATTAACTAGGTGGCTTGGATTAACTTTTAGTCATAAAGTGCAATTACTTACGCTTCCAAATATCGTTACGTATCCGCAATAAGTCTATTACTATAGGTGTTAGTAGGGTAAATTATGTATTAAATTTCAAAAATCACCGCGAATTCGCCGACGAATTAAAGTCTTTAAACTCAAAGCAACATTTTAATCTTTCATTAGAGAACCCCGTTTAAAACTAATGACCGAGTAGTAATTAAGTTATAGCAGGAGTTTACGATTTTTAATTGCCTTCATCAAAGGGCTGTAATAATCGCAGCTAATTCTTTGGATATCGAAGATAGTTATTTTAACAAATCCGGTCGGTACGTATTTAAAACCAGGGACGTAGGGCGAAGAAAACGATAATAAAGGAACGTTGGGCTAGGTTTACTTCGGAGTGATACATACGTTATAGTTGACTAGACCATTTTCAACGTAATTGCGAACTCTTCCCGGAATTAACTTTTACGTAAGTATATACGGTCTAAGGTAAAAAGGTAAAGGAATAATTCCTATTAACAGCGACAGAAAAAGTTCAACTTTTGGATACAGTTTCGTTTGGAAAGTATATAGCCTCAAAAACGTAATTGTAAAATCGAGTTAAAAGGAATTATTTTCAATTAAAATATATATAACCGAGAAATTATTCCTTAAAATTATGCCTTTTAATAATATTTACTTTCGGGATATTTCAAATGATTTTAGTTATAATTGATATTATATTATAAACAAAGTTTTGGTATAACGGTTGAGGTTAAAGTAAATTCAGATATTACATTCGCGAAAT
This sequence comes from Anisogramma anomala, assembly GCA_038502455.1. Taxonomy (NCBI): domain Eukaryota; kingdom Fungi; phylum Ascomycota; class Sordariomycetes; order Diaporthales; family Gnomoniaceae; genus Anisogramma; species Anisogramma anomala. The sequence continues at coordinate 605,672 of JASMMZ010000014.1, read as the reverse complement.
TTCAAAACAATATTAGTATTACGATAAAATGAACGTATTGCCTAAATATTCAAGTGTTGTGTAAATATTAAAGATAATGAAACCCGATATTAATGTATATTATTTCCGTAATGACGCGAAATCTCATTTTTGGAAGACTTTGGATACGATATTAGAAGATAATCTGAAACGCGGACGGATACCGTTTAGTAATTATAGGTTACGGAGGCTTAGCTATCGACGTAATATTAAGACGCCTTAGGATAGGAAATATATAAGACGTAGTGAATTCGGTTTTCCTTGGGTTAACATACCGTTTATACCGAAAGGTATAACGTATAAGGGACTTGTTTCTAATAGTTTTTGATATAAACCTTAATGAAAAAACGCGAATTTTAAAAATAACAGCAACTATTACAATTAAAAGGGGAAAAAACAGTAACAATTTTTGCCGAAATGAAAGGTATTTTACGCCCTATTTAATAAGGATAAGGTTAAAACCTTACCTTTATATAAGAATAAACTATTTTACTTCATTTATATTGAAATGAGAAGGATGAATTTTACCATAACCATTTTAGGAGTCGTTATATTCTATATTAAAAGATTATTTTTTTAAACTTCAATGAAAAGTTACAAATATGATAAATCAGGGTTTCATTCGTGGGAATCCTTTATTAACGGCGATACCGGTATTATTAATTCGTAAACCATGGGGGGCGGGATACCGGTTTCATATTAATTATGAAATACTAAATGAAATTATAAAATAAAACCGTTTTCGTTTACCTTTAATTAAAAAGACTTTACGTACGTTATTAAAGTCGATATAATTTACCAAATTTCCTCCTTTAGCGGTATTGTATTGTATTCTAATACTACACGGTTACAAGGAATTAACGGCGTTTTGTACGCTGTTCGGTTTATTTAAATAACTAGTTCATTATTTTAATTTAGCGGGAATTTTGGCGACGTTTTAGAGATATATTAATTATATAATAACAGTTGTTTTGATAATTTCGTCATTATATATTTAAAAACTTCTTAGTTGTTTTAAGTATTGAATAGGATTATATAGCGAAAGTTCGCGTGGTTCTAAATCATCGTCGTAATACTGAACTATTTCTAAATTTAAGAAAAGTATAACTTCGTCGTTAAAAAGATAAAATACCTGGGTTTTATTATAACGGTAGGAGTAGTTATTCGGGCCGACCCCGAAAAAATCCGAGTAATTCGCGAGTAGGAATTACCATATACAGTTCGGTAGATTCGAAGTTTTTTGGGTTTTGCCAACTTTTATTGTGTTTTTATTAGTAATTTCTTGAAGTTGGCGGATTATTTCGTGCGGCTAACGAAACAAAATATTCGTTAGGGTTGGATGAAACGGGAGAAACAAGTTTTTCAAACCTTGAAAAATACCTTTTTTGTGGCCCCAATTTTGATATATAAGGATTCAACTGGGTTAATAGAAATGAAAACTAATTTTTTTAAAATAACTTTGAAAGGGTATTAATCGTAAAGAAAAGAAAATAGTATTTTGAATTTCATAGTTTATTACTCTGTACGATTGACGGATACGAAACATAAATATATCATTTATAATAAGTTACTTTTCGCGATAGTATCTTATTTAAAGACGTAGTTTTTTAGCTAAATAGTATCCGCATACAGTTTATGATTTTAACGAATTATAAAAGATTAGAGTATTTCTCTTTACTACAATTTATTTTGGAATGCGAGGCTCAACAAACCAAGATCCTTTTTCTTTTTTAATAATACTTATACTATAGGCTCGTAAATTAGGGTGCTCGTTCGAATAAGTTAACTCGTAAGCTATACAATAAACCCGAGGTTAAGGAATGTGGGGAGTGGGATTTTTAATCTATTTCTATTATGATATTAACCATAATATCAAATATATATATATATATATTGAAGGAATAGAAATTATTACGGGTTAGGAAAATTATTCAAGCGCGACGGAGGCCTGGTTATTAAATTACAATAATATGTATCCTAAAGGGGGGTTGGAGGCTTTTAAAGAGCCGCCGAAAGCGGTACCGCTCTAGACCCGGCGCGTACCCTGGTTCTTATCGGGGATAGCATCAAGGGATTTTAGTACAACAGCGCTGCCGACACAGTTATAGGCCCAGCCCGCGTTAAACCCGCTGGTATCGTTAACGCCGAATAATTTCTTTATTTTTGGCCCCGGTACATTAACGGAATTGTAACATTAAATAATAACGAACGACCTGTTATATAAGGTTCGCCTTTTACTAGTGTTCGAAAATACTAAACGCTGCTTACCAAGAGTAAGATAATGAGTACAAATTATAAACTACGGAATTAAACCGCAAAAGGTATTACATTACCATAATTCATTATAATTACTGAATTATCAATTATTAATAACGAAAATATAATGATAAATTTACAACTTGTTTAATATGAATTCACCGGGTAAAAATATTTTATTTTACGTTTTTCAACGAAATTACCAATGAGAGGGAATAATTATCAATATTTGACGTTTATATCAAATACACACGTAATATAATGAAAAGAAATCTCGTCGTATTTTACGACAAGGCTTACTTTAACTTTTGTTATTTCCGACTGGTATTAAGCGTATATTTCGGTTAATTTTACAATCTACATAAAAATTATTTATAACGCCTTTTAATATTTATTAGGCATTACGGATTGCCATTCCAAATATTCTTAGTTAAAGGCTATGGGAATTATTACTGTGGATATACATACGAAGCGATTTCGTAATATATAATGGAGATTTTATAGGTTTTTAAATGTTATTATGATTCATTACGGTTCGAACTGGGTTAACGTATTTTAAACGATATTTATTTAATCAAAGTCGAATAACTGTTTTTTACGACGTATTACCTATAAATAGATAACGGTATTCAGCGGGTAAATTGAGAGGTTCAAAATATTTACGTACCGTGGTCTCGGTTTCGTAATACTATCAAGCTGTGTATTGACCCACTTATTAATCTACGTTAAATAACCGAAAATTGCTGATTACCGGATTTGACACGAACCTTCTAATAAATTAATACGAAATATAACGTATTTTATTGGTAAACGGGGATATAAAGTCGTTGATTGGTTTAACGGGATAAGCTATTAAGTTTTTTGCTTTTTTTCGTAGAGGGACGAAACTAACTTATGCGAAAATAACTTATATGTAATAACAAATTAAAACGGCGACGTATCGTAAACAACGTTGGGTAAGGCGATAAAAAGTAAGGAATTTTGTTTAAATGAGCTTTTGTAAGATTAAAATCAATTATACAAGTAAAAAACTTAATTAACTTTATAATTAGTACAGAATAATCGGTTTTTCAAATCCGCTAAATATCGCATCAAATATCCTTGATGAATATTCGGTATTTTATATACATTTGGTTAAATATAAGATTTTGAACCCCTTTCCTTTTTCGATTTCATACGATATTTACCCGGAATGAGTTTTAGTAACAGATAATATAGGGTAAGGTGAATACGAGAAATTGAAAGTATAAAATATCGTCGCGGTAGAAATAAAAAGGGACGGGGTTCGTTACGTGTTAATTAAAAAAATACCTTATAAGAAGCCAGAATGAGGATTATTGAAAAATAATGAATATATTATAACCTTCAATAAACTCTAAAGCAAATAAAACGATCTTTAGGTTTACGATAACCCGGTATTTTAACGTCGGCCTTAAGTTCATGTAAAACGATAGTCGTAAGGCGAATCACCTACACTCCCGAAATAATACTTGCTTAATAGAGAAAAAGATGATTCATTACTAAAGAATGTTATAATATATTTTATAAGGTCGATTAAATACGACCTGATCATTTCGGATAATATCCGACCATAAAACGACTTTTATTATATCCTGAAGAAGGATTACCTACATATTCTTATTATTTTTATTTGGGTTAAACAAGTACCGGAGATATTATCGGTAAAAGCCCTATTATAATAACTTCGAGTATTAAGCAATAATAGAGAAGGGGAACAGTAGAAGGCATGGCGAAAACCGGTAAGCGCCGAAAACGGGGGTTAAGAAAAGGCGGACTATACTTAAGGCGACGTTAAAAAGGGCGAAAAAATACGAGGAAGTGCGGGCGTTGAAAAAAGCCGATAACGGATAATATATGAAAAGACGAACATTGAAGGAAACCGACGATAAATGATAATGTAAAAAGAGACAGACTTTAAAATGAAGTCGATGATAACGGCTAACGAGGAATAAGGCGAAGGGCGAGACGAAAAAAGTAACCCTTTAGGCGGGTTACTAAAAACTGTAATACTTTAATTCAGGCCTGAGTAACGCTATCGGCCCGGATACGATTTTACGCTCATTCTTGGTTGGCCAAATTAGTTCGTTTTTACAAAATATTAATAAATGAAGTACGGACGAAATTTGAAATCGTATAATGAAGTTCTAAACGTCGTTTACAACATTTCATAAACCGTAACCTATATGAGTCATAAAAATATAACTAGGGTGGTTATATTTTTTTAACCTTTTAGGATAAAATTACTAACAAGTATTTGACGGTAATTAAAAAGGGCAAAGGGGGAGTCGTTACACGTTAAAGCTCGGTTAACCGAAGGCATCCTATCTTTATAAATAAACAATATAGTAAAAAGAGACGAAAGAGTTTGGGGTAAATACGGACCCGAAAGAAAAGGGCAATGTAAACGTATAACTAAAAAAAAGTAACTCCTTATACGGCCTATATAATAGGAACTTTTTACGTCCAAACAACTTACGAAACCAGGTAAATTAATTACTTAATTAGGAAAAAGCGAAAGTAAGAACGGGTTAATAAACCGGAATATTTTCCTAACGTTCACGCGTAAGAGATAGGATATAATCCTTTTTTTTTCCGTAGTAATTGATTGACGTAAAAAGGCATGGAAACCGGGTAAAACCCTAAGTAAACTTATCTTTTCAATATACTACGAAAAGGAGTTAATTAACAATCGGCCTTTTATAAGGCTTTTTTTATAAGTTTATCTTATAATAAACCTTCGGATATAAATAATACTTTTATGTTATATAAACTTAAATATAAAATATAGAAACGTTCAAATTTAAAATCCGGTCAATATACGATATATAAATGTCCTCAACTTATAACGAAAAAAGTTAATTTTTATTTTTATTATTCTCGAAGAAAAAATAATCTTTTGATAATGGGAAGAGGTTATAAAAAGTAAATAGAAGTAAGGTATTAGTGTATTATAAATAGATATACTTTATGGAAAGGCTTATAGTCCCTTTCGGAAGCGCCAACGATAGCGTAAATTAAGTTAAAACTATTAAATACGTCGGTTATAATGATAAGTTCAAAGATAAGATAAATATGTATAAGTTTAAATAATTGGTTAATTTATATTTAAGAACAGTAAAAAGAGTTATAACGTGGTAGTTGGTAAAGGAGGGGCGAAAATATAGAAGAGAAAAGGAAAAAGTTTTAAAGCTTACGTAGGGGCGTTGGTATTTATAAAAACTGGGGAACCGGATTCGACAAAAGTTACGTATTACACGGGGCGCGTTATTCGATATTAAAATATAAAGCGTAATTATACACGATATGTTAACAAACGCGTTATTCGATGCCGACGGTAAAAAAAAAACCTTATACGACGCATTAACAGGCACATTATACGGCGCTGACAGTAAAAAGGAGGCTTTATACGACGCGTTAACAGGTAAGTTATACGGCACCGGCGACAAAAAGGAGGCCTTATATAACGCTTCAGCGAATACGTTATACAGCGATGGCTGCAAAAAGGAGGCCCTTAACGGTGCGTTAACAGACGCATTATACGGCGCCGGCGATATAAGGTGTGCTGGCCAAAGTGTTATACGATATGTCAAACGTAATGTTACTGACTTACGCTCGACCCGCGAACTAGACAGGTATGGCTCGCGTCCAGTATTTATTCAAAAGGGCGCCTCAACCCTTGCAGCATCCAGGGAGGAGGGAACATATCATGGACTCAGGCTGTTGGCCATTAAGCCTATAGGTTACGTGATTATATACGTAACGGGATGGGAAACGCCCGGCCTGGATGTTGGCCATTTAACCTATAGGTTACGTGACTTTGCACGTAACTAGATGGGCAACGCCCGGTCTGGGCCTGGCCCGGCCGCGGATAGGGCACGGCTCGGGTACAAGCTGGACATGATCTGTGCATGGAAAGGGCATAGTCAGTGCACGGTACATATAAAGGCACGTAATGGACTGGGCATTGGCTTTGCCCAAAGGCCCTGGATATTAGGCCACGGTAGCCTCTTCTAGTCTTCCTCCGCACCTTAATAGTAAAACTCATTTGGCACCTACTTGGCTTACTATCGTAGGTCGGACCATAAAAAATGATTCCTGGCGTGCCCTGTAGGGACTTTAGGAAATAGTAATGGAAACCCAAAATGGGGAACCACTATTTATTTGCAAATTTTCAAAATGATGGTTATCTTTAAATTGAGGAGGTCAAATAATTTACGTTAATCTTTTTTATATCGTTTCAGATCTTATCGAAGTACGTATGAAGCCTATAATTACTATTAACATTTTACAAATCTTAGGGGTAGGACGCGGTAATTATTTCACTTTTTATTAGTGTTTCCTAGAAATTTAAGTCTTAGGGTCTTCGAAGCGCGATATTAAGGGTAATTTCTAGTCTCTTAGCAAAAGTGGTAAAGTCCTATAATAGGACCTATAATGATCTAACGCACATTGGTAATCCTACCATAGAAAAGTTGTTAGAGTGCTTAGCGATTTCAATAAAATGTCTAGGGGGCAATAGTGACTTGATAGTTCTAAAAGAGTTGACTTTCTTGTTTATTTGATTAATAAAGGGCTCTAGCTTAAATTATTTTCGTTGTTTTGGCGGTTTACTGCTTTAGGTGACCTTCCTCCATTAAGGGTAAACTTCGCGTTATTACATAAAAGTGCTGAGTTGCAGAACCAGTTAACAATTTCCTTATTATTAGCGTGTAGAAAGGCTTAACTTAGTTAGGGGGGAAGAGGAGTTCCCTTAAAACTCCTTCAGAGTTTTTGAGGTTTTTAAAACCTTTTCCTTCAGGATATGAGTTTTAAGAGTATTCCTTAATTTAAATTAATTTAAACACCACGTTTGCTTATTTGGTAAAGCGCCTTTCCATCACCTATATCCCTCTTCGTTTATAATTTGCTTTTAATGTGGATTTAATACTTCTATAAATATTCTTTTTTATTTTAATAATGTAGACGTCGAAAAACTTTCTATATTTGCGGAAGGCGCGGTTACCGCTGTCAAGGTTTTTTCCGCCATTTTGTTTAACTATATAATAGCCGACAAAGTTAACGAAACGTTGTTCGGTTAAATCTTCGTCGATATCTTGCCTTTGAATATTTTACAGTATTTCATCCAAACGAGGGATCCAATGGCCTAATTCACTTTCTGTAAGTTTTGGGTGGGTGCTATTTTTAAGTTTTAGCGTTTATAAGGCTTGGTGGGCGTGAGATTTAGTATTTTAATGTAAAATCGTATTAAAACTTGGTGCCTTGGCATCAGGTAGCGCGACGTGGCATTTCCGACGCGACTTAACGATTTTTGGTGTTTTAGTTTATGGTGATAACTTTGACGATTAAATTGACATAAGGTTGGTACAAAAAGTAAAGTATAGGGAAACGTTTGTTGTAAAGGGAATTATAGAAAGTCATTTATTATTATAAGTAAATATTGAGAGTTATTTGTCTTCTGGTCGTAATCATTAGTTGGTTTTGTAGTAAAAGGATCTATAATAGTATTAACTTAGCCTTTTGTTAACTTGCCGAAATTTAAGACTTTTAGCAGTTAATCTCAAAGTTTTTATGACAGATTCGTAAAGACTTCTTAGTATTTTTAATATCAATACCGTCGCTATATTTAAACTTCTCCATAGATTGGCGCAACCCAAATGTTTTCTTTACGTACTGTCGTAAATCCTGACCCAATAATAAAAGCCCTTCGTAAAAATATTTCCTCTACACTAACCTTTGTTTTTAATGTAAGACGTAACTAAAGATTAGTTTCTTCTTTTACTTAGCTTATCTGTGCTTAACTTAATAAGCACTAACTAGGGTTAGAAAAGCTTTAGACGTTACAATGTTGTCGATTCTATTGGTCGAAGTAACAGTAGTATTACGTAGTTAAGTGGTAGATTTATTGTTTTAGGTTCGGCAAACCGCTAGCCTGTCAATAAAGTAATTTGTTTGACCAATTGCTTATCTTATTCCCTAGAGTGAAGTAGGGGCATACTATACTTGACTTACAGCCAATACACTACGTCCATAAAAAAAAAACACTTAACTTGCAGTTAGCATAGTCAACTTTATTGTAAGTGAAGTTGAGCTACTGTACTGCAATTACTACTATTACAACACCTTTGTAAATTTATAGTTCATTACATCAACTTTTACTCATTTTCAGGGTTATAATATGTAAATGTTTCAGTAGCAGTTTAATTAAAAATTTCTATTTTTATGAATATTAAAAGCTAACTAATTTTTTGAACTTTTAGATATCATGTAAAAATACGACTTTTGTTTTCATGATCGTATTTTTGAATGATTAAAGGTATCCTTTCGTATTAATAGTCTATAAATATCTTCTTTAACGTTACGAATAATTTTTAATCTCTAAATTATATTTTGGTGTTGTAAAGATTGAAGTCGCAATGAGAAACAAATCATATCATTCATCGTCTCAAAAGTCTCATGATTTCAACTTCATCGCTTTTTAGAAAAGTTTCATTTAGGTTTTCAATCTTTTACTGTATACCTAGTTTTACCGCTAAGATTTTATTTTCTCCTATTCTGTATTATCACAAGTAGTTTTATAGTTGCTATCATCTTATATTTCAATCTATATCCTTATCTTTAGTCTTCTTTCTATTCGATGGGCGTTCGCGCCGACGACACCTTGATAGATTATAGATTACGAGAAATAAAAGTTCAAGGTAAGTATTTCTTTTATCTGAAAGATTTTTATATGTGTTCGATATAATATATGGTTTAACTTTAGTTATACGAAACGTCGAAAGATCGTAAATAGTTGTAATAACGACGTTTGGGTTATCTATACTTTCAATATTAATTAAGATATTTCATTTTTGTGGCTGATGTTACTCGAAGACTTCGCTTTATAATAGTAAGGTTAGTACGCCGATTGTCGTAAGGTTGTTCCTTTTGTTCGCGTTATTATTGACATGTTTCCTAGTAAATTTTCGCCGCAATAATATTCAAGCCATGATATACTCCGTAGCTCTCTTTGAAGTAATTACTAATGGTGGACATCGATTAGTCAAACGATAATATGTTATAAAACATAATAGAGGTATTATTATGCCGTGAACGCCTACGATATTTTCCCGTCCCTTCACCGCTATCTCATAACATGTCTTTTGGTTTAAACATCTTTTCTTTTCCCAACTAAGGATGTTATACGCTTTGCGAAGTAGTGCATATTCCTTTTTCAGCTTCTGGATACTTCAATAGGTATTAATATGTTCTTGTTTGCATTCAATATTTACTATTTTGACATCGACTTGGAACTCATTATATTGATTTTAATGCTATAGTTTTGAATAATAACATTTAGGAGCCTTGATTACATATTTATCTACTATATCTTCGAGGATTATTGAGTATTCCTAACCGATAGAGACTCAACAACCTTAACGTTATACAATATGTTGCCGAATCCATAATTCGAAGAATATGTTTATTATTCAAGTAGAAAACATTAGCTCAAATCGTATGATTTGAGGTCATATAGTTCTTTGAACTAAACTCAACCGTTTTAGTGGATAAGATTATGATTAAATAGTAATATTAAGGAGTTTAATAACTTTCAACGCGAATCGTTCCATATTTTGATTCTTTATATATTTAAAGTCCCTATAAAGCTTATTGAAAACTCGATAATTAAAGCGATAGAATAGCCGATGTATCTCATACTTCAATTAGTATATTATCATTGCCTTTGGTTCATGATTGTCAACGCATAAATATCTAGATCTGATAGAAAGATAAATACCCGATAAGTTTTGGCCAATTTATTAATGCTGACGTCAACGATAAAGCCGAGGATATTTATAATTTTCAAGAAAGAAAACAATGGAACAGAGGATGACAGCATGTAAAATGTAGTTGATACGTTATTCGGTCTTATATATCTTAACTCTGGTGCCGAGTTCATTTTAATGAAAGTTAAATATAATTTTGATTTTACCCCATTTTTTGAATAGTATAGGTAACAAAGATTTTTTTCTGTAGCACTATTACTTAAGGACAATATTCTTCTTTAAACATCTGACTATCTTAATATCTATTGTAATTTCTGGAAAATCGTGTTTTATGTAACCCATACAAATATTGAAGTTGGGAACTAGGTTAGGAGCTGAAGCTTTACTGCAAAACTAGGGTTTTCGCCAGTCAAAAGGTTTGAAAAGGCGTAGTTCACTAGTTACTTAGTTACTTTTAGATTTATATCTCCATGCACTGTAACCTATTATGCGTGTTTTTCGGTGTTTTAATTGTTTTAATCTTTATAATAGACAGCATGCTCCTAGGAGTTGGTCCAGTAGGTATTTAGGTATTATATGTAATATATTACCTGTTATCCATAGTGTTGAGTAACGTGTCAACAACTTTAGTAATAACCGCATTTATCATAAATTCTATCTCTTCTAGTGATATGACTGTGATTATACCTATGATTACAGCATCTTCCTATGATTTCTCCACAGGATTTTCGCAAGTGTGATTATCAGTTCAAATTCTTTACATCCCATCTTAATCCCGAAAAAATTTAGTATTTTTGTTCTATATAATACATCAATGGAAGGTCTTTGTTGTTACAATCATTCAAATTCTTAGTTTTGGCGTAAATACTAATTTAGTGTTACAGGCTAGTGCCTGGGTAGTATTACCAGGCATCCAACCCTGGTAGTTTTACATGCTCCTACAATGATCTAGAGTAGGTAGGAAACCGCTTAGAGGCACGCCACCACAAGTTACATGACTGGGGAGAGGGTTGCATCATTTTAGCTCCATAGCCCCTCCCTGACCGGAACTTCTCTTCTCTTTCTTTTTCATTGAGGTTTATAGAAAGAATCTAACTACCTTAAGAGAAAGCTCCGTTCTTAGTCTTTTTATATATAAATCTCGATTTCTTTCCGACGGTGTTTTAGCTGCTTCCTAGTGGTTACAGCTTAAGGTTATGTTTTTATCCTCCGACCCTTCGAATCTAGACTTCTAATCCTTAAAGGAATTCCTTAACATACACGTTAAAAAGTAGCTTTTAAGCATTTCAACGACTTAATATGATTACTTTACGATTCAATCTCAGCGTTTTACCGTCGTTTGAAGTCTAAAAATTATCAAAATGAATTAAGAAGTTCGGAAATATGTTTTATACTTGGAATAACGGAATCATAACGCGTTTAACTGTTTAACGAATATAATTCGTTAGTTCTAAGTTTCCGGTACATTTACTTATTCGGGTTATTTTCTCTCTTTAAAAGGTTCCTCCCGTTACGAACAATGCCGCCGTTTCATCATTCCCTATTAAAGACCGTGCCGGCGACCTAATTAACGACGAATGAATTTCCTTCGACTCCGATTATAATATTAGCACCATTTTCGACGGGCTCTAATAACTTAAACTCGAACATTTTGACTACTTGGTTAAGTTCTCGGGTATTAAATTATGATTTCTAATATAGGAAGTTATAATAATATGTAAATTACTTCTAAACCTCAAATTTATCGAAATTATAATGGATTATTTTTACTTTATTTTTTAATTTTTGAAGGGCTTCGAGCAAACCCTCGTAAAAAGTTACTAGACCTACAGAGGCGACGGCGGCACTAACGAACCCAACGCCTTTATAGCTACGCTTTGCGTTGACTATTACGACCCTAACGCGGTTAAATTAATTATTATTCGGTTTATGAGTATAAAATAAGGGGTTCGTAAACGATTTTACGTCTTTTTTAACGTTTAATAAGCCCTATTCGCAAAATCTTGCGGTATAACCTGGAAATCGGTCGCTAAACTCATTATTTTAAAATTATCTATTAATAATATACTTACCAATACGTTGTTTCCCTTCGATATCCTGGCGGATACTGATAAATAAGTCATTTACGTTTAACTTATCGACGGACGTTTTTATAATTTTCGTACTCGTTACGGCAGTACGGGTATTATTACTTCTGGAGGCGTTTTCCGTAGTGGAAATTATGGCGATAACGTGCCCGCTCATAATAGTTAGGACGATATTATTATAATTAGCGTAAACTTCTTTTGAGACGCTTTTAAACGGCGCGCCGCATGGCTTAACTACGCGTAACTCTCCCACCATAAAGACCTCGGGTTATATTTACGTTACGACGCGAACGGTTACCAGTTCTATAGTTGCCTATAAGATCCAGCATAATGCCTAAGCGATTTTAGCACTAAAGTCGTAATAAAAATCCATTTTACTTCTGCCAAAAACCTTATCAACCTTAGGGAGAAAAATCGTAACATTTTTATTAAATTACGTATTGAAGTTAGTAAAACTTCAATTCGACTTAGTAACTTTATTTTAGCTTTTGAATAGCTCCTCTTTTCGAATGAATTTACTCCATAATTTTATTCTTTTTGTTTACGCTTTAATAAATATAGGTTATAAATGTTATACTATTACAAATGAGTAATTTACTAACCACTTAAAGTTATTATGTTTTTTTTTCCCTACGATCATTCGGCGAAACTACGTATTATACGTCCGGTTTTTCCTCACGACTCATTTCTTTTATAACCTTTTAAACGTTAACCTCGAAAGCTACCGTTACCGGATATAAGCCTATATCGTTCCATTTTTGTAATACGATATTATTTTAGGTAAAACTCAGATAGAATATTAATAAGTTACTTATAACATCGCGATATATATACTAAGTTCAAGACGAATCGATAACTACCATATTTGAAAGCGGGGGTTGACGCTTATCCAAAAAGTAACAAAAGGGGTTGGTATTACTATATTATACGCTATTTTACAATAGGCCCGTGGGGACCGAGCTGTTATTTAGTAGCTCACCTCTATTTCCTCGAAAATATTAATAAAATACTCGCCTCGAAACCATTCGTTTTCTTTTACAATAAACTCTCTGTTAATTTTAAGGAATTCGCTCTTTTATTCGATAGAGCTTTTAGCTACAAGTTACCCCCTTAACGCTTTAATGCGGATTATAAAATCGTTTTTGGTACCGATAATTAGGGCTAACCTTTTAAAGTACCATAAGATCTTTCATACGGTATATTGCGTAAGGAGATTTTTATATTACATTGAACTTTCATCAAATTACTCGATTAGAGTTATATTAAAATAAGTAGCTTTTAAGGGGGCTTTTTTATACTATTCGTTTAAAAACCTTAAAGGGGGTTACGATTTTGTATCGATTACCATTAGCTTATTTTTATTATAAAAGAAAATTGTTACTTGTATTCTTTTATAAAATACAAGCTCGTAAATATTTCGTAAGTTAATTGACTTAATAAATTAAATTTTAAAGCTGCTTTTTACAATCTTTATATTAAAGAGGAAAAGAATGAAAAACTGTGTTTCTTACGAGTTTCGGACTTTTCGAGTATTTTAATATTTTATTTGTCTTTTATAACGCCCCTATTACCTTTTGACGATATATTAATAAATTCTTACGCCCTTTCTTTAGGTTTATAATTTTTTTACCGTTGATTTATACGCGACTATTCCATTCTTATTGGATTATTACTTCTGTTAACCACTAAAGGCATTTTTTTTACCTTAGGGAGCCTACGGAAGAAATTGCTTATAAGCGGTTTAAGTTTAACTTTTTTTTCTAATCCGTATTTTCATAGTAGGATCTTAACCGCCACACTTTCCTCAAAGCTATCTTTTTAAACGCAACGACTACTGTAACCTACTTTATATAGCGCATTACTCCCACCACATGACTCCTGATAAACGTAACTATAAAATCAAAGATAAAAAATTATTTAGAATTATAAGTTACTTTAAAGTATAAAACGAGGAGCTTCGAGTTAAGGTATACCCGTTTATAATCCCAACGGATTATAAAAACTTGGAATACTTTATAGCGATACGTTGACTTTTTAAACAATCAATCCGCTAATTTAAACCCTTTTCTAAATTCCGCTTTGGATGATTATATAATAAAGTAACAAGTTATATACGACCCGATACGTTATTACGACAAGATTAGGATATTCTTAAAGACCTTTTAAATTTACGTTATTTTGCTCGAAAACATTAATTGTTACGCTCCGAATAGTTTACTTTCGAGTAGCTCCTATGTACGTACATTTTACGGCCAACCGTCACCAACGAATTAATTTTCAAAGGCCGTAAACCTTTTATTAACGTCTTTTTTTAAAGTGGTAAGGATGCTTTTATTACACAAGATACCACTTACCTTCAACTAGTATATACGGTACATATAGGCGACCGAGAATTCCTAATGGATATTTATATCAACGACGACCATACATTAAAGGTTTCAATTTTTTAATATTTAGTAAATACCGACAAAATTTCAAGGTTTCGCGACCGTATTTAGATACCTATTTATAAGTCACCTATTACCGCGTTGATTTAAGTTACCTATGATTTACTTTTACCCGTTACACGAGCTGCGACATTACTATAGATTCTTTTTCAAAACATATTTTAGCCTGGCTTACGTTACGTAATCCACCGCTTTGACCGTAATTACGTCGTTTGTAATCGTGTTCTTCATTGGAAACACAGTCAAAAAAGGGGTTTTTTACCCCTTTTGATTCCCGAACGACATGAAAGTGAACTTTGGGTTAACTTTATAATTGATTTATCCTGGAAATACGTTAATCACCCACGTTATCATATAGTCATTACAAACCGTTGTAATAAAACCGTTACCCTTGAGGCTATAACTATTATAAACGTTGAAGTTTATACGGAGCGGTTTTTAAATTTCTATTAGTGATTTAATAGTTTTCTACGTAAGTTTATTAATGACCGTGTTTCAAATTAGATTAGTAGGTTTCAAAAACGACTTTACGAACTAATTAGGATGGACTAACGTTTCAATACTACCTTCTACCCCAAAACTTATGGCGCCACCGAACGCGTCAATTAAATTTTTTTTTACGTATTTACGTTTATTCGTCGTTTACACGTAACTTGACTAATTCCGTTTATTACCAGAATATTAACTAGTACTAAATGATAAGGATACAATTATTATTCGAATTAACCTGTTCTTTACAACTTATAGATATTACGTCGATTTTATATAATTAGTATAATTTTTTTCGTTTCTGCTACGACATTATGCGTAAGGGCTAAAAACTTCGTTCAACGGATACGCGAAGTTACGAAAGTCGTATAAGCGGTAATAACGGCTACGTAATAACATATGGAAAAACCCGCTAATAAGTAATACTCTCCTTTGGAACATTTTCAAGTTGGCGATAACGTTTAGCTTTTAGTTAAAAACTATAAACTAATAGAATTTTCAAAAAGATTAAGTTAACTTTACGACAAATATTAAGAAACGCGTATAATCGACTTTTATGTTGTTAAACTTAAAATACCGTGCGGGAAATATCCCAAATTTTATATAAATTAATTTATTCGAGCTGTTTCAGATCCCCTTTAAAATTAGTAAATTCAATTTTTTTAATCGTAAGCTTTTATTATTAAAAACGATAACAACGACGTACAATCAGAATATTAAGTTAAAAGTATATTATGGGCCCTTAACAAACCCTTGGTTCAACGTATCCGACTTTATACTTAACCGAAACCGCAGTTTTTAATTAAGTGGGTAGGTTATTTATACCTAATGTTGGAGTCGCTTTTAAACCTTTCCAATACCGTAATACTTTAAACCGTCGAATCACGTAATAAACCGGTAAAATAGAACGATATACCTTTACAATGAGTCCGTAAACGGTTATTAAATAAACGTATTAATATTAATAAAGACGAACAAACGACTACGGCCGGGTTTACTTAAATATATCCTCGGAATCTTGGTTTATATCCTTAACTAGTATTCTGTTTCCTATTTTAACAAGTTGGTTTAATTTGGTATTTATACGACCTCACTTAATATTAATACGTTCTAAAACCTTAATAAAATGTTATATTGCCTTTCATAAAGTTCCCTAATTAATCGTCAGCCGCGTTCTTTACGTTTTTATCTAATTACAATACACTTACCAAAATTTTACGTTTCTTATTTATTAACGGTACAGCCTGTAAGCTCCTAGATCGCATGGGAGTAACAGGAGAAAGCCCCTCTTATCTTGGGTGTTAACCTTACGCTACGCAACGCGACGTACTTTTATAGCCCTTTTAAAGGTATTTACCTAAATTTATACGTTTTTTAGCCGCTTGTTAACAATTAGAGAGCGGCTTATAAAATGTGGATTTACTCCGGTCCTCAAAAACGAACGCTAGATACGCTTTAGATAAATTTTTAACTACCTTATTTATATTGGGATTCTGGTTTAGTGACGTAAAAGTATAACTAAAACTATGATTTGTAGACCTCACAAAGAAAAAGCGGTACTGGGATTTAGTATTTAGCCACTTATTAGTAGCTTTTTCGTAGCTATTTGAACCACTTACACTTAGTTTCTTAGCAAAATCTTCTGGGATTATACGCTATTTAATAAATGTATTCGAAACATTTCTATTCGCGTGTCCCATTGAGATAAATATCAATAGCTTCTAGCGTAGAGAACCTTTTATTCGTTAACGAAAATTAAGAAATTCCAGAGCATTTTACCTATATATTGAAAGGTTATATCTACCTTAATAGCGAACTAGGAATTTATCGTAACGATACGAAAGAAATTAATAATTATTAAGACTGTAAAATTAGTGTTACAATAATAGCTAAAGGTATTAATATTATATACAAAAAAAGGATTAAAGGTTAAGAAACGAAGGAAGTTAGTCTTTTGTAATTAAGAGTTTAGATATTATTTATAAAAGGGGAGGGGGAGGCGTTTAAGCACCTTTCATATAGAGTTGGCCCAATATCTTTTACATGGAGCCGTACTATTTTCAAAGGCGAATTTACCTTCCTTATACTTACATAGTTAGGTAAAACAACAAAAAAAACGGGCAAAGAGCGACAAGAGTATTTTTAGGGGTAATATTATAAGTTAGTACCTGGATAATATTACCAGGGATCCAACCCCGGTAATTCTACACGCTCCTACAATGCTTTAGAGAAGGGAGGAAGCCGCTTGTAGGCATGCCACCACACGTTACATGACTGGGGAGAGGGATGCATCATTTTAACTCCATAGCCACTCCCCAGCCAGGACTCCTCTTCTCTCTCTTCTTCATCAAGGTTTATAGACAGAATCTGACCACCTTTAACGACAGCTCCAGCCTTAGTACATTTACATTTAGTTCAATTATTCAGTATTACCGTCCTAAAAAGAATTGAAGCTAGAAAAATAAGAATTTAATGTGGACTTTAGACGTAATAAAATGTATTAAAACTTTCCAACATTGGGGACCACCGTATTGATCCTTTCTAGAAGTTGAGCCTTACTAATGTATGAATTACTCATAATCTGATGTAAAAATATCAGTTTATTAGGTATTTCTCAAAAAAATCTATTGGTGTTTCCGCCTCTTTTTTCTTGATTAATATAGTTGTCATCCGCGTCATAGCTTAATCCGTACGATATTAGGTAAAACGTACATTTTATTCGATGTTATTTATATTCCATCGTTCATTTCACACAATATACATGTATAAATTAGGAATATCCCATAGTAGTCTCGTATATGACCTATAAGGATTCATAAAAATAATAACCGAAAAACTTTAGTTTAAATCACTATTCACTTGCAAATATTGAAATCCGGCATTATATTCGTTTCAAGTATATTTTAGAGTTTATCTTTATACTCCTCTATTTTCTTCAAAATCTAGGTGTATTTCGGAAAACGTTTGTTATCATTGTCGACAATGTTAACCAGAGTGAGAGGTAGGATAAAATAATCTTTCTAATCTATCGTAATTTCTGTTTCGTAATTTTTGTTGCTAATAACATTGTTATACGTAAATAAAGATACTCATAGGGGTAATTGATAATCGTCCAAATAGAGGTGTACGATCCTATAGTAAGATATGCGCTGTGTTTATGCGTATAGGGGTATCTTGCTAGGTCCTACGCCGTTTTGTTACCCAAAAGTTTTCTTTAAGGAAAATCATGACGATGTGAACGATCTTTTTCGATCAAGCGTTTGATAACGCCGAAGTTAATTCATCGAATCGTTTTGGCAGACGTTTCTTTACGAGATTTGCCTCCACCAAGCTTGAATTCCGCATTATTCCAGGTGGGTACCAGGCTTTGAATATCTAGATAAATCAATAGGTTCTTTAAATTATGAGAAAAATGTTTAAATGATTGAGAAAATAGTTGTTAAATATTTGGAACGCGTGTGATAGTAATCTTCAATAAATGTTTTTCTCTACGAAAGTTTAATACTTCAATATTTTAGGGTCTTCATTTTCTTCGATCAAGTTGCAAAGAGTATGTGATAGATTTTCTTTTCTTTTTTTTATTAAACTCCTATAGTTACGACGTCCAATCTTGAATTGTCTTTTATTGCTTTTCGGGATTTTTTTTACATTTTAAATCATGAGTTAGTACAGTATTCTTAAAGGTTTCAAGAAGTCGATGTGTTCTGATTAGCTTCTACGGCGTTTCGATCGAATTTCAATTAACGAACGAAGTTAGTTAGATGTTATTTTTGTTACGTCCGTATTGACGTCGTAAAATTACAGGTTTTGATCGTTATATTTCATGAAAAGGAATTAAATACTTCAATGGTTTTCGTTTTACAGTTTTACGAAGTTATTTTAACGGTTTCAACTAGTAAGTCAACATAAGTTGAAGTGGGGTAAGGACTTGATATTTGCCGATTTTGGAATCGCTGTAATTGGATTATTTGATACGACTTGAGGATTTTGGTGTTTATGTTTAAATTAAAGACGTTAAAGTGTTTGTGAGGTGTCTGATTGAAAATTCTGTAAGGTAGGGAAATAAAGATAAGTATTAAGGAAAAGTTTCATGTAAAGGGTAAGATTAAAGGTTGTTTACTATTAGAGTTATCAATTATTGTTATAGGTGTTTTTCACTGATTGATTTACGATTTTTTTATATAGTCATGATGGTTTACCTATTTTAGTGGTTTTGGAAATAAAGTAATCTCTGTTTTTACAATTTGAGACTTTTGACGATCAGTTTGATCTTTTGTCTTTAAAAAGGGTTTACAGAAAATTTCTCAATGTTTTTGATAGCGATAAAGACACCACCTTGAAATTTCCGTGGAAAAAGTCGTAATCTAAGGATTTTTCCGATCCACTGCCGTAAAAACCGCTGCATTTTGTAAAGGCCTTTTGCAATAATACATTATCTAGTTTAAAATACGATGAAAAATATAACCGAAAAGTAACTTCTTCCTTTACCTAGGTTATATTTATGTGCGTAAACTCTTAAGCACTGATTAGTATTAGTGGGCCGTAGGAATTTGAAACCTTATATATTTTGATCGGTTGAAGTAATAGTAGTATCACGTGGTTATGTGGTAAATGGTTACTTCTAAGTTTGGTAAACTGCTAGCTAGTCTACACACTACTTTATGTAAGTAATTTCTTGGCCCGTGCCTCATATTTCATTTGGTACTCCACTTCAATTGACTTTACTGCAGTGCACTTGAATTCTATTCCAATATTTGGAATTTTATCGGTATTAATTCTAACCGCTTGTACGAAATTCTATAAAACTTTGACAGGGATACAAAAACGACTATGGAGAGTTATTAAATTGGTAGCAAAGACGGTGGTTACGAAAAATAAAATTTCATTATAACTTTCTTTTTTCGAATAACATGAATTCCAACTCCATCAAATTGATCCTATAAAATTTAATGCTTTTAGAATGAAGCTTTTCAAAAACATTGAATGTTTTCTTTCATATTTTGAAGGAATTATTCGATAAAACCAATGGAAAAATATAAAACAACCCCGTTGAATTCGCGACTATTGTCGAAATGATTCACGAATCTTTTACTAAAACATTACTCCTTATTCAGGTATCTCAAACCTATAATAAATAGGTTTCTAGAGTCATAATCATCGGTGGCGGGCTTTAAAACCTTCAAACATATAGGTCTGCTTACAAAACAGAAAATAGTCACGATGTCAGCTATAATAATGGCAAAAATAACGGTATATATTATATTTTAGGATAATATTACCTGGGACACAAGCTCACCCTCACTCTAGGTTCATAAATTTTACTCTAGTATACTAATTAACTAGTAAAACCTTAACTACGTTCGTATTTCCGAAATCCATCCGATCTTACAATTTCAAATTTCTTTATACTTTTTTAAATGAGGAGTACAAAACGGATTTTTTCTGCCGCCTCGAACTCCGCATCGCCAGGGTATGCTGCGAGACTTTTTTAACATGTAAGGAGTTAAAACAACGTACTTAGGTCCGGAGCCCCGGACCGCTAATAAATACGCTGTACTCGTCGTGTATTGCGTCCGCAACCGTTGGTAAGTCTATCAACGATTGTCACGAAAACGAAGGTTGTTCGATCTGTAGCTACCGTTATGAGCAAATCAACAACTTATATGCCCACGTTCCGATAAATTTAGAGCTGTAGGCCGAAGCTGTATGACGCGCCCGCCGACTTTTTAATAAGTTTTAACTGAACCTTACAAACTCCCTTCAGCAAAAATATACCGTTTGGGGCGATTCGAAAATCAATCGCGATTGGAAAAAACTAAAATAAGCCGATACTAATTAGTACCAGGTGCTAACCGGCGAGCTAAGGAAACGATAGCCGCTGCCGCTGCTGGGAAACGGGGCTTACGTATATATTACGTGGGTAAATTTAACAACGGTATCACAAGTCGCCGTAAAAAGGATAATCCGCCCCTTACGCCTTTACCTAAAGGCATAATTAAAAAGGCATAAAGCTATATCCTCACTAGCGTTAATAAAGTCGACGGCGATAATAGCGGTGACGTTGATATAAGGAAGGAAAGCGACGGAGAGGATGGTAAAATTGCAACGGCGTCGCCCTCTCCTTTCAATTAGTAGATAAATTCTTTTATGCACAGACCAACATACTCGGATATAAGTTAATACGTTATAAGGTAATATAATAGCTCATGATAAAACAAATTTTTAAATATAATAACGTAGGATAAAGTATAGAAAACAAATAAGGTAATATATTAAAATTGATACGAGTTCGTAAAATCAAAAGAACAGGAGGAAAATATCTATTAATTTATCGGGTTAAGATACGTAAAAAGGTGGTAAAATATAAGAAACGATACGAAAAAATCAAGTGAAATAAAAATAAAATTAGGGATTAGTGCGAATAATGGGTTTAAATAAAGGTAATATTAGTGAACAAGGCGAATATTTAGGCCAAATAGATGTATAATCGGGGATCGGGGTAAATTATGGAATACGGGCCGATTGAATTAGCGAAAAGAGGTGAAAAAACATATTAGGGTTGTAAAACCTTTTAGGTAAACCTAATAAATAATATACTTTTCGATATATGTATTTTTAAGGTTTCATTCGGCGTAGTCTTAATTATTTTGTCTGTTCGGTTAAATTTTCCATCGATTCACCTTAGTTTCTCGATTTACGACGTTTATATAACTCGTGTAAATCTATAATATCAATTATTAAAAAAAATTCTTCGTAATACTCAATTTAACTAGAAACTTATAAAACAATAAGAAGTTGATATATACAATGAAAAAAATAAAATATAAAGTAAGGTTAAAAATAATTATCCGAACCGTTATCATTATGTTAATACTCGAATCAAAGCTTTGAACTATGTTAAACATTTCGGATACTAAAACGCTTCCCTTAACCCTTTTACACTTAGAGAATCTTTAATGAATAATATTTTTTCGAAGCGTAAAGCCGTTTCGAGCCGGTATTTCGTTGCTTAGGATTATAACGAAGCTTATTTACGAATGACAATCGCTATAATTAACTAGGGAACCGTTGTTAAAAATGAATAACTTTACAATACGTTGTTTAATTGTACATATTACAAACTGCATCTTCAATTCTATATTTTCCACGAAAAACGTTTGTTCAACACCTTATATTTATTGTCCATCGGGTCGGTTTGGTATTACGTGGAGACCTAAAGGGTAAGTATCGTTTTTGGTTATATTATAAAGTTAACTCTAACCCCGCGTACACGTTAATATTTATATTCCTCAACTTGTTCTAGGTTATCCTAAACAACAAAGGTAACTTGATCCCATTACCCCTTTTATGTAAAACCTAAAGTACAGTTTCGAAATATTATGGTAACGCTATTAAAATCGATTACGTGGTTTTCTATTAAATTTTTTTTAGGTTTTTCTTTTAAACCGGTTTTCAAAAGTTTCGTCTTTTTCAAAACGGAAAACGAATTGTTATATAATATTAGAGTGTCGTCAGTTTACATGCCTATTAAGGTAAAGCCCTTTAAACGGGCTATCGATACCAACAAATATGGGTTAAAGGTAAAACTGAGTATTTCAAACCGTTTTTCATGATTCCTTTAGTAAGTGTCGTACTAATAGATACCTACTTTGGCCAAGAAGTAAAGTGGTTCAAAATGCGTAAGATATTATTAAGCGAGTAGTGTTACCTAAGGTCTTTGGGTATATCAGCGTAAATCTGTCGTTTAAGCCGTTCATTAAATTAGGTATAGAGCTACATCATATCTCTCAATTCGATATACAGGTTATATATTACGTTATGTGAGGCCGCGAATATAAAAATTGGGCTATAGCTAACCCGTTGTAACGTAGATAATTAGGTTATAATATCTTTTTTACCCTTGTCGTTATATCTTTTAACGATTAGGCGGGTTCTTGCGAAAGATTTTCCGATTTTATCCTTAACTTAGAAAGATTTTATAAGTGCCGTAAATAACTAGGTTGAAACATTTAACATAGAATTCGTTATGATCGATTAAAATTAAGATTTCCGTTTGGGTGGATTATGCGAATGAGGTACCTAAAGTTGTAATAATACTCTCGCAACGAAACTTTGAGTTAAGCTGGCGGTTTATAATTTCTTTTTACTCAATAAAAAAGTCTTTAGCATAGTTCTTATGGCGTTTTTTAGTTTTTTAGTCGAAGGGGCGCTTTCAGAAGCGAGGTTTTAACGGGATTGGTATGAATAATCTGGTTTCGTTTAGTATGGCCGGGTTGAATTCGCGTTTTAAAAGTAAAATTGAAGTTGAGTTCGGCTTAATTTCACTGTTTTGGGTAATTTCCTATAGGTCTTTTTATTTATTTTATATCTGCAATCCGTCCCTTTTTACCTTTCCCTTTCATTTATATACTATTAATTAACGAAACGAATTCTTACCGTTTAGTAAGTTTACGAAATTATTATAGGCTTTGGATTCGTTAATACTTTAAAGGCTAGTTTATTTATCTTTCGTTTTCCAAATCAAAACTTGAAATTATAATAATATGTCCAAAACGACAGTTTAACATCAGCCATTATTTACAACCGTTTTAAATATATTGTTTTATGCCCGTAGGAACCGTAGTGTCATTATTCTTTTTATCACAACATTGTCTTTTTGCATTAAAGGCATTAATGTGGAAAAGTTTGTATGGATCATCGGGTAAATACCAAAGACGAAGAGCGTAAGGATAAGCCCATTTAGGCCGAAAGTGTTATTAACAGAGTTAACCATTATCTAAAAGATAAATTTTTTAAAACTAATAACTTTAAGTTCTTTTAACAACACCATATACGTTCTTCTAAATAATTTATTGCATCGTTTACACTTTTTAATACCCTATAAGGCTTTTACTAAAAAATTTTTACACTCGTTGCCGGTTATCCAAATCATCAAACACTACCCGAAAAAGTCGAAAGCCATATCAACGTCGTGTATAATCTAGTTTAAAGGTCCCTAGTAATCTTTAAATTGATAGTTAACCAAAACGTTTGAATAGTTTATAACGGAAACGTTCCATATAAATTTAACGACTTAAAACGACGTTACCGCATCTACTACGTAGGGGACAAATTAACTTTCTAAATACATAATATTAACAATCAATTCGTAATGAAATTTATATCGTTTTAAAGGTGAAACTTAAACCGTCATAGTGCCTATAAGTGTAGTTAATACTTATAACAAAACTTTTCGATAGCTTTAAGTACGTCCTTTCCTACATTTGTCTAACCTGCGACATAAAGTAGATGTAAAAGGCGATTTATAACCGAAAAGTCAAATCGCCGATATAAAATCTGTAATTCCGGTTAAGTTGAAGAAATAACTTTCATTATATATACTCCAAAAAAAAACCATAAGTAACCGAATTTAAGTCAGAGCGGGACGGATACCCCGTTTTAAGCGCGGATAAGTTAGTTGGTTTCATTTCGAACTTTAATTCCGATTTTATGTATGTCGGCTCATAAAAGTTAAAATAATGTTTTTAAGTTCATTATGTAAAAGTTGACCTGTCTGAAACGCGTATTTATAACGACCTTTCCAAATGACAACGTTTTGCCTTTCCTAATCAAGACATTTCAGTGTTATTTTATTCGATTTAACTAAAACTTCGATAAATTCGCCGCAAATAGGTCGAATTTTCATTTTCCGGCCGTTGAAATTTCTGCTACATTAATATTAGATATAATGCCTTGGAACCTATTTACGTATCTGTTCGAAAACATGAATTACGACGTCATATGAGTGTTAAGAACTTCGTTTACGTATTCCAAACCTATAGTATATATAGAGGAAATATATTTTCAACCGGTGAAAATTCGTCAAGCGGTTTTATCGTCGTAAGCTAATAGTTAAACATTTTAATATTGAGGGTCGTTTTCCCCTGATATATCTTCGTAAAAGTACTCGTCGAATCCGTTATTTATAACTTCCTTCTCGGCTACGTTGCTATAAAATTAACTTCTATCCGTTTATTAAAATTATATTCGTTTTAAGATTATCGTTTCATCTGAATTCGTTCGTAAACGGGGTGGTTTGTAAATTCATAGCCGACTTTCCCGTATACGATACATCGCTTTTATATACTTAGAGGGCTTCGTATGTGTTTTCGTAAATGTTATTATGGTTTCGGTAAGTTTCATTTATTTTAGAACGATAGTCCCTATCCCTTACCGTTAAAGATTCCCCTTTCAAGACTGTACTTTCAACGTTCGTTATACCTTAAGTAAACCTTAAATTTTCGATTCAAAACGTGGGTTATAATTTTGGTGAGAACTACGTCAATAAGGTAACTTTTGCCTTTATCTTTATCAGCTACAAATACTAATCCAAAACTCGTTTATCGATGCATAAAAGTATTAAACAATATTTCAAAGTTTGTATAAAAGGCCTCCAAGTCCTTTTCCGATTTAAAAAGTACAAAGTCGAAATCTAGATTTCCGCGATAAGTTTCTGTTACTACTTAGATAAATATTTTTTCACTCTTTTACTTCGGTATAAAGGCTGCCTAGCACTTCCTGAACTTAACCAATAGGACGGTAACGATTTACTTTAGGGTTTTATCAGTGTTTTCCTATCAATCTTTTATGGATTCCGACGTCGTACCAATTCAATTCCTGTCGTAAAGTTCGTGGTTAATTTCTATATGTAAGTAAAATTTCAGATGATTGTAAAATTCTTCAAATGTATACGTCTACGTAAAGTAGTCAATATATTACTCCTTAACTTATCCGTAAAGTATACCGGGTAAAATAACATAAAATAAAAATAACTTGATGTTTAATATCCTTTACGTATTAAATATAGCGTGTATTTTATTATCAAATAAATCGTACTACTTACCTTTATAATTATTATCCCTATTATAAAGCCTCACAAAGTTAGTTCACTTTATAGGATCACTTATATCCGTTGGGAAATAGTACGGTAATAGGTCGCGGTAAAGTTCGTGGTTTACGGGTATTAGTCAATTAGGCATATAGAAGCGTTTTACGCCGCTCGTCAAATCCTGAATCGGGTTATTCTCGGTATTTCAACCGATTATTTTATAGTCGATCGGGCTATTTCCGATATTTCGGCCGCACTCGCTGTTGTCGACTGGGTTAGGTTCAGTATTCTGGGATAAGTTTAGCGTTATATTTTCTTCCACAATATATACCAGCTTAAGGTTGTATTATACTGACATAATAATTAAGAATTATAATCTTTTTTCTTCCTTAGGGTTTCTATTCCTAACTCATGTTACAATTATAAAACTAAGTCGTCTTACGTATCATCCTCTTCCTTATAACAACATTCTTTTTTACTCCAAATAGTAACATCCTTTTACAAATTCTGTAAAGCATAAATATTCATCCTCCAAATCTAATACGTCGACGAATTATATTGTTTCGAATGAGGATATTATAAAACAGCCATTTCTACCCCCTAAGGTATTAATACCTCCAATTTATATTTAGATCCGTAAATCTTTGGAAATAGTTGGATTTATCATTTACTCCATGTCTAACAGCCAATTCGAAAGAATTTTATAAAAATCATCCAATAAGTCAGGTCCATGGGCTTTCTCTTCCTAATAGCGAATCATAACAGCCAATATATATATATTTTCCGTGTATAGGTCGAATTCTTTGACTAGCGAATCAATAGTATCGTCCCAAAGTCCTAGGTCGATTTCGTATATTATAAAGTCTCTAATTTCATGATTTTCGACAAGGTGGTCGAAGTAGGCTCTAGCTTCTTTCAGTGTTTTTGGCTTTAAGGCTATTACTATAAGCGTCTCAGTAGGGCTGGTGGTTTCTATAAGTAATTAGTATGTTAAAACGGTTCAAGTAAGTAATTTCGGCTCGTGGTAAAATTCGGGTATATTCGGATTCCAACGTTTCGGGTAGTACGGTCCCTGAATAGCGAATATAAAATAAATAAAGTAATTAAAACAGTTAAAACAGGTTTTACTACAACTGACTAATACAAATAAATTTCAAACGATAAATAAAACATTATCTTGAACCAGTTAAACGCCTTAAATTAGTTTTTTTTCATTAGTGCTTAGCAACACCACGTTGGTCAATCGGCTAAAAAAAGCTTAAACTTCGTAAAACCAAAATTCAAAACACTTATATCGAACGCGGAAAGGCGAACAGGGCAAGGGAAATATAAGGCGAACAAGGCAAATCAAGGTGTAATTGTAGGAAAGTGCATTATATAATCCGGTATTTAATAATCAGTCTCGATTAAAGTGTTCTAACTGAACTTTAGGAAAATAATCGGTTTGGTTGCTTTGTACGTAACCGCTCTGGCTAAAGCTATCGGTTCGGATATGTATATCGTAACCGCTTTGAAATTAAAAAAGCGGTTTTAATATCGAAAATCGGATATATGTCAAACAAGGGTTCCGAAACTTGATGGTTTTGGCTTATGTAGCCTGATACGTGATAGGACGTTTTCTAAAAAGTGCCTGGGTACGTCAAAGGCACAAATAAGGGTTCATAATAGCGTAATGGGGCTTTTAATAGATATAAAGCCAAACAAGGATTGATAATATCGTACTAAAGTTATTCTTCTCAAGGTCAATCAGTCTTTATAGTTTTTATATACGACAACGTCGAGTTCTTATAAAAACGAAGTGTTGAAGCACAAATATTTAGGACCGCTACAATATCCCTCGATAGGTATTTAATTTATATCCAACTCTTCTTTCCCAAGCTGTATATAGTCGACTGAGTCGGCTACTACTTAGTATTGGTAAAGTGTAAAACCTTTGGTTTTAGGTAAAAACAAGGTATTCAAAAGAGTAATCGTTAAATTAGTGGTAGTAATATGTAAAATAATAATACGAAGGAACATCTAAAGGTACACGCCACAAGTAAGGGTTTATAAGTTCTCACCAAGAGCGTACTTCTCTAAACTGCTCCACGTATTTCCATTTGGTTTGGTATAGCCATTTCAAACCGATCCATACATTGCCGTTCGGTCTGGAATAGAAATTCTAGACCGATCCATGCATGAAGCACTTTGCATCTTGCAAGAGTGCAGCCTGCAGCATGACACGCTATCGTGCACTCTGTATGAGTGCACCTTGCAATACAGCGCACTGCTTCTTGACTAATGGATACTATCTATGAGGGTATATAGTAATATCCCAAATATCATTATCTGTGAAATTTAAAGATTTCATTTTGAAGAAAGTAAAAATTGGGCTAGTTAAATAACGAGGCTTTAAATACACTAAATGTATTGGTTTTCGTTTTTCGCTATTACTGAAATCAATATCATGGAAACCATTAGTACCGTAGGTATTCATTTCGAAGTAATTGTCGATGAAGAATTGGTTAAAGTTTGTATAGTTTGGTAGCATGGAGGATCAAGATGCATATCAAGTATGAATTATACTATTAAAATGACTACCCGATATTTTGGAAGGAATTTCCGGACGATAAAAGGGGACTCGCTGGCACTGGTCAAACTTAAATAACAAAGAACAATACAAATCCAGCTACCCCTAACTACCCTCCAAATTCCTTCATAATACCCCGCTTCCATTTGGTAACCTGCACAGACACCGACTCGCTTGGAATATTCTCCTGATTTCATAGTCAAAGAAACCAAAAACATTCACAAAATCAACAGAATGAGAAACCAAAGAAGTAGTTCAAACAGAACGAGTTCGATTCTAGGGTAAACGAGAACGAGTAGAAAAGCGAGCGAGAACTAAAAAATAACATACTAGAATGAGTAAGAACACAATTAAAACAAATACCCAAATCTTCCAATCAGTTGAGGGTAACTTCTTGACGCTATACCAAATTTGGGTAAAAAAACAGGCTGAATATAAATTTTCTAAATTCGTAAACTTTACTCGACGAAGACAATTATCCAACGCATATACTTCCTTAATAAATATCATTCATTCTTAAACATAAAAACATCTATTTAAAGTAAACGTCAATATGATACTACACAACCATCTCTCATTATTTGATAAGGTAAATATTGCACTAATATTTGCTAAAAAAACTCGTTAAAAACGTAAATAACTACATTAAATTCGTGAATATTTCAGCGAAGACATAACTTCGAAATTAAAAACTCTACGAAAAAAAGTCCGAAATTTTCTTCAAAACCAGAATCGAAAAATAAGGCGCTAAATAGTACTGAAACATACCAGAAAATGAATTCGGAGAAGGGGATAGGTCAAGAATTCGTTTTATTGCTTGATTCTGTCCTGCCTAATAATAATAAATTCAAACGTGGCGATAAATATAAACTTATTCGAAATACAAATTTACAAGTCGATTTTTAAGTATTCAGAAGATAGAAACGAATATACCGTATAATACCCTTATATACCATAAAAAGAAACTAGAAGAGAACAATTATTACATACCAGATGGCAAATGAATACGAGAGGTATATAGCTTTATAAACGAAATTTATTAAGGGTTTGGTTTTTAAAACCTTTATGGCAAAAAACTTGATACATGAGTATAAGGTAAAATATAACATTACAAAAAAGGCTATGATTTTTGGGATTATGGTCCCTAATATAAACTATAAATCTTTTTCATAACTATTAATAACCAAATCATGGTATTTAACAATGTTCAACAGAAAAATTCTTGCTAAAGCTGTACAGACTATAGAGCTAATATAATAAAGAATGGACAAATTAACACTTTCAGATAATGAAAAAAGACACCCTATAATTTAAATGATTCTTTCATAAACTAAAACCAATATTAAGCCGATTTCAATTCGCTACTTAAACCATTATAATTACTAGCGAGGGTCAGGTACTCAGATTGTAAGCATATACCATAGAAGAAAGAGTATAAGTAATAGGAGGTTATAAACAAAACTTAACGTATGTTTATTCTTTACCTATAGTAATATCCTTAAAATATATCACGTATTTAACGATTTCAATTACCTTGGACAAATATGGGAAAACACATGCCAAATACAAAACTAGCTACTGGTAATACCTATCGGTTCAAGAGGAGTTAAATATAAGAAGCGAATATAACGCGAAAATATACAAGCTGATATTTATAGTACTTATGAACCAAAGTCAAATTGGAAATGAATCGGTGAATTAATGTGAATATCATGAATTTTACTCCATATTCGATATTATTTCTACTTATCTCCTCAATTTAATGAATTTAAGTATGCTGGGAAGTAGTGTATGAGATATTGCAATCTAGCATGGAGAGTGCCAAAATATTCGTACAAACAGCCAATATAACTGTAAAAACAAAAGGTAACACAAAGAGATTGTAAGTATTATACCTTCAATATCCTCTAAAAGCCGTAGAATTAAGACCTTGAGACTTGTAAGCCTATTCGCTTGTACCGAAGACGAAGAAAAACTCTCCTTATCTTCAACCCACGTAGTTCAAGACTCCATATCAACGAACCTTGCAATTTCAAACCATATCATTACTAGGTCAGTCCGAGGTAAAATAATTTCGCGAGGGCTTCGGTTAGTTTTGCACCGCTATATCAAGAAAATATAAAGAACCCACCGCCAGGAATACAATATATATCGGTCTTATTCGAGAATTTTTAGGTCTCCCTAAAAACGATGAAGATGAAAAATATTAACACGAGGAATATATCCCAAAATTACTTTCAAATAATTTCTGAATAGTCATCCTGTTTTCGGCCCACACAAACCTTACTTATATGGGTTCGATACCGTTTGGCGCGCGCAAGTGGACAAGAAAACAAGGAAAAAACGCAAACGTATATTATTTATACCAACGGCGGTGACAACAACTATGAAGGATCTAGCTATATCGAGAACTATAAAAACCCAACTCGGTTATATATAAGACGATACTTAAGATATTAACATTAAACGATTCTTAGTTAATATCGGTGTTCTTATCTAAATTATCATACGAGACATAACAAATCACTTAAAAGTAACAATTCAGAAGGGACATCCCCTATTAAATAAACAATAACAAATAATATCTGCAGAACGATATTAAACTATGTTTTAGTCCCCCTCTGTATTAATCGTATTATATCTTTGGTCCATATATTTGTCACAGCCAATTATTCGTTTTACAATTTATTAGTAAGCCTTATTCTGCTTTTACGTTACTCTGATATTAATAATCATGTTGGAAATGTTTTGAACTCTCCTGGTGAAGGCGTGTAATTCGTCGGTATGCCCGAAAAAACCTTATAAACTCACGACCATGTAATATTCAACCAGCTTATGAAAACGAAATTCTGGATGGCATTCGCAAATGATCCTAGCATTTTCGCAAGTCGTCGGAAAAGTCGATTGTAAGTGGGGAGAACGGTTTGGAATCGGATAGTAAACAAGATAACAATAATAGTGAAAAATATCGAGTGTTAGCGATGAAGATTGGAAATACTTGTAAAAATATAGCAAACTTTTTAATTCTACCGAGTATACTTTGAAATGGGGATACCCAAAATAAGGCGGGTTTTATACCTTGGGTGGAACTAGTACAAAGAAAAGGCACCAGAAAAAGTCAAGATTTTTAAGAAAGTTTATTTGAGAAACGTTTAAATTATATACAGGAAGAACGAGACGTATACATACGGGAATAGGAAAATGATATACGAAAACGAGGCGAAAACGACAATTGTAATCGAGAAATATAATGAGAAGGTAAAGAGAAAATGGTGTTATTTTATTAGTTTAGACTAGATGAAAGTCTTTCTTACTTCAAACAGTTTGATGTCTTTAACTGTCTTTTACGTATATTTGATTCGCGTGTGTTAATTTGGAGTTTGAAAGGAAAAGGAATGAAATTTTACGCTTAATTAATGTTATTAACGTAACCTATCAAATTTTGAATTATTTACAGTGATAAGCTAGTTAATTCTGGGTTGTACGTCTAAAATGATAACATTATTTCGTTGCAGTCGTTGGGGGGTGAAAAGTACAGGGACGTATTTTCGATTGTGTAAGTATAAGAATACCCACGTTTGTGGAAAGGAGAAATAATAAGAACAGAAACGTTTCTGGCAGATAGTGTAGAGGAAAGGGTCCTGATGGCATAGAATATGAAGTTGGTTAAAAATATTAAGCGCTGACCTCAACAAAAGTAGTTGTTCGATTTTCTACAGAGAATCATATACGTGTAGATTGAATCGCCAGGCATTGATGTTGGAAATATAAGTAAGACGAGCCAGCTAACTTATTTTCCGATGAGAAATACACATACTTTGACGGGAAAGAAGGGGGAGGATTGGTATTAGCTAATGGGTGGGCATATACCTAGAAAGATATATTTGCATTCAACCAAAGAGAAATAGGATTAACCGATCTCGTTACATACTCTATTAAATTGTAATAGAATAACAAATCGTTTCGAATGAAATAAACTAAATACTTACAAAATAATTTCACTTTTATTTCAACGTTTAGTTTAAAATAAAGGGAGTAGGGTTTTCTGCAACTTCCTAGTCAAAATGTGAGATATACTTACAATACCTACTAAAAATTACCAATGCCGTGTCATTTAGGATTACATTCCGGCTGATCATTATAAAATTTACCCACAATCGTTGACTTACTTACGAGACATATTTTAACATCCTTTATCAAAGTAAACATAATATTTTCTTTTCAGAAGATGGAGTAAATAAGTTATGGAGAATCCATATTACTCCAAACTATGAGTTTAAAATAGAATGAAATACACCCAATATATAATATTTTATGTTCAGAATTCCTTAGGGAATAACTGGGAGTGGATGAACTTATTATGCGTTTGAAGACATAACATGTGGAAAATAGCGATTTCAGAAAAATGAAAATAATGTGAATATTGAACAAAACGCCACGAGAAACAACTGAGGGAATACTAAAATCAGTAAACCAGTACTTCTATTACTAATGTGATACAAACCTGCCTGGAAAATAGCTTGCGATATTTATATCGGTGACTACAACGCCTTATCGTCAAGTTTCGGCGCGATGTTCAACTTTTATCATTATTAATTTTTTTCTCGCCTCGAGTTCGGAAGGATTAACCTTACCTATTACAAGACCATATTGCTTAGAAGTCGCATTCATCCGTTGGGTTTCGAATTATTAAGAGGATAAGTTGGGCCGTTTGAGAAATATTGGAGAATATATTAGATATCGGCGGAACCAGAAAGCCATCCTACTTTATGAAAATATCTGAATGATTTATTTACTTTAAATGAAACATTACCATGAAAATATCTGATAAATTACTTTGGATGATGATTCTAAAAACATTGTATGCAAGCGAAAACCCTAAAATGACTTCGACGGAGAACACATCAAAAACATTTAATAAATATTAAAGAAACTCGAAGGTCAAGAGGAATAAACTAGGATATTTACGATAATGTATCGGGAAATTGAGCAAAATTATGGGAAAATACTAGACCATTTACTATAATTTCATCTAGCGATAGATCTTTTTGCAGATGGAATTGGCGGTGTTGTTTCTTAACTAAATAGTTTTCCGGTTGATTTTGAAATCGTAAATAAGATGATATTTTTCTCGAAAATTATGTTATCTTTCAAAAAGGAATCAAATCATATTATAACAAGATACAAAATTGGGGAAATTTAAGTAAGGGCTATTGAAAATTATTTAAAAATAGCACTATGATATGTAATTAAGTATCCTTTGATAAAACTAATGTTTATTGATTATACGAATCTAATTTAATAGTTGTTGGTTCTAATAATACTTATAAGGAGAATAACATAGTGGCTAGATATTGTCGAAATATTTAATACAAGAATCGTAAATTGTTCCAACTTGAATGAAATAATTAAAATATCGGACGGTATTTTAAGGCTCTCAAGACCAACTGTTGAAATTGTAAAGTTAAACATAAGTGAATTGCGTTGAACTGTGGGAGAATGTTGACTCTCTAGACCAGCGATGTTAAAAAATATACGATCGGTAATTCTTTTGCTTACGCAAGTGTTGAGTGTAGGACGAATATTGCTACTATGAAGCGTGATAATGGCTACCATATACATCGAGGGGATGAATTAACATAAAGATATTACAAGGTACCTTATAAGAGTCTATAAAATAATAGAGGGCTTGGCGGGATAAGTGAAGAGACAAGTGAAGCGCGATTTACTATAATTTTACATTTAGAATGGTGTGTTGCTGAGAGGAGCATTTTGTGTGAGATACGTTGTTTATTTTTAAAAAGATAAAGTACCTCGTGTGTTAAGATAGGTCCACGATTTCCACTGACACTTCATCGTAATTTTAACTCGTTACAAATGAAAGGAAATATATACGTAGCTTATGCAATATATTAATGCTGACGAATATGTTAAAATATTTTAATCATGCGTATTATGTAGTATATTAAGGTCAATGATCGTAAACTTTATAGTTGTAGGAGCTTTAAAACGGTGAAGTATTGTGGGTATAGACTTTACGGGTAAGATTTGCTTAAAAGGAGTCGGCGGCGAAGCCTATGAACACTTTTTATCCGATTTGTCTTATAATTTTTTTTTTTGGCAAGCTATGAGTAAATTGTGATTAGTGACGTATATCGGGCTAAGAAATATATTACGGATGTTCTCGTCTTCCTTGAAGAATATTACTCGGATAAACTAATTTTCTTTGAAAGCTCTGCATTTATGATGATTTTTACCGAATAAAGAACCAAAATAATAAATATATCTGTGTATTCTACTTCTTTTATTAGTGTTTATTAAGGGGAAATAAAGTTGAGTTTATAATGGATGAGCAAAATGTTTTTACGAATATAAGTACAATCGACTCGAGGAGTGGTTTCAAGCTTTTTCTCATATCGTAAGAGTAATGAATTACAGGTTTGTGAGAAACTTAATATATATACCGTTAGAAATCATGATGGTCTAGCTAGTAAAGCCTTTAGAGATTAAAAGAGTATTGAATTTGAACCAAAAATCAGTGGTGGTAATTTTTAACGAATGGCAAGTAAACGAGGAGGTAATTTGTGAAAAGATTTCTAAGACGACGCGAAAATTGATATTCATAAATAACTCATAGATGGATAAGGCGATGGATTAAAGGTATAAATTTCCTCAATCATGGCGACAGGTTTTAAGTCGGCGACTGGATGTAGGAAACTGTGCCAAAGACTCGCGTTATGAAGTTAAGAAGATTTATGGTTATCAAAACCCAATATCCAAAGGATATTCGGGCTTTCCCATTTAATCTAAGATAGAAAAAAAATTAAGAAATTGATAAAATCGCATTATTCGTTTCCCTTAATATTATGAATCTCGCTACGACAAATAAATGAATAAAAGTTTACTTGAATTTTCTGAAAACAAACATTTGAAGGAAACGAATGATAAAGTATAGAACGTCGGGAACGAGGGTGAGGATAAAGTTTAAAATGTTAAAATGAGAGGGCTTTACAACTTCAACAATGATGATAACAGCGCTAACAATCGAAAAGTACCAGATTTGAATAATGGTATGGACCTTCGTTAGTGGGAAGAAAATGGTTGAAATAAATGTTAGAATGATTAAAAAGTTGAAAGTTGAATGTTCAAAAAAGAAGAAAGTGAGAGGCAAAGGTTAAAAGTTGAAAATTTGGTGGTTGAAAAGAAGGGAAAACTTGAAGGATTATTACGGAGTATGTTATAAAGTCTTCTTTTTTTCCTTTCTTGTTTGTTACTTTATTGCTTTGTTCATCATTTACTTTGTTCCTCAATTCCTTTTTTTTTTTTTTTAATTTTTTTACATTACCCCACATTACTAAATATAAACTCTCGGTGCGAAACTAATCTTTTATTTCACTTTAGTTAGGTTTATATGGCTTCAAGAACTCATCTATATATTAATTCAGGAGATATATGGTAGTATGAAGCATCGAGATACATAACAAGTAAGACTTACACTAGGGAATGGCTATCAGAGGTCATGGGAAGAATGTATGAAGGATAAGGGGAGACTATCGGCACTAGTTAAGCTTAAATAACAAACGACAATACACATCCGCCTACACCTAAGTACCTTCTAAATTGCCCTACATTAACTCACATCCAAATAAAAAAATATCTAATGGTTTTCTTAAGTCTTACAACGTCGATTGATTGATTATAGTGCTAATTTGATTACGGTTTTCACATTATGATTTACAGAAATATTATAAAAATATTTCAACCAGGTGATCTTGAATCGAATATAATGATATTAATTTAAAGGTCAATATCTTAAAATAAAAGAATATTGTAAGGATATCATTCTCGTATGTGTTAATCAACACGAAGCAATATTGTATATCGATTTACTGAAAAATGTAAATTATATTGAAGAGGCTGTTTCAATTGCAATGTTTAAAATTTTGCTTAAGAAATACGATATTGCATAAGTTCAAAGTTATTATACATAATTTTAAGGACTCTTCATATATACTCAACATTCATTTTGAATATTTTATATTGAAAAATTTGTTTAAAATATAGAATCAAAGCCAACGGATTATAGATTCATATATGTGGATAAGTTAGCCTAGCAATGGAGGAAAATATGTTAATACATTGGTATTGAACAGCCGTATCGATATAGTAATGCACTGGATTAATGGTTATATACCCAAGGGTTAATCTTCATATATGTCGTAATTAATTTTAGTCTCATTCTGATGGTAGTTAATTATCGTTGCAACGCAGTTCATTGGAATCGTGGTCGAATTTACTATTTTATTGCGTCGTAAGTGATGATGTAAGACTTTGAATTTTGTAGACCAAAGACCTTAAAAGGTTTTAACACTAATATTTATGTGTAAACGTTTAGCCGGAGCCGCATATTCAATTTTGCATTTGACTCACAGTTCATCCATTCAACTTGAATTTAATAAAATCAAATTATAGTCCTTATAATTAACTTGATTACACTGTAATCAACTGTTATTCCAATAAAGTCGATTTCATTTTTGTGTATACCAGTCAATGTAGCCGATGAATAATTTAAGATAACAATTAAACTACCTTACATACCTATTGGCATTACTTCTACTAGTCTCAACTAATTTTACATCAAAATTTCATTTAAAGTGAATTTCTTGCCCTTACAGTTCTAAGAATTAACTTTGTCTATTCCCGTATTCAGGTTTAACTTCATCAACTTATACGCTACCCAATATGTACCTTTTGATAATAGGTTAAGGAACTCGTTTTGTACTAATTACCTTTAGTTATATATCAGTTTCCGATTCATCAATGTGTAATTATCATTTTACATCAAATACCGGTCTGTCTACGTATCTCAATCCCGATAGTTCAATTATTATTATCCATAAAAGTTTGGAAAATATTATTTAGCGTTGATTTCATTATAATATTAGATGTATTATCATTACAATTAATTCACTCAAACGCAATGATTTCTTGGTTTTTAATACCCCATTTACTATCATCACGTTTTTAAGAAAATGTTTCTTATTAGCTGTTACATGGTTCGAGAAGTACTTGAAAAGGCCTCTGAAATTACTTTAAATAATTTTAGACATCCGAGGAAATCCCAGTTACTGAGTAATAGTCTTTAATATTCAGTTAATTACTATACGAATGTAGAATCCAGAAATTAAACAGTAGACTTTCAATACCAATATGTTTCTTATGAAGCATTTGTACTTGCAGAGTATATATTATATAATGTTACTAGTAATCGTAAATTCATTATGAATTCCATCCTTGTTAATAAACATTAGAAGAAGTTGAATTTTTTTTTAAAAAAAAAATGGGCGTTATTTAATAAGCGAGCTCTCCGTAAAAATTGTCAACTACGCCGCCATCAAGTTTACTAATATTGTATTAATGACGTTAGTCCAGTTATCCATTTAACATTATTTCTCTTATTGAACTTATTTCTATCCTAATACTAAAGTTTCGAAACCAAATTCGTGACCGATACATTACAATATACCTTGGGTTAACATAACATCACTATGCAAGCGGCTTAAACCCTTTATTTAAGGTAATGATGCGACTTCATATCGTCGGCTTTATTTAGTTTCACCAATTTTGCAACTTTATACTTGAGTGTAGACCGAAGTTCATGTTAGGCTCATCTTTAATATTGTGAATATATAAAGATTATTTGATTGAATCCAATTTTATATCCGTTCAAAATGTTTAATGAGTTTGAAATTCGAAATGAATTCTCTAATAACATGACATTCAGATGCCAAAAGATTTTTAATAACCCGAAAAAATGTATTGTTGATTCACATACCAGTGATGCCGAGGTCTTCACCTGTGTTTATTAATGAACATATGTCAAAAGCTAATAACCTTATCGGAAACCTGGTTTTCAAACATATATAATACTTTAAAAATTAACAAATGATTACTTCAACAAATCCGTAAAAAGGTTTCATATAATGTATTAATATTATCAAAGGAAACTTGTTCCGTAACTCATTTAAAAACTTGAATATTACAATTCGAGAAAGACGGGTGACGTATTAGGTTTAATTGTAGGTAAAATGATATCAATTAAACTTCAAATCAACTCTAACATCAATTGATCAACTGTAATCAATTTACATCATTTGGCGTTAGTTCATCTTTTCAATTTATGATTATTGAGTAAGGATGCAGTCGTTAAATTCATTATTGTATTTTTAATAATTCAACTTTAATTTTTCGCAAAGTTCGTTGGTGGTATTATCATTAGCCCTATAAATTAGATTTATCTTGATAATTGCTTAGTGTTATTTGTGAAATTTCATCTATAGTGTAAGTTAAACTATATCGCGTAAAGAAAGGATATTAATTTAAGCTCGATTTCCTTCCTTCAAAAACTTATTCAACGTATTCATAATATCTTTAAATCGCAGCTTAACAGCCGGTGTTTTTTTTGAAATATCTTCTTTGATGATACCAAAGCTGTATTACATACTCCCTTAAGCTCGTAATACTCAACAACGTTTACTTATTTATTATATATCCTTCGTTCATGCGTTATTCAAATCGTTCTTACTTGATAAGACTAAAAAATATCGGTTTAAAAGAGTTATGAAAGCCAACATATTAGGCTAATTAATGTTTATCAGAAATAAAGATCTTGAACACAGTTAAACATATCTATTGAAAAAATTCAACAAAACTCTTAACGATTCGAACTACTATGTGTGGGGTTGTAATCCTTGAAATCATATGAATTATACCCAATCTGTCTGGCTTTTTCTACGTGAACACTTGTCCTCAAGAAGGGTAAACACAATAAATCTGTTGTGAAAGATTTATAATTAGTGTTAAGGTTATTTTTTTTTTTTCGCCTATTGATTCTTTATTCAATTCATTTAAAGCTTTTTTATAAATCATAGACGTTTTCTAGTCTTTTTTTCATGAAAATAAATTGTTTAATATACGCGGATACGAGCTCAATACCAATAAATTTACTATTAGAACGTGAGAATCAATAATATTCTTAAGATCTTGCACTAATATTTATGATCTTTTCTCTAAGTTTATAAAATTTTGGGTCTTGAACATAAACATTGCAAGATCTGCTTTATATAGCGATTGCGCATAGTAAATAAATTGATATATACGGTATTATCATTGTTATAACTATAATAATAGTTTGGATGTGTTATGCGATACAAGAAAACTTATTTTACTAGTCACTATAATGCTTTAAGCTCAGAGCCAATATCTATATGCTGAACAAAAGCCTCTGGAGTTTTTCCCCAAAAAATTGCCTCTATACCCTCAAAATTTCGACCGCATTCAATATATTCCCAATCAAAAGCAAAGTAGAGTTCAGTACGTTATATTCACTCCTTCGATTGGCAGTTCCAAAAATGTAACTTCTTAACCATCAACTTTATTTTCTACAGATGCAATACGTTTTGAAGTTATTTAAATCAGAGAATTTACGAAATTTACTCAGATTGAATCTAAAATATATTTCTTCTTTTGTAACTTACCTTTAGAGTTGCCAATAAAAGGTTATTAGTTCACTAGATCCGCTATATATACGATTCATATGATAAAAACAATCTGAAGTCTATATCTTTGTACCAATTGGTAAAGCTTTAGGCATAAAGGTATATGTCAGCCGTATTTGACACCTGCACCATCAACGTTGTAAGCAAGTAACGGAATTATCCGAAGAAGCGTTTACAAGTGTCGGTTAGATACTATAGGTTGTACTCAAACTCTTTATAATCTGGAATAGCCACAAAGATATACTGCTGGAATGTACATTTTCCAATTCCTACAATCCCCCAAACTAACCATCAAAACATGAGCCTATCTAACATCTAATGAGAAATATTCACCTTCAATTGAGAATTTTTATTATATTATAATATACACAACCACTTGATTATATTTCAGTTTATTTGATATTAGGAGATGTGTAAAGCGTGCTCGACGTAACCTTTTAAACTACCCTACATTTTTCCTTACAACACGCAATTTATCAAGCAATAGAAATAGTAAACCCAATATTCACCGGTCAAAATATTACTAAACAAAAAATAGAAACTTGGTAGCTTAATTTTTATCCGACGAAAAATATGGAACAAGGTTCGAAATTTGATACCTAGGAGGTTATATTGCTTACAGTTATTTGTTTCCCTGCTACTCCAAATCTTTACCAAAGTCGTAGTTCGTGTGCAATTCGTATCTACTACAATAACATCGCGAGGGGAAAAGTTTCCTTACTAGTGTTTCGGCTCCTTAAGGTCTTCAAATCGTCGTTGTTGATACGTAGAGTATAGTTTTCATGGATTTTGTAAGGAAAAAGCTACTAGATGTTCCTATCGTAAATTTGTGCCTGAACCTCTTCTTTTCTATCTTTAAGTTTCTTACTGTTGGTCACTCTATTAAATCTTAACGTACTGAAAGTATTTGGAGTGCTAACGTACTTTTGAAAGGGATTTGCAAATATATGAGTTTTAGTGTTTTTTCGTTAACTATTTCAAGGTATATTTTCGTATTAAATGATTGATTGCTTGGTAAAAGAGAAAACGATGTTCAAAGTAAAACTATAGGTTAAGTTATAGGTTCTTTTCAGATAAGTCTTTTTGTCGTCCAAATGGTGTTGAATCTTCGCATTTTACACTCTACAACATGGAAAAACAGTTCGTCAATTGAGGAGTTTGTGATAATTTAGTAAATACTCCTTCATTGAACGAATTTCAACTGTCTATCATCGATATTTGAGTTTTCGGATGAGCATCATTAAGCTATAACGATAGTTTAACTTTAATTTCGCGGCTCGAAAATCCATGTGAACAATAACACACTCAAAAGTTCTCTTTTATTTCCAGTAAACAATAGTTCTATTACAGGTGTGCTATATAAGAATATTTTCTTTACCTTGTGCAATTACAAATCGTATCCAGTAAGTATCTATTCCTTCTATCCATCAGATATATCCTTCACTTCTAAGTACTGATCTGTAACGTTAAGTCTTGACCATAATAAATTAATCGATTTGAATTGTGATCGAAATAATTGGTATATTGCATTGAATGTCTTGTTGTGCTACTACTAAGTTGAACAAACCGTTTGTCATTTTGAACTCTTATTTGTATAAGTGACTTCTTGGTTCGTATCCTACATCAAATTGGATACTTAACTTGTATTCAATACAGTCAACCTGCAGATAGTATAGATGACTTGACTGCATTGCAATTGACTCCTATTCCAACAAATTCGTTATGGTATTTTATTTTGTATCAAAACGCCTAACAAAGGTCCTAGGCTTTCATCAATCTTTTATTAACCTAATCATAATACATTATGAAACCCAAATATACCTTTATTTCAATTTTGTCAATTTAGTGAAGGATATTTATATGATTATTAGTTTTTTCAGTGTATTGTATTATGGCTTAACAGCATATTATTGGCTAATTTGATGGGTTTGCGGGTTTGCTATATGGTTATATCCAAAAAGATGGTTATATATGTAATATGATTTTAATTGAGATTTATAATTAACCAAAAGTGTCGTACTTTAGCTGTTCAACCATGTAAAATAGGGATTAAGTTATTAATTTAACGTTGAAATACAAGGCTTCAATTGTTCAAATTATAGCAGTCCAATTTTATACGCATTTTTTTTGGTTGTATAAGCCTTTATATAGATTGTTGTTAACGGAACGTAGTAAGGGTAGGACCTGCAGCATCTTGTGAGCCGTTTAATATCCGTAACTCGGTTCATAAACCGGGTTTAAAGGAATGAGCCGTATGGGTTTATTGAGAAGTATTGAGGTAACCTTGATAATTAAAGATTTTTCTTAACTCTATAGCGCAGTTTCTCCATTTAGTTACTTCGTAAAATCTGTTGTACCTATATATATTTAAAATATTCTTGAATTCTCATTATTTCATACTTCATATTATATTACTATCATAATTTTAACCCTAAGTATTGTTGATATATAATTAGGGTTTGCTAATAAAAAAGGTTTTTAACTTTTGGAAAGTCAGGGGTGGAAATTAAACTAAATATTTGTTACATTAATTTATTACTCATGGTATAGTACATTGGCCAAGGTAATGAGCTTTCTAAAGCAACTTAATTAATTGAACATATTTGACTCACTAATGATCGAATTTAAGAATTCATTCAGTTAAATTTACTTTTTGTACATTCAAGTATATCACATTCTTAGTTGAATATAATAAGGAGATAGATTCTAAAGTATTAGTATCGAATTCGTATTTTATATTCAGTTATATTATTTCGGTTTTAAATTTCGTGCAATGTGGTATATATGTCCTACAGTATTATTGAAGTATAGGATCTACTCAATATTTAGGCGTAAATATGGATAGTATTAGCTATAAATATTCCAAGTCAACCGCGAAGTTCGATTGAATTTCTATGACAAGGTATTAAGTATTTTTTTTAAAAATATTCATCGACTAAAACCTTCGTTAAAAATAGCTTTTATTCCAATTTATTCAATTTTTAATTTTTTGAATGTGGCAAAAATAAATTTTTCAGAACTTGAATTTTGTCTCCTCAACGATTCAATCCCAGGCTAATTGAATATTGAATACTGAAAAGTCTTTTTTTGAAACATTGTAAGATATTTGTTTTTAGATTCTGGGTTCGAAAGTATGGTATAGAGTTAACTCT
Source organism: Anisogramma anomala (assembly GCA_038502455.1). NCBI lineage: Eukaryota > Fungi > Ascomycota > Sordariomycetes > Diaporthales > Gnomoniaceae > Anisogramma > Anisogramma anomala. Next base: position 562,445 of record JASMMZ010000014.1, on the reverse strand, counting down.
ACAAATAATAAAATTAATTTAAGATGATCTTTGCCTTTTTTTCTGCAGCTAAGTTCATTAAGGTAATAGTCCTTCTATCTTGAATCAATAGTAAATCATTGAAATAATGAAATGAGAAGTCCAATTTCAATAATAATGAAACGGAGATGAAATAATATAGTTTAACACATAGAAGACTAGGTTTTCATAAGTTCATTTGGAAGATATATGTAATATTGGGGTATAATACACGACGATTTTAAACTTTGACAGAGTTCATAGGTTTTCATGGATTCCATTACGTATTGTATAAACCTGAGCTAGTAAACATTTATTTTTATAATAAGTTTGGTTTAATACCGCCAAAAGAGTAAGAAAAGAACAAGTTATAATATATATATATATATATATATATATACATATATGATTTCTCTCCTCAATATCAATGTATTCGGTATCAAAAGCTCACCGCAATAATAAATTCGGCCATGAATAAACGTAAAGTTATCACAAGAGATGCGAAGCTTCTTTTTCATTATCAAAAATGAGACGCGAGTCGACTTATCTTATAAGGTTGTTATTACGTAATTTGTAAACTTATTGCTCTTATAAACCGTATCAAAGAAATCCAACATAATGATTTTTGTTATAACAAGGATTATAGGGAAAAATTGTCACTAATTAAAAAAATATAGAAAGATTTTATTGAAAATTTTCATTGAAAACATGATTTTGGGAATTATTAAACGAACGTAATTCACAGTGTTATCTTTATGAAAAGTATCAAAAATGAACGTAGTTATTCCAAATCATCCAGTGTATTACGGTATAATTGAAAAACTTCATTTACTTAATGTTTAAATCAGGTCTTACGAGTTGATAACCGGGTCTTGAACTTAAAATATCCGTTCAAATAACCATGGAACCTTGTTGGAAAACAACATATAAATTAAACACATGCAAAAAATCATATTATTTAACTTAGCGTTAGCGAAAAACTTTAGTCATAATGAGTTCTTGAAGGTTTTTATAGATTGCACCATTTTAAAAATATTCAACGGTACCTTTTGAAGCAGGGTATCATTTCTGGAAATATTGCATATTGATCGGCAACTACTTGGTTAAATTTATATCATTTGAATATGATAGAAATATTTCACCGAATTACATACAAGTAATCTTAAAAGACTGTATCCCCTTTATTAGAAGATCATAACATCTAATAATCAGTGTAAATAAAAGATTTTGAGGACGCTTCGAGTATTATAATTACATATATTAAGTGTAAGCTTTTTAATAGTAGTTGTTTGGAGTTTAAAAAATACTTTGAATAATTCAAGTGGTAATTTCCCAAAAAGGTCCCGTTTTAAAAATCATTATATAATTTTTTAAATTTTGAAACCTTTTTTTCAAAATAGTTTTATCAATATTGATAGATAAGAAAACCTTAACCCATTTTTGAAGCCCGGTGATTCTGGTAGATACCTAACAGTACAATTGCTGTTGAGTTTATTTCAATACCGTCAATGTTGGAACAATTGTTGAATGCAATTTTGCTGACGTCAATTAAGGTCCGCTCAAGTCAATAAAATGTACGGTAAGTTGTGAGTCTACGCAAATCAGGGTCTCACTCAGCTTTTGAGTTGACTAATTTAGAATTTACATACGATTTGTATGAACGTAAGATCATTGGTTACTTCAACCACAATAATACGAATCGATTGTTGTTACAAAGACGCAAGGTTTATCAACACAAATTCATATTTAATTATATTAAGTACAGATAATCTGAGTGAAACAAGAGAGATAGAATTTTCCTCAACACTTCGAGTTTGATGTACGAAAAATATCTGTTAACTTCTAGTCTCTAAACTATTTATGTTAAAAATCTTCATGATGAAAAAATCCAAAGGGATGTCAATAACTCCTGACGTAACTAATATAAAAATAATTATAACCCATTTCATTAATTAAGAAGACACCGTAAAGATATCCAAACCATCTTAAATATTAAATTGACTTTCTAGGTATACGCTCGCAAACCACCTTTTTAAAGAAGGTCAAGGGCTTACAATATAAACTCTAACAGTGCCGAACGTTATGAAAAAAAATCAAACTTAGTCGCTCTTAACACCATTACTTTGCATATCCCTTATTCCACCACAATATGTTTAATCGGCTTTATCACTACTTAAATATTTTTCGAAAAGCTCTTTTTGGTTATTAATATCATCCTTAGCTCGGCGAACCATCCGCGCAGCGAGATACTGAAACAACGGCTTATATATACAATGGTTACTCATTTCATCACTTATGTTGACATAAACTTTCGAACCTATAATATAGTGTAAACAAGGTTTATTTTTACGTTTAATGGTTTCTCTAGAGACCGTTATTATCATCGTTTTTTACCATGAGTTTTATAGTCATTACTACCTATATCGTTGTTCTGCCCATTTAACAAAACTATGAACAATATTGTGGATAGCCCGTTCACATCTGTACACAACACTTACTAGCGTTCCATCCTCTCAATGGGGTCTTTAATATCATTTTGGGTAGCCCCGTTTTCCGATATAATACTTTTCTCTAAAACTCCACCCGCTATGTAGTATTCTACCTTTAATCTTCTATACTTCGTAGATTCTCGACCAGCGGTAAAAAAGTGGTTGAATTTGTTAAAATATATCTTTTTCACTGTAGCCGGCCTTCGATGAGGATATATTCGTTTTACAGGTTATTTTCAAATTTTTGAAGATTACTCACTGATTTATAACGCGAATACGCGAAAAATGGGATTCAATAAGGTCCAATATCTAGGATCACCTAAGGTTTTATTTCTCACACCTATATCGTATTACGGGTTTTGATACAATAATGTATTACTAAACGTTATTGAAAAAGTTAATTTAAAATTTGGTGTCCGTCAAAATGTTCCATTCATTACAAAAACAATTCTTTGTGATCAATGGTTGCATATAAAGCGTGATGGTTATGGGACCTTATTATATTACAGGTTTAACGGGTCATATCTTTTTTTCAAATACTTAGTGTCACTTGCTGTCTTGAATGTAACATGTGGATAAAAGTATGTAAATGCCAGCCATATATGTACTTAGATTAAGTTTATAGTAGGAAATAAGGACCTATACGATTGATATATGGCCCCATCCGTATTTAATTATTATGTATCACATATTACTCTATTATTAGTCACTGATTTGTTAAATAGGGTTTTCATCTTATATGTATATATATATATATCTTAAAAATAGACCGGAAAGGAGTTCTTCATTGGCAAAAGTTTGTTTAACGGGTTTTAAGGTATGGTCTCAAGACGAGAAATTTTGGATAGTGTAGTTGTCGTGGGGTGAGAACACTCAAGTTGCGAGACCTCCATCCGGTATTATCAATTTGTTAAGAAAAAGCGAGGGTATCTCAATACCGTTGATATGGTGGAACTGCGTGTTCATATTGAATCACGAACAAAAAATCGAAACCAATACAAAGGCGAATTGGCAGGTAAAAATGTCCAAAGAAAACAAGGTAAAAACTTGATTCGAAACGCGGCAAACAACTTATGACTCAACTTAATGAATAATGATGTGACTGACAAATACCTTCTTGATTACACCACCACAATGTTACATCAGTATTTAAACTTAATATACCAAAAATAAAAAACATCAAAAAAACTTATACGAGCTTCGGTAAAAGCTTCTACAACTAATGAATCAACATATAAATGAATGGAACCAAAACATTAAAATTAATTTGAAAGCTGAGATAATCTTTTGTTTGCTATTAATATCTTATACAAGTATATTCAAGCTAATCAACATCCTGTTCATTGATATCAAAACCATCCAATTTCTATGTATCCGGCCAATAATTAAGTTACTATCTCGCCAACAACAGGAAAATAAAAGGAAGCCACTGAAGAAGGCTTTTAAGGCGCGATTAAATATTGAACTGCTCACAAAACATCGAATCCTCGTCATTCAAAACAGCTAGAAACTATGTAAAAGATAGCAACAAACTATAAACATCCTCAAAACGAAAATATTCAAGAACCATCCCTTCAAGACCTTTCTAACAGCCAGAAAGACACAGCATTCAGTAAAGACCCTCCTAGCAACCATCAAGAACCAGCACCTGTAGACCCTCCCATCTATTTTCAAAACCTAGCTCCCTAAGACCCTTCAAACGCTAAACAAGGTGATTCATAAGAAGAAAGACAAGATTAAATGCAGTGAAAGCAGCAAAAACAATAGGTTCGGTAGGTCCAAAAATCCAATCAAATCATTCAAGCGTTACAAACCCTAATGCAACAGCATATCATACAATCAACAACTACCAGTCCAAATGAAAATACAGAAAGGAACTTGGGGCGTGAATTAATTCACGCTGAACGTCAATTAAAGTTATGTAACGAAATGATAAACAAGTAAATAGCGATAGTAAATAAGGATGCTTTCGCAAACGAAAATACTATAAGAGTAATTTTATCAAGTTAACAAAACGATTAACTCACTTTTTTATGTGATTTATTTACCTTCGTATAGGCTTATAACGAAGAAATTGTATAAGGAATAAGGTATTATAGAATCTTGCATTTTTAAGCAGAAAGTATAAAATATTATATCATAAAAAGGAGACGTAGTTACAATCGTTACCAAAAGATTGTATTCCATTATACACTAGCACAATACATAAAATAAGTAGCCAACGTTGAAACATTTACTAACTGAAGCTTTTGTCATATCAATTCAAGTAGACACAAGTTAAAAATCAGCATCAACAAAGCTTCAATCTATAAAAAAGAGGATGTAGACCATCTACCGGTTTAGCTAACTTAGAACTTACACACTGTTTTAATCAAAGCAAGGAGTTGATGACCCGGGGAGAAATCGTAAAGCTAATAAAATAAGACGCGGGAAGTTGGGAAACTCATCGTTAGATTTAAACAAACGTAATTGAAATTTAATCGGTATAAGTTAACGATATAGTAATGAGAACTCCTGAAGTTGGTGATGGTATTTCAAACTATAAATGTAAGAAACCATAAAAAACGTCGGAGAATGATAATAACACGATAAACCACCCGCCAGCTAACTATTATATCCACCGAAACTTTGAATACGACTTCCGGTATCGCAGTAATGAACGCCACCTGGACATAATATATAAAGGGATACACGGAATCAAGAATCTTTTAAGGGTAGAAGAAACGGAGCCGTTGTTATTTAAAAGCGATTTTTATTGAAGGGCAAACCGAAGTTTCTAAAGGAGATGATGTTAAGTGAAGTCTTGTATAACGGGTTAACCACCCTTATTGTAAATATTAATAAAACATTAACTTGTTTTTGAAAATCATTTTACCCGTACCTGGAGTACCAACTTTCAACGTAATAGGTAAATATAGAAACGAATGTAGCGGTCGCTATTATATATAAAGAGTATTGCGGGGTTCCATATTTTGCATAAGAAAGTTTTTTATAATTCCGAGTAAACTTTAACACATTTACCATACATTCTCCAACGTATGCTCGACTTAAAAAGTCTCGGTCGAACCAAAATTTCAATTATTGAATATAAAATAACTTAATATTAGAAAAATGGTTCGTAACCAAATGAAACGTTTTTGTGTCGATAAGAATCAATGGATTCACTCGTTTCGAACCGTTACTAAAAACTTATGGTCCGGTAATATATAAAAGCTTCAACTTTTTCGAAACGAAAGTAAATCGGGTATTAATTGGGCAAAAATTATTCATTCTTAAATTCGTCTTCAATATTTTAACAATGAGCTTCGGAACATTAAAAATTACCACGAAATGACGTCGGCAGCGGAAGTAGAAATACGACTAAAGTATAACCTAGCTAAAATTTGCATATGAATTTTTGGAAAAATTGTAAAAAGGGATAAGTATTGGAATTTACCGTAATGAAAATAAAAAAAAACCCTATAATCTCCGTTTGATAATAAACTCATACTACCCAATGAGATAGCAAGCCTTTAACAAAGGCAAATTAGCTACGATGAAATCACAAACGCCTTATTGTTTAAATAAGACGATGGTGGAAGAAGGTATTAAATACCCTATATAAATTACGTAAAGGTATCGATACAACGTTACCCTTGATTAAGGTGAAATAAATCTAATGAATGAGGGATGTAATTATGTTTACGCCAAATTATTTCAAGGTTTTTGGCCCAGTGTTAAGTGTTAATCAAATCTTTGGTAACTAATGTCCAGGATATACTCCAGTTTACAATACGATTTATCATCTTAAAGGATACCAGGATTTAAGCGATCGACCTTTAAAAAAATAGTTATGATAATTCCCTATCGCACAGTTAAAGTATTATAATTATCGTCTTTTATCTCTATATTCATGGAGTAACCCCAAATCGTAATTATTCATTACAAAATATATAAAGAGGCCTTGAAATAAAGTCATAACATACCTTAAATAAACATATGATTATGTTATTTAACCCAGCATAACTAATACGAACTTCGATAGTTTTACAAAGAATCTTCTCGTGAAGTATATTGGATCTTTGTAGAATGATATACCCGAATCATTTCCAATCGTTTAAATAGTAGTCATCAATTCTATCAAACACTTAAAACCGATCAAAAATATCTTTTTAACGTAATTATATTTTATTAATCGTCATTGAAAACGAAGTAACCGCGTATTTCGAGTTGAAGGATTCGAATGAGCAAGGAAAATTTATATTAACTGATGATATCATTTACCTTTACGAGGTCAATGACTTCATGAAATTTAAGTTCTATAGAAATTCATATATACTGTTATTAGTGCTTTAGATTTCTGTAACGTTCTCGATTCTAATCGGGTCGAAATAATAGTAGTATTGCAATGATCAAGTGATGGATGTATTGTTTCAGGTCTGTCAGACAGCTAGCCGGCCTGCAAAGTAATTTGTGTGACCAATTGCTTGGTCCGTGCCCTAGACTGAAGTGCAGCGTACTACACTCGACTTACAAACAATGGGGTAAGTCTACAAGAAGCAATATACTCAACTTTCAGTACGGTCAACTTTACTGTAAGTAAAGTTGACCTATTGCACTACATTTAGTACTATTTTAATACTATCAGCTTTTTATTCTGTTCGTGCACACTAGTGTTGTTAACCAACCTTTTCCAATTACCACTGAATTGCCCCCTCATCAACTGGCTCAACCTCTGTCAATTACAGTAAACTTCCATACTAAATTGTAACTCATTACATACAAATTAACCTTATTTGGCCTTAATTGCTCCATTAACCCAAGGTCCGAGTTTATGAACTCCTATTAAAAAAATTCTGCTTTAGGCCTTTACCAGCATTAACTTTAACCGTGGCAATTAAACAAGTACACATCGTTAATTCCCTGGCAGTCTTCCAGTTTGCAACCGAATCCTTGACTACCGTTACGTGATTTGGGATTTTCAGGCGGCCTATTAACGTAGCTCTCGATAAGTATAGTTAGCTTATTACTGTTTTTAAACCTTTCTAGAACCTTATTTAACATTGCTTTGATTATGGCATTACGGGATTGTCTTTGTTATTAATCCACCGGAATTCCTTAATCTTCCTCACTTTGTAGGCTTTACAGAGTGTTATAAAGTAGATCATCAGGAGCATTTTTCTGGTGGTTCCGAGCTTTGAAATGTATTTGAAAAAGCTTTTCGAATCGGTATAAATTATCACCAGAACAAGAGGAATTTTCAGCTGCCTGGTAATAATGTAGAATATTTCCCATAACGTTATAACTTCGTTGAAACCTGTCATGATGCCGTAAACCTCCGACCCTAGTACGTTTTATGTATCACTCTTATACTAAACAGAAATTTAGAAAATTAGATTTTCCATAATACTAAACTGTGTATCTCTTCTATTTTTGTTAACGAGGGTTATTAGAAAGGTAATTTATAAAAAAAAGTTCGAAATATTTATGAAGGATATGTTGGTAAGAATTCTCAATTCGGCCTTCAAGAAATTAATTAGAAATATATCAATCCCGCGGTCCAAATTTCGTATCTGGTATTGTTACCATTTATTCAGTTGATTGAAGTTCTTATCCGTTAGACTTTGTGTTCATACCACGATAAATATATCGTATAATGCGTTTGATTAGCAGAAGATGATAATTTAACTGCCATAGGCATGTTATTTAAAGTATCTTTAGGCCTTAGATACTTTAATCTTCTTGATTATAGCCAAAATAGTGCCTTGGTTCTTTGAACAGATATTTAAACTAACAGTAATACTAATTATACTAATTGATGATCTATTTAAGTTAAGTTAAGTACCCTTCTTCAACGTCGCTACCCGCTTACAATTTCAGAACTTAAAGTCTTCAATCGTTTATTATTTTAATAGTATAAAGCTAGCCGTTCCTTCAAAAAGGTTATTATTAGTTTGCATGCCCATCACTCCGAAGTTTCTCTTCTACTTTACCAATAAACATGGGTCTTATATTAAAGACTTTATCGTAAGCCAAGATTTAAAATGCGACTAGTAGGTAAAAAGCCAATGAACTCATACTTCAACCAATCGGTATAGTAATTTAATATATTGTATTACGGTCTTTGAAGGATAAATAACATGTATATTTGGTAACAGTTTTAGTAATACCATCCTGTATATGTTTTTTACTAATTACGTATAAACCTACGTTATATTACGGATTTTAATGATGAACCTACTATTAATCTTGACTGACAAATATTTTACTAAATTAAACACCAAACGTTAACTAATTTTTTTTAATCGTTAGGAACTATGTCAAGACTAATACATTACTATTATCGTCGTATCCACAAGAAATTAAGCGTAACTTTTCGTGCAACCTCTCTATGGTTTTGCTGTTAACCTTATAGATAATATTCGACTTAAAAATCGTAAAGTTTAGGTTTCAAAAGTTAAAATAGGTCTTCGAAACGAATTTTACAACCCTATAAGTTAGTACCCCGTTAATTTTAACCTTATCGTTTTCCTTAAACCATTTACCGGAAGTTTCTGTAATACTTTATAATCGAAACTTTATCACTAAGTCTTTGTTATCCTTTTCTTGCTTACCTTCCTAAGTAGTATTTAAGAAAAACCTGGTATATATTCTTCCTTTTTAATGTTCTTTTTCTTTGGACGTTGTTCACATTGGTAACGTTATATAGACTTATCATTAACGGGTAAAAAAGGTAGATATTAATTCGTTAATTTAACTTATAAGGTTTTAGCCTTAATTACCCTAATTTAATTTTCAAATTAAATGGTTCGAAAAAATTTATAAAGTTTCATAATTTTAACAACTATCTCGGAAAATCCGATACTTAGTATCTTGTACCGGATTTTTCATCTACCAGGCTTTCGTCACATAACAACTTTACTTTATAACGTTAAAGTAAATACGTAGATTTTTAAAGGGATGTTTTTGGCATTAAAAGTATAATTAACCTGGCGGCATGTTGATTCATTTCGTATTCTCTTAAAGCTTTGCCATAAGCCTCAATACGTTTCTAAATACTTTCCGAGGGCCGGGATTTACTCATCAGACGTTGGTACGCTCCTAAGACTAAAACGTGGATACTAAGCTGTTAAGGCCTACAATATAGTTCAGATCTTTTACCGCTATTTATAAGCGTTCCTCCAGATCCGTAAAGTTTCAAATTTCTAACATAAGGATATTGTAGACTCGGCGAAGTAAATCGTATGCCTTTTTAACCATCCTAATACTTTAATAGGCTTTTACAAGTACCTGTTTACATTTAATATCTACTATTTTGGTATTTTTCAAAAACTTTGCCACCGTAAATTTGGTGTTAGTATCGTAAACGACAACGTTAGGTGGACATCAGTACGTGTTAATCTAAAGCATCCTTAACTTTTCACACGTGTCCTTTGCCGAAAGCGATTTCATAAACTTAACCTCATGAAAAGAGGTTGCGGAATTAATGATTGCAAGACAGACTTATTATCCAAGTAGAATACATTAACTGAATTCTCGTAATTAAAGTTCTTAACGTCTTTTAATATATATTTGAATCTTCGGGGAGTTTAGACATGCGTTTAGTAATAGTGATGAATTTTTTCAATAGGCTTCAGGTCAAAATATTCCATATCTTGATACCCTATTAACTTTTGGACTTTATTTAGCGTTTTAATTGCTGGTTGGCTAAAACACCGATGTAATCAATGTATTTCCGGCTTCGTTAGGCTTAACACCACTATATCCAGGTCTCAAAGGTAATAATATTTGTGTTTCTACCTCAAGGTAAGGGGAAACATTCGGCTGTTTTTAATTGATTTATCTGTGTTAATGTTTAAGTTCATGACGAGGGTTTTTATACATTTTATTCCCAAAAAAAAAAGGCATAAGCGATTTAAAAATATAAAATGTAATTATTCCTATAACAATTTGGATTACCGTTATCTCTAGTAATGATAGTTGTTCTCCTAGTTTAAAGTTAACCTTGGCTTTACTAGTATCGTAAATATTGAATTTAGTAGAGGTAATGCTTTCATTCTGCAATATCACGTACTATTAATAGCATTTCAATAAGTGCGTTATTTTCTTTGTATCAGGTATAATAGCTTAAAAGATATAGTCTATATAACTATAACTAAAGTTAATTGTATGTAAAGGGTTAGTGGATGAGTTAACGTAAAGGTGAGGATCTTTACTACCCAAAATATATAAAAAATATGTAGTCAGCTAATTGTTAAGCCGTCTTGGAAGCAGTATCTTTATATCACTTAATTTATTTAGGGTTATTGTAAATGTTAATTGGCTTGTCGCTTTCGAAGTTGGCGATTTGATTTCATTAGTTTCATTTAGAAGTGTTAGGGTATTGGATATAGTATACTATCTTCCTATTATTTTGTTTGGCAGGGGGTTGGGGATGCTGAATTGGCCAATAACCAAAGTTACCGCAAATTTAATATCTCGTGCCACTATTACGACGATAATGCTTGATGTTAACAGATCCGCCTAAATTTTTGCTTTGTTGGTACTAACGTGTTTCTTGCCTCCAGTTTATAACCGGTGAATCAGATTGGAGGTCCCTTAAATCTCATGTAAGGGCGTTAAGATTTTTCACTACCCTTTCCTTTAGAATGTAGGTCTCAAGGGCGTTCCTTAAGTTAAACAAAGTTAAAGAGAGTTTTGCTAGGCTCGTAACGCCCTATATTTTGACGTAAATCTTTCGTTTCTCCAATTTAAATCTAAGCTTTAATTTGACCCCTTATTGAATTAGTTTCCATATATCAATAATCCAGGCGCCTAAAAGTCGCGATATTTGTTAAATGTACGGTTAGAGTCGTATCTGCTATTCTGTTTAACGATAAAGTATTTAACGAAGTTGGTAAGGTGTTTTTCCGTTAAATTTTTATCGATATCTAATGCCATTAAGTCTTTATCGTAATACTTAATAAAGTTAGTTTCCAGGGCTTTAACTGTTCGTTTTTTTTTTTGTAGAGTTGGTAATAGCTTTGAAGTAATCATTAGCGGTAAATTTTTTGAGTTTTTAATTTGTTTAAAACTTGGTAGGCATATAGGGTAATGAACTTGGTGTCTTGGCGTGAAGTTTCGTAGAAACTTAGCGACTTAGAGTTAGGTTACGTATCGTGCCTTTCTTGGCGCAACTTGACGATTCATGGCATTTTTCGCTTGAATTAACGAACTTAACGATGAAATTGTCGTGAGAGAAGTAAAAAAAATAAAGTAAAGGTATAGGTTTGGTGTAAATGTTAAAGTCGAGAGTTCTTTGTTACTATAGGTCATTGAGTATGAAGATTTAGTCGTTTTTATAGTAGTAACACCCGTAATAATATTAATTCATCCGTTTGCCAACTTTCTGAACTTTAAAACTTCTAACATTCAGTCTCAACGTTTTTCTTCAAAAAGGATCCGTAAAGATCTCTTGGTGTTTTCAATAGCGATACCATCGCTTACTTCGAAATTGCCGTTGTAGACTAACGCAACCTAAAGGTCATTTTTTGTTCTTCTGTCGTTATGGTCTAACGAAATACTAATAAATGCCTTTTATAAAAATCTTTCTTTTACCTTAGCCGCCTGCACCGTAAAGCGAAACCGGAAAGTAGCTTCTTTTTCTACTTAGCTAATATGTGCTTAATCCAATAAGTAATAATTATTATTGGTAGGGAATTGAATCGTTACAATGTTGTCGATTCGAATCGTGGTCGAAGTAACAGTAGTATTGCATTGGTCAAGTGGTGGATGTATTGTTTTAGGTTTGGCATACCGCTAGCTGGTCTGCACAGTAATTTGTATAGCCAATTGCTTTTCCTGTGCCCTAGATAGAATTGCAGCGTACTAAACTCGACTAACATCCAACGTGGTAAGTCTACGCAAAGCAATACACTCAACTTGCAGTACAGTTAACTTTGCTGTAAGTAAAGTGGCCCTATTGCACTGCATGTAGTACTATTCCAATATATACACATTATACATAGGTTAAACGGTTTTGACGTTTTATGAACCTTATAGCAATCAGACGGGCCTCGTTTACCTTTTTTTTATAATCAAGGATCCGATTCAATTGGAAAGTCCATTATTTTACAAATTCAAGACGCGTCGTAACGTGTTTATCAACCATATAAAAGGCGTTAAACTTAAATTGAATGAAGGTTCGCACTTACTCGTATATCGTAACTTCGTTTTTAATATAGGAGGTACGTGATATGGAGGTTTTTCCTACAGCAATCAGGTTTTTAAATCACTGTGAACTAATTTCCAATACCTTAATTCTCGGGATTGGTAAGATACGAAACACGTGTATTAAAAAAAACATTAGTAAACCCTTATAAGTAGACATATCGTTCAAACAGAGTAAGATTCTCATAATAACCACGGCTATATTGATGATATGGAGGTCTAAAATGTGGTTTATCAGGGTTGTAGGGGTGTCTACATTGCTTTTAAAATATATATTAGTTATAAAAGTCTAGGTAACGAAGGCACATTATTCTAGTACATTATCTAAAGTCAGGTTCACTCTATTATATACGAGGTTAAAGTCTCTCTGGACAATACATTAAAGTCTAGGTAACAAATAATATATTTTCATTAAAACGTTGCCAATAACCTCATTTCGCTAAAGGTAAACCAAATTTATCCCGTTAACGTATAACTATAAAGACTTGATTCAAAAACTTGTCTTGGATAATAAAGTGATTAAGAAAACCCATTTATGAAATTACTTCGAAATTTTAAGCAGTATAGTCAAAAGTAATCTTTGTTGACCTTTTTACGGAAAAGCTAATCCCTCCTATTTTAAATCCTGTAAAGGAAATTAGTAAACTAATAACGTTATGCGAAGCCTTGGCCGTTATCTTTTCTCTCGTACCAAGGTTTTAATATAGTAATAATATTGAAGTCTTCGTTCGCACGACTTGGGAATAAAGCTTGGTATACAGAAACTATTTTTTTTACATTTACTTCAACAGTTATGAGTCTTATACTTATTTTCAGCGTTTAGTAACACAAAATTGCCCATGATTTATTTGAAGTCATCGGACTTAACATTCTAAAATGTTAATATTAGTACACCTAAACGCTTGTTATAAACTTTATTCAATACGTCGCTTCAATTTTTAGGAACCATGAAATTCTATTGAATAGAAAGTGTATGAAAAGGCGGTGTGAACTATGATTCGGATATAAATATGGCCGGATTTATTATAGGAAAAATACTATCATAAATCATTCTAAATATGGTTACAAAAATGGATTAAGCTCAAATTTTCAGGGATTCCATAATTCAAAGCTAGTTTTCGTAACCTTAAAGAACTTTTACTCTAACGTACACGATTTAAACCTTGTAACCGGTTTGCCCACAGGGAGAAAATCTGGATTTACTGTTATAAAAAATCCGTTATGTACTTCAAAAGCCGTAATATCTATAACAAAAGGATCGGGGCCCTCATCCACAGATTACTATATAACGACCCCCTCTTAAACGTCGATAATTCCGGCCACCACGTACGAAATGTGATCTGGGAAAAAAGTGTTATGTAACAGAATTATATTGACGTATATGACCACGTAACCATCCGTTTCGAAAAGACATATAAGTAATACAAGTCGTGAAGCATTCTTGTTGGAAAATTATTGTAGGATATTGATATAATCAGACTTCGCTTTTTGGCCTCTTATACTAAAACTAATTATAGTTTTAAGAGGTTTAAAATGGTCATTATATTCTTAACTAAAACCTTAGCAGCTACCTTCGTATTATAATGAGTTTCACTAATGAATTTACTTTATTTAGTCTATATTTTGAAACGCGAATGTATTTTCCCTTATTCTATTTAGGTGCCGTTGGATAATATATATAAGCAAACGAGAATAGATGATGATAATTATGGTTTTGAGGGGGCGCCAAATGCGATCCAAATATACACTACCTTACCGGAAGAATGTAATTTGAGAACCAAACCGAGTAAATAAAATATATATTACTTCATTATCGTAAATCTTCCGCAATTTACCGTTTCAACTAGTAACGTTTACTTACAGATTTCGATTCCCTGTTCATTATCAAAAGATAAAAGGATTCAATAGACTTAAAAAGTTGAACGACTTAAATTATTAAGTCTATTTAATCATTTCACCCGTGTATTGAAAGATAAACGTTAATCGGTGCGATTTTATCTTAAATATTATTTTATTCTTCATTGGCTTTAGAACCTCGATCAAACCTTTGTAAAAAGGTAAGTATATAACGTTTATAACCAGTTTTACCGCGTATATACATTAAGACTAGTAAATCGTAATAAAACTCCATCTAAATATACAATTAAAATTAGCATTAATTTCTTGAACAAATGTTTATTTTTAATCATAATATCGGCACAACGTATCAAGTACCTTATAAAAGTCTTCTTTACCGATTTAATAGCGGAAGGATCCAATTATACCTATTTTACGAAAGCTTACAAATAGGAAACCCGTTTAATATCGAGTTTAAAACCTTCGAAGACCTTAACAAAAGCCCGTAAGTCATCCTCTTCTACCGCTCTCTAAAGTATAATACGTTATATAAGCGATTATTTGGAATAGTCGCAAATAAACCCTTAGTAGATTTTTGCGTACATAAGGGTTCTTTATGAAGTCAAGAGGACCAGCGTTCTATTACGACCTATTACCGTGACATAGGTAATATTCGAGTTCAGCAAAGTAGAAAACATAATGCCTTAGTCATTCGGGGAAGTCAATAATATCGCAACCATCGTATAGGCGGCGGGGAAACGCGTATGAAAGGCTTTTCAAAATAAATTTCGTATCAATTCAATTAGTGTAAAAGGGGGAAAGTAAAGACACGTAAGCCTATATACAGTGATAGGTCTTTTTATCAACATGCTCAACCCTTCGTCAGCGAAGTAATTGTTATTATACGCCGCGATAGGTAATGATAATGCGTGGTACTTAGTAAGACCGGGTCTGTTAACACGTATAAGAAAAATATTTATGATTTATTCGTAAACATTATAACCGAACTCGCGAAGTTCAAGATCACGTCTTTATGCGTCGAAGACCTTATGAGAATAATCGACATTAAAAGGTTTAATTTGGCAAGCAATAACGTCCTCCGGCTCCGGGGGCAATCAAGTTGTCTAGCGCTTATACTTAATCCCTGTATTATTTTACAAAGTTTCACCTGCCATTATAAACGCTCCAAGGGAACGCGTAGTTAGGTTTTACCCCTTTTCATTAGCTTTGGAGTGAAGGGAACTATCGAACATAATTTGCTGACGATATTAAATAATCGTATTTATGGATGGTGGCGGTACTGACCAATGTGGGAGCTGCCAATAAATATGTCAGGAAGGATGCCCTATTGATTGTTGGCAAAACATTAACTTGTTAGGCATTTAATTAAGAGCATATTCAATTGTTTCCTCTATTTTCCTTCGTTATTATAGTTATCCAATGAACCATTGCCTCATTCGTGTAGTATTAAAAACACTGGACGTTGTATTTTAAGTAACAGTTTATTTCGTTATATTTTTCATAATGGATGTGTATTGTGATTATTAAAGTCAAATTGTTGTTTGTGTCGTATCCCGTGAGAAATGAGGAGAAAGTGAGTGAAAAATTAAATGTTCTACCTCTATTCACGTTCAAATGTTAAGGAACGGAATAATCATCGTATTAAACATATAATAATAGTTTCGTTAATACTTCTTTGTATTATCACAGATCTTGGTGAAGTTCATAGCAACCTTACAATTAATTTCAATTATATTAACCTATTTTGTAGATATATTAGATTGATTATTCCAGGGGTCCATAGTATTTTTTTACGGTTAACGCAAGTTTTGGTCCATGAAAATATTAGTGGTAAGTGTAGTTCCTCATGATTTAACCCAACGGATAAAATACTGGACTAAAACTTATAGTGGGCGCCCGCATATAAACGTCTCTTCCTTTATGATACTAATGTTAATCTAGGTTTGAGATAGTTGTATTCTGTGCATTCTTACTTCCTAAGCAACCTTAAGTATTACCTTGACAGATTTTACGATCTTTCTCATCTAATCGCTAGATGGCGCCGATATTAATTTCTTGTGCCACGTTT
Organism: Anisogramma anomala; assembly: GCA_038502455.1. Classification (NCBI taxonomy): domain Eukaryota; kingdom Fungi; phylum Ascomycota; class Sordariomycetes; order Diaporthales; family Gnomoniaceae; genus Anisogramma; species Anisogramma anomala. The sequence goes on along the minus strand of JASMMZ010000014.1, from coordinate 545,846 downwards.
GTAACGGCTAATTCACGTACTTTTCCTCCATCGAATGCCTACCTCAAGCTAACACGGCGAAGGGTTGGACTGCCCAACAAATTAATATTTTATTTGGATTATTGAACATTATTGAAATTGTAAATTATTTAAGAGCCAATGGGGGATCCCCTCAAACGTGTATAATTATAGTTATCAATGATATTCATTTTCTTTTCATTTAGAATGTTAAGCTCAAAGATATTGAAGGAAATTTACTATTTAATTCAAGTCAAAAAGAGTATTTAACTAATTTCCCCTCTTATTGTAGATAAAGATCCCACGATCGCTAAGATCTATTTTCAACGAGTACATAACTATTCTCTAGGTTTTAATTGATATTAAAATAATGTAATTGCGAAATATTTATCAAAGTCCTAGAAACTATTACACATGAATTGATGGTTATAAATTCGAAGCCAAGTTGAAATTAGCCGTTATAATCAGTTGGATGTTCCTTAATTGAATTAGTATCAACTGTTTTGACCCAAAAGTTTTAATTGAAATAATGAGCGAAGCGGATTCAAATTCCTCAAGAAACTTCATATTTATGTTTTCCAATATCGTATCGATTTTTTTACTTGTACGTTAACATTATTTTGGGGAACGGAGACTTAAAGATTGGGAAATTATATAATATTTATAATTATCAAAACTTGGCAATTCTTTGTATAGAATTAACGTGTTTATTTGGTTATGATCTACTAATTTTATTGTTTTTCCCTGTATATAGCTAGCCTTAACGTTCTTCATAAGGTTCTTAGTCATCTATTTAATGGCATACGAAAAATTTCAAAACGTTTTAGTTAAGAGGAAAGATTGATATAGGAGAAACGATTTTAAGTTATTTGTCACTAAAGTTGTTCTTTACCGTTGGAAGGTTTTGAATGTAACGGTTTGCTATTCTAAATTTCAATAGTAAAAGTAATAGAAAATTAGCTTTTTTCGAACTTGAAAATTTGTCACATGTTGGTAATTTCTTTTGAACGATTAATACATTAAAACTGTTGGAATATCAGTCAATTACAGTATACTCATATTAACCATACGTAGAGTTAGTTGATTGAACTGACTGAAAATCGGCTGTAGTTTGTGGCATTTCATTGCATTGACTGCAAGTCAAATGCAATAGGTGTCCACTTCAATTTCAGGCACGAGTCACGCAATTTGTCATACGAATTAGAGTGCAGATCGGCTAGCGGTCCTTTCAACATCGAAGTAACTCATCATCACTTTTAATGCAGCATAAGTTCCTTTGACCAGAAATTCGTATCGACTCAGTTTATCGATCAATGTTTACGAGTACTGATTACTGTTAATTACGTAAAATACAAATAAGTTAGGTTGAAGAAAAAGCTACTTACCGGTTACATATAGCAATTTCATAAGATACAGGAAAGAGTTGTTCTTAGCGCTGCTTTTGTTAGGTCTGTTTTTTATATATGGCAAAGAAAAAACATTTTCAAATCCGTTTGTTTTTTACTAATATTTGAAAGCGGCGACGTTATCGCTATTATCGAAAATACAAAAAAATCTTTGTTGGGCTAGTTTAAGAAGCGTTGAAATTAATCGCCTGAAAGTTTTAAGAATTAAGTTAGAATACGGTTAAGTAAATATTATCATGGGTATTAATAATACGATTAATACTATTAAGGGTATTATTATTGTAAATTTGGAGTCGTAAAACGATTAGGTTATACTAACTTCAATTGTAAATATCTATTATAATGACAACAAAATACGATACGTCCCTGTATATTATTTGTGTCCTTTTATAAATTTTCAATTTCATTGCTAAAACTTCACAATACGTCAAAATTTAATTAGTTATGGATCCTGTTAAGAAGTAAATATATAGAAACTTCGGGGTTATTATCGCTAGACATTACGATAAAAACTTTCAGTTTGCAAACTCCAACGAAATTCTTTTCATTCCATACCTTACCAATGTATTCGATTCCTATATTTTAGATTGGAATTCGATTAAACCTAACCAAAAACTTAACTAATTTATTCATTTTGGAAAGTGTTTCAATGATGTTAGGTTTGATATATACAAATAGTAAATGAACAAGTCAAAATTAGGTCAAAATAAAAACCATTTAGCCGAAACGTCAACATTTTTATCAAGAAAGTAAAAACATGTGATCCTATGAATATATTATGTATAAATGTTAATAAACAAAATTGAAATAAGTATACAAAAGGAATAGGAGAGGTGTTTTGAACAACGAGATCACTTCACGTTTTGAACTTCGTTAATAAAATCACGTTGAAAATTTAAAAAAAACTTAAACTCTTTTCTATTAATATTTTGGGGGGGATATATTATTAGTCGTGAGAAAAAAATTAACTTCAATGTGATAAGTTTTTTAGTAAATGTCCAACATTAAATCAACATATAGATTAAGTGAAAATCTTGGTAAATATTTCAGTATTAAGGGAATCACCATTGAATCATTCAATAGAATCCTCGTAACTCCCAACCCCTAAATTATTGAATACTTTGAATTTACATATTTTGAATAAGGAAATGAATCGCTTTTTATCTAGGCTTATTATAAGCACGATGACTGGATTTTTGTTCCAAACTTTGCGAAAGTTAATTACTCTGTTGTCTAATGACTTACTTGATACAATTCAAAAGTCCTAAAAGATTGTTACAACTAATTTATTATTTTTCCTTATTGAAATATCTTTATAATAAATACGTATTGGGTCATAATCACCATATTATTCAAAAAAGAGGGAGAAAAGAAAAAGCATAATGGTAAGTCATATGAATTCTTCGATGTTAGATTACGCGAGGTTTTTAATATCTTACGCTACATAAAAATTCAATTATGAGGTTGTTCCTTTTCATTGCCATGTATTCTCACTGACCAAACTAAAATCTATTACCTCTGGCATTAAATGAATTATTCTTCGATTTAAAACATTATAATAACTTTTAACCTTATTCTAAATACGATAACGACTTTGTGTAGAACAATATACATCAAAATATCATTCGGTGGTTCTACGTATCTAATTATGAGAAAAATAGAAAATCAAAATAAATCATTCTAATAGAACGTTGAATAAGCCAATATTTTCGAAAAAAAAATGATAGGTAATATCATGGTTAACAGAAGAATATTACGGTAATAAGTCGATTGATTTATAAACAGCTAAAAGAAATTAGAGTACATTTTATATTACATTATCGATACCTGTAAAGGGTTTTGAAATCATTGCTATTTTCGTTTACAACCGTAATAATATAGGTTCCGGGTTTTACTAGTATAAATTCCCAAATTCGAGACTTTTATAATAACGATCCAAACCTCGTCTATACGCATTGTGTTAACCGTAAATACTCTGGTCCTAGCTAATACTATTGACAAAAAGCCCCGGTATTCCAAGTATGATTTTAATTATATATAAGGAGAAGGATATTCGTTATCTTCAAAATCTATGAATGAAACGCGTCAATTCATTTTTAATTTGAAAAGTTTTATATTGACGTTGAATAAAGCTTCAGATTAACAAGGTATATTTCTTTCAATCGCGATCAGATATAAATGATTTACGATTTTTTTTTCTGTTCAATGTTTAACAGGAAATACGTTAAATGCGTTAATATTTTGAAAATACGAAAATTTACAATAAATACAATAAATCTAAAGTTGTCAATTATAATATAAATATTAAAACTGGTTTCCAAATAACCTGACAATCAGCCGATCACGCCCGTTTTTACTGCCTAAAAGATGAAAACCCCTATTATCGTTTCAATAATAAAATTCGTGACTTTATATACATATTTACCATTCGAAGTCGTTATGCAAAGTAATGTCTTTTTTAGTTATTATACCAGATACTAATAAACTACACTGTTTAACAAAAGGCACATCATAATACATTGTATGATAATGGTATATTAATATTATGATAAAAAAAACTTTTCAGATATTTGTAAGCTCAAAATTGATTGAGTTTCAACAAAAAAACCTTTCTTGCTGCAATTAACTACTATTATTATAGTCGTTAGGCTTATTATCTTCCATATTTGGAATGCACTACCACGTTCCTCCTTTATACTCATAATATAAAAAACTTCTACGTTAACGTTGATATTAGAATTAACGCATAGGATCAAGCTAAAAAAGGCTAGCGGTTTCTAATCAATTTAAAATAGATATATGTTCAGTTCTAACTTCATATGCTAAAAACGGTACTATTAGATTTAACAAAATAAATATTCGTAGAAGCAATCAATTATTCAATTTTTCATTATTAATAAATTATATGAAGTTTTTGAAGCAATGAATGATTAGGATGTCGACTCAATAGAATCGCGACAATGAAACGGCTTTATCATTGTTGATTCATATACTTTCTAATCCTTTGAAAGTTTAAATCTATGTTCAAAATTGTAAGTCCAATTTTGAAGTTTACATTAACGTATTTTACGTCAATAGTAAGTTAATATTTCATATTATTACTTTTTCCATGATGTTTTATAAACGAAATTTTTCACATCTATTATAACGAACGAAATATGTAAGCAATTACAACCCTTGGAAATGAAAACGAATTTGAGACCTCTAAATGTATTAATTTACGATACGGATTTTTTTTCATAGCGATAAAGCTCTAAGCTAATATGAAATCGATATAGATGTAATATAGACAGGTTTTTTCCAATTCTATTAATGTATTTGTACCGTTTTAAACACTTGAAAATATTAACAAGAGGTTTAAAATGATTTTATCGTAAAATTTACAATTCTACATGTTAACAATACGGCTATAAATGGTTTTTTTGATAGTCGTAACAATACGTTCAACCTTCATAATCGTATATAAATTTAGCTTATTCTTATAAGTTCCTTATGAATAAGTACGAAATATGTACTATTATGAAATATTCAAAACCAGTTTATGCAATATAGTAATGACCAAAACGAATTGAAAAGGGAATCGCCACACCGAAAAATAAATTATAATTTCAATACGAAAAACGAATCATTCATGTCAAGCGTACTTTCCTTACCTTTTCAATATCAAACCATCATATGAAGAGAAACACGTAAATACAACACACGTTATAAGAAAAGAAATATTGGTGAATTTTACTTCTGGTTTAACCGTTTACCTAAATGGTAAAGTTATCTTCAATAGCTGTGATATTCCGTCAACGTATACTAAATCCGCCACGAATCTTTGATGAATCTTGTTATTAAGATTGGCGAACAAATTGAAAGATATGTTTCTGGTAGTTATAATAATACAACACGTTCAATCTTCAAAGAAATGATTGAAAATATAGATTTATGAATTCTCAGCATTTTGAATATTCATTAACATCGGGTAGAGTAAGGAGATTATAACGCATAAATAGAATTTATTAATTACATAAAAAGCCGAGTTATCAATATCCTTAATAACGATATGTTTTCCTTTAAAAACGTTAAATTGATGATACTCAAATGAAATTTTATGTAAAAGTCAGGTTTTCAAAGCATAACTTGATTGACTGTTAGTAAAATAAATATTTCATTCAATTTTCATGAATTATTAATTATCATTTGTATTATTAACGATACCCGTATTACGAATCTAAACTCACGCATGAAATTGTCAATAATGAATCTAATGAAGATAAGTATAACGAATGAGGTAGGATTACCACAATATTTATAACGAAGATCCCTTTCAGTATATATCGTTAAGTTATATTAATGTAATATATCCTATTATCTATCAATTACTACATAAGGTCAAAACCAGTAAAATGAATACTTAGAAGCTATAAAATGAAACTTTTAACAGGTGAAAGAATGAAACCGGTAGTAAATCGATATTTTTAAAAGAGAAATTGATATAGCATCGCAGGATTTAAGGACGGAAAATCTAATAATTTTGCCAAATGGGACTTTTGGCAAATAATAAAAACCTTTCAACGAAAATACGATTACTTACATTGTTTGTAAATTGGAATATATATAATAAATAATTTACGAATACTAGTATTCTTTTATTCTATATATTTATTGACTATAAATATATGACGCAAAGAGTATTAATATTAAAGATTTAAGATAGAGTCACCTACTTCGATATCGGTAACATAACAAACAATATATGAAAGATTACCACAAAATAGTTAAAATTATTTTAGATGCCTATGATTATGTATATAAACTTAGAAAGACTTTGGGTATACTTATTAAGGTTAGGGACAACAAATGAAAAAATCATGCAAAACTAGGAAAGTCTATAGGTTTTGATGAATCAACGGTAAAAATAACCTCGCCAACTTTACAATTAAGGTTACTTTTGATAATATCTTCTAAATGTTTATAAATAGGTTTATGTCAACGGTACAAAACTAGGACTATGTAGACTACCAGGCACAAAAAGTAAAGGAACGGGGATACCTTGCTAAATTAAAAGATTTTCATAATCACAGAGGTAATAACAAGTAAGAAACATATGTTTGCATTACTATTCAATGTTATGTAATTGATAACGTATAAATTCGTAAGGTTCATGAATTTATAATTCAAAACTGGTTTACAGATGTTAAGAAATACGAGTCTTGAATACTTGTGGTAAATAGTCGAAAATGTTAATAGTTTCAATATAAATTGAGAAGAATTAAAAAGGGTATCGAGTTTGAATGAAAGGTAAAATTGGAGGATACCGCCTATAACTAATGAGGAATTATATTGCGCGAAAATAAAAATAAAACCGCGTAAAGTGGTTTGTATGGGCCAGTTAATAGTCCGATATGGAATGAGGAGAAGAAAATCAAATATAAACGTAATCTATTTCGTATTCGTAACAGCCTCGATTAATGAGGTTATGGCTGTAATTCTGATTAAGATTTTCAACCAAGTCATAAAGGTTTTAAAATATTAAAACCTTGTTCTCCTAACCTTCAAAACATTATAATTTAACTAACAGATTTGAAAACCTATGATTTTTGATAGGTTAATTCTCATGAATTATGATAATTGGGGTGTAAATCATCTTTTAATGTTAAAAAACCCCATTATGAGTCTTCTAGTAATTAAAACTTTCTATAAAAAGAATAGTTTTCTTAGCGTTCATTGCTAGGTTGATTAAATCCTTTAGGATTAAACGGCGTATGTTAAGCTTTTTTAATTCGTTAATAGCTCTACTTACCGTAACCGTAACGAATCCCAGCGTAAATTTATTATATATGAAGGTTAAGCTCATGCATATGACCGCAAATCCAGACGGCCCGAGAATACACACGAAAAACGTAAGTTTTTCCGCGTAATTATGAACGAATTAGAAACGAATACTAGTATGATTCGGTTCGGATATTTGGCATCTTTTCGTTGAACAAAAATTTATCACAACAGAAACAAATTTAATAATATTGGAGCCATATTTTCACTATTACCTTTATATTGTATTAGATTTTACCAAAAGTTCGAGTTTCTTTTAACAGACGGTTTACAAACCAAATATCATTTTCATCTTTCCTCTTTTGATCACTGGGTAATTCGGCGTATACCTAAGGCAAGGTTTCAGAATAATGAAAATATTGAAACATTGATTCATACGGTTTTGGAACGTAATACTTTATCAAGATCGCACAATTTGAGTACTAGACCAGAAGTATACATCACGAATTTAAATACTATTAGAATTAATCCTCATCGTGTAAATAAAGCCCATACAGCATATTCATTTCCTTGTTTACTGGTTATCATCAAAGAAAGAAAATTATTTAACAAACTTGAAATAAGGAACGATTCAATTCGTTGAATCCGGATAACCCGAATAAAAGTCTTATCCTTTTATAAACTGGTAAACGTCGACTACCTCAAATTCAACTAAAGAATCTGTGTATTGTTTTAATACTTTGAAATTGTAAATCGAGGTTTTCTTTTAAAAATGATAATTTATATTATGGAAATAACCCATGTTTCTACTTTAATATTCCAAAATTAATGTAATGTAACAAAGACCTCAAGAAAAATATATAGAAAATTTATTATCGTTTTTTAGAAAACGAGTTATTGTTAACGATAACATAGTTATTAAGGATAAATAATCTTATGAAATTTGTCTCCACCGCTTTTATAGCGAATAGATTTAGATGTTCCAGTTTAAAGGGGAAATGTTAGGAGAAATAACCCTCTATATTACTATTCAGAAATTCTAAGATCTTGACAAGGATCCGTAGATTCGCCTCCTCTGTTACCCTTTGAAAAAAGATTTGTTATAAGGGTTGGTATTTCCGATTATCGCGGGCAACTCTTTATAATCCTCTTGTAAATAGAAGAGCTTTTGATTAAATTTTAGAAAAAATATCTTGTCCTGACTCGATACGATAATCTATATAATACTTTGACTAGTCTGAATAAAGGGTTTTTAAACTACGTAAGATGTCGGTGCGATATGGAACGCTAGTACTTTAATAGGAGTATTTGTCATTGTTATGTAATTTAAAGCGGCAAAAGAGGATATACGTAAGGGCCTGCAGGTCTTTTCGCCCTATATTGAGGGAAACCTTTTGAATTAAAGGTCTGGGCCATTACCCGCGATATTATCAATTACTTACATTTTTATTTATGACGTTAAATTTCCTGGTTCTGTATCATTCTATTGTTCATAACTTGGGATAGATACATATATGATGGGAAGGGAAGGAAGGTACAGGCAGCAGTCTGTACAAATATTCAGTTATATGAGCTTTGAGCTTCGCTCTAGTTCTAGTTTATTCCTCTTCCATCTTCAGAATACTAAACTGTTTCAACGTTACTTTGCCGCCCTTCACGCGTACCAACAAACTGAGCTTATTCAAACGAACGAAAACAATGTGAATAGCCTATTCTTCAACCTGATATACGAATTCGCAAACTTTCAGGTCGCTTTTTTATGCTTCAAGGACTTTATTAAAGGTTTAAATGTTAAATCTTGAAAGTAGGTACGTATCTACGCCCTTTTTCGCCAAGGAAAAACCAATTTCCTAGCGCTTTAGTTAGGGCCTTTGGTATTTCTACAAAGACCGTTTTTTTAAAGGCGCGCAAGAGGTGTGCGGTATATATTTGACTCTTTTGATATTAACTACGACAGAAGCCAATAATAAAGTTTTTCAGTGATATTGAATGATCAAATACAAATCTGGTGGAAGCACTAACAAATGTGGAGTCTGTTCATAATTGGGTGGGGAAAGAAGTAAAAACCTAGTCATTGAAGATTAAGTTATTAAGAAGTTCTATATTACTGTTATTACCCTTGATGATTCCTGTAGTTTTAATATTTGACCTATTTTATAATGTTATTAGCCACCTTAACAATATCATTGCCATGAATGGCGTCGTTAAAGTTGTGTCAAAACAGAAAAGTCTAAATCGAATTAATTCTAATCACAATTACGCTCTATTAGTTTGAAGATTTTATAACCTTCTTAAGCAGCAGAAAGATGAGACCGTTTCTCTAGAATCAAGAATAAGAAAATTGTGGTAACCTTAAACGAAAGGGTAACTTATCCAGTTATGCATCCCTCCTTCAAGAGATCTTTCCATACCTATAGATTTATCCAATATGATCTGTTCCGTTTTAGCGATTGGTTTGGGTAATCTATTTGATCCGGTAAAACTGGTGCAATTTTCAGTTTAATTAATTTCAATTCAAGTGAAAAGTATAAGAAAGGGAGTTAAAATCTGGCCTGCAATGCCAAAAATACAAAAAAGATTGCGTACAGTCACGCATAAACCACCTGTATATCAGAAGTTAACACTTGCAAACATCTTTACCTTGTATTGACCACCCAATCCAATACAAAAAATTCCGGCCTAACAAAAAAGATAATAATAACCTCATTGTAAGACTCGTGAGAATTATGTTTCAATCATTTTTCATACTTATTAATAAGTTCCTTGCAATGTTCCAAGTTTTCCATAGGCTTTTACTCATTATCTTTGTTTCTAAACCCTTTCCATTAAATCAAGCATTATACTTGATATCAAAGGTGACGTTTGCGATCAAAAGGTTTGTCGAGTATACGATTCACCTTCAAACTTTACACATTTAGCTTATCGTTATTATATGATACAGGTTTCAAAGGTAAGGCTAAGCGATGAATTGACTCGTTATTCTTTGTGCAAGCAGTTGTTAAGGAGTAAGTACTTATATTAGGATGTCGTGGTGAGTTTTTAGGGAAGATAATAGTGTTAGCCAGTTTATTTACCGTAATAAAATTGATATAGGAGCCTATTTTCAATGATATTAATTTGCTTTTGCAAATTAATAGCTTAGATGCTCTTTCAGTTTTCAACTGAACGTTGTTTCTAAATTTGAATCATAGCTCACGATAGTTAATATAGTATGTTTTATTTTGTCATTACGACAATATTATTCATGTTAATCTGTGTATTTTAGCGTAAATATTTCCTCGCCTATCTTATTTCGGTTTGTTGTTTGGGAAGATATGGAATTATATAATTCATTCGTATTCTTAACTTGAACCTAAATAATCTTATAAAGACTAATACTAATACTCCTTAAAATATTTTGTTAACATTTTATTGTAAAATTAATATGAAACAATATATTGACATGTAAGGTTTTTAATGATCTAATGCCTTAATCTTAACTCTACCAGTTGATTTTTTTAATCTTATCATCTGTGTGACTGACGATAGTGAACAGAGGTTATTAATAGCTTTATTACGAAGTTTTCACACAAGACCATTCAAAAGACAAAAAAAAAAATATCCGAAAAAATTTCTCGAAAATCCAGATTTTCACTTCAAATAAATTAACTCACAGATTGAAAATTCCCATTTCTGTAGCATATATGTTTTATATCTACGCAAAAAAAATGTTATTCGAATTTTTTTAATTTGATAAACATAATTAAGTTATCATCTTGGAGGTCTGGTATAATTCGTATAGTTTCTTCCGATAAACCTAAATATCACGTTATAATAAATCCATATATATAGTATACATTAATTCTTCGGGAGTCTTAATGGTTCGCAATCTTCCTAAACATTCTTTATTTTTGATTTGAATTGTTTACATATAGAATAAATTATTATAAGCCTTGATGAATTTGAGTTTCAATTCAAAATGCAAATGATGCACAGTAATTATTATAAGTTTGCGGCCTATATAAGCGCGGTATATATAAGTATTATCATGAATATTCTGACTTCATAACTTTAAAATAACTAGTTGTTTCCGACTTATCAAGTCTTTATTATAATATAAGCGGACCTCGAGCCGAAATGTTTGTTTGGTTTTGTGAAACGTTTATAACGTCTTTGGTATTTATAAAGTCCTTGAGAATTAAATTCCATGTTGAATTATCATAGTAACCCTTTTACAACCCCAATCTTAAATTATAGTTCATTTAAGCTTTAGTAATAGTAAGATATGAAAAATCGGTGTTGGATACTATTAGATATTGGTTGAGAATCCGAGTTGATGCATATTAATTATATTTCCCTCGTCTTATTATTTCTCAACATTAAAAGTCACCACAATTTTTTCAATATCATATTTTTTCTCCTTATCGAATACGCTGAGTTCATGAAGTACTAATTAATGTAAATAAACAGGTTGATAAGCCTTTTATACGTGCGATTTATTGATGTAGCTTTTAACAATATTTCGTTATCAATTAGTTTCGTTAACTTTGAATCTATTAACATGATAGTAAGATGAGTATAATTGATGAGTTTTATTCACAAAAGCCTATATATTTGCATGAAATAACTGAAATAATATATAAATAGACTATACTTTAGCTTTTATCTAATGTGGTAATTACTAAAAGTTTAAATTGGTTGATGAACGATAACCGAAAAATATTGCTTTCGAATTTAGTTATAGTATTCTTTAATTAACATTATATGATTTTTAAACCAAATTTGAAACCATTGTCCACTTACTAGAATGAAAGGTGTTGAGAGTAGCGATTAATAAAATCAAAGCAAAGATAAAAAACCATAAATAATTCGTTTAACGACTTATATCATTTATTAAATAACTCAAGACGTATGATCTTTCTTCATTTTACTATTACCTGGAAGTGCTCTCTATATAGATACTATAGTGTGGCCCTCGTTAATGTAAAAGGTACGTATAACGTCGGGAAGGCTCTCAACTTAAACATTGCTAACTTATAGCAACCCCCGTATTCGAAAGTTCTTGTTTTCAAGTTATACTAAGAATTGGTTGAACAAAGTGATCGAAATGAAATACTTGTCGCCAAATAAAATAAATAAATAAAGTTTAAAATCTAATATTAAATGGCTGATGCCAATTTTCGAGCAATGTATTGTACATATGAGTGGAATACCGATAAGGTTTTATAATTGATCATATTGGTTCTCATGACGTACCACAAACTTATAGGAATCAATAAATATGAACCATATTTGTCAAATGTTGTTTACCTGCCTCATAAAAGAGAGAAAACACCACTCAGTTTTTTTTAGAAAGGTTTCCACTAAATATATTTATCATAAAGAAATATCCATCTCCCTATGTCTATAACCTTCGCTTAAAAACCAGAACCATAAATAAAACCTTCCACCGAAATTGAACTTCAAACCAGCCTTACATCCAAAGCCTTAAGGTACCGTATAGTTTAGAAACTCGTAATTACGGGTGTGAGAATTATAGCCTTGGCCGAGCCGTATTATACGGTCTTTGCAGTCCTCGTTCTATGGCTACTCGTATCGAAAATCTGATCGCTGTATTGAAGGAGTGAAAAACTTGTAAAAAATTATATCTTGGTTGAAAGCCTGTAGCAATAAGGAAGATATACTTAACAACTCGTTCGGCGAGTCCCCTTTTTGACACGGGCCACAAAGTCAAAAAGTGTAACAGAAAGTAAAAGGGGTACACTGATGAGCGGGAGGCATATCGAAAAGTTATCCGAAGATAGCTAAATATCCAAAGTAAAGTCGAAGGCTTCATCGAGCGGAAGGGGCGCTAGTGTAAGAGGTAACGGTTTAGAATACAATAAATAAGAAAATAAATAAAGCCATTAAATGCGAGCGTTTATAATATAGGGTTTTTTAAGACATTAAAATTCAAAACGAACCATAATTTGGTTGTATCATAACAAAAATCTAAAGGGATACGTTAGCATAAGTAATAAGGGATAAAATCGTTGTTTGTGAGGGCTGTTCTTTAGATACATCGCTTAGAAGGTGATATGCTAGGCCTTCGACGATCTTTATGGAGAAAAAGGTGTCTCCGAAAAAGATGAAAATGGTAGTAAAGCCGATTTGTAGTGTCATGATGGAAAAAAATGTATGAGAAGTAATGGTGTTAAAAGCGGCTGGACTTGAAGATTTTCCTCGAAGGCGGGTACTATTAGGGTTTACAGTGTAGACCCCTAACCTTTCTCAATAAAGTGATTTGTGCATTCATTCCCAGAATGTTTATGTCACGTTGAAGATATATATGAGTTAACTACGTATAATATTGCTTTTTATTTTTATTACCCACTTTACATCGTTTTTATTTACTTCGTTGTGCAAGTATTTCTGTCTTCAATTTTTTTAATGAATCGATAAGCTCGGCGTGATAGGGTAATATAGGTTTTAAAAAATCTGTATTACTGGAAATATTTTCAATTGTTTCAAATTACGTGGAAAATTTACATTGCGAAAATATTAAGTATGTTCATTTATTATAAACCGTCTGAATTCATTAATAGAAAACTGACCAATTATTCTTTCGGCGAAGGTAAGAGTCCTCATTTCCAAAAGAACGTAAATACCTCATCCAAAAGTGTAAGGTAATCGTTGAAAAAAATTAAAAAATGAATAACGTTATCAATAAAATCGCAAGAAAAATAACGAATATCCTTGACAGTTTTGTCTAAAGATATTTGAGTACATATTGTTGAATCGCGAAAACATATTACCGCGACTTAAGGTTTCTCCAATTACCAATGACTAAGAAAAGTTCAACGATTGCGGTAACCGAAGTGTACAAGGAATTATGGAAAAACTTGGTTGTATTTACAATAGTAATCCATTTTTTCCCTTGTAAAACCTAGATAACAATGCCTATATAAGGTAAAGAATAATTAGTGATAACCTATTTCATTCAAGACCTGAGGTATACTATAACTCGATATTTATATACTTTATAAAGAAAACGACACAAAAACAACTGGTAAGATAAAAGACAAAACTTTGTTGAAATACTTTATACAATCTCACACGTAAAATAGATCAAATCATTGGTCCAAAAATCTTCATCGCGTTTTAGAATAGGATACGGATGATAATTTAATTTAGTATGCTGATATTTATCAACAAAAGAAACTTTTTTATTTTCGATTCAAAAACTTTAACAACTATTTCTCTATTATTACACTTCCAAATAACAATCACATACTCGTTCAATTTATGAGCCTTATTTACTATCAATAATATTAAAATAAATACCTTTTATTTTCATATTTACCAGGGCGTCTTCTATTATTCCCGTACCATAGAAAAAATCAAGTACGAGTAACGCATTTTGAACATACAAGCCTTCTATAAGAATTTTAGGAACTTATGGAATATTTACAGTATCCTGTTTTCAAATTTATAAGCTACTGCGTCTCAAAAGAGAGTAAACGAAGTTTAATTAATTATCATTCAATGAAAAGAATCAGATTGAGATTGGGAAAACTTTGTCTATACAGAAACAAAGCTAAATTCAAATCCTACGCCAATAATAGTCAGATAAGAGGTTACGTCCATAGAATCAGTTAATGTGAAGTTTTCTCAATAACTGCTAACGGTTATTTCTGTAGATTCCCCAACCAATAAAAATAAGTTAATTTGTTATTCCAGGTAAATTTTCAAAAAATTCGAAATCATTCGGCCTAACAATGTGTTAAATCATAGTATTGAGTAACAATACCAATACGTCTTCTTTTGACGATATTGACCGCAACTTCAAATAAATTATAAAGCTAAATCTAATATGTTACAATTGCATCGACAACAATATTTTGAAGAACCAGTTATTATGACATAAACATAACCAAACAAAATTTAAAAAGATTAAGAAAATACACCAAAACATATATAATTGGGTTTTATTTCACGGATATAGCATAGCAAAAGGCAATTTGACGTAAAGATTCCTTTTCTAAAATCTTTTCAGTAGTGAAAGTAACGCCGAATATACTATAGGATGAAAATATACCTAACAGGGATATTAAAATAACTATGATATTTTTCTTCAGCTAACTACTAATAAGAAGGACTTTAACATCAAATATTACCCCTAGTAAAACTGTCGGTAAGGTTCAAACCCTTTGGTTTCACGTGAAATAAGGTATTCAGAAGAGTAATCGTTAGATTGTAATAGTTGTAGTAAAATATAATAGATGTTAGGAAGAAGCATCCAGAGAGTGCACGCCTCAGGTGAGGGCTTATAAGCTCCCACCTAGAAAGTATCACTCTGGAACGCCCCTTCTAGACCGCTCCATGCATGATGCACTCTGAAAGTGCAATATGCAGCTTGTTACGTTTATCGTGCACGCTGCAGGAGTGCACCTTGCAGCGTGGTGAACTACTACCTAAATAAACTAACTATAGTCATATATATTAATATCCACAAAAACTTTAGTAAACTCCTATAATAGGCTTGGCGAACCATTTATTTTGTATCTGTTAGCGTAAAAACTTCACTGAATCCTGGTCTTGAATGTTATTGAAGGTCACACAATGTGTATAACAACTTTTAGTTTTGTAACGATGAACTTTTTGTATTTGGAAACAATAGTTTTGAGTAAATCCTTAAAGTTTAGATTATTTTTCTATCATTAGTGATTAAGCAGATGGAAAAGTTTAGGTTATTACAAAATTCTCGTACAGTAATTTCAAAATGTCCAAGGTTACCCATAATCATGGCGGTCTTCCTATTAAATTGACGCGTTAAAATAATATCCGAAGCTTTCATTTTCTACTCGATCGTAACTCCGCGCGGCTGTAAACTTATGAAATATCTATTTTTCTTCGATGAATTTATAACAAGCCCAACAAAGCATTTTTCGAAATCTATAAATAGTGTATTTCTCGTTTTCAATGTACTTTAGCAAAATCAACCAATTCGGCTTAACTTAGAGGTGGAAGAAAGCTCGGTTAACATGTCCACAGAATCTGTAAGCCTTGTGGGCAAGGAAAACAAGACCATTTAGATGGAGGAGAATAATGTCTATAAGTCTTTTACGTTAGAGCCCTACTAAATACTGTGTACTTTATCTTTTCCACAGCGAATACTATGGTCGCAATCTTCCCAACAGTCGTTACGATTCTCGCAACGAGTACCGCAGTCCTCGTGGCGAATGCCACGATCCTTGCGGCGAGAATAGCGATTCTCTCGACGCTCATCTCATTGATAACCATCACGGTAACAGTTTTTATTACGCTGATACCTATTATTACAACGACGGTCGCCAGCATGAGTATCCACCTTATACTATTTATGATTATTTCGGCGAGCCGAGTGACGATCTTTTGTCTTATCGAAGCCCGATTTCATGCTAAAAATGTTAACGCGAAAATTTAAAAGGTATTATTACTTATATTTATAAAGCTATTTACAGGATACCATAACAATTCACTTCTCAATTAAAGCTACTGGAAGATAATACAGATGCTTTCCTTACACAATAGAAATAATTATAGTCTTTCTGTTTTCAAGTTTATTTATATAGTATTTAATTATCTCACTTTATTCCAGTGAAAAAACCAATGAATATATATTCAAGTCCAATCACATAATAATATTCATAACAACATTTTATTCACTGGTATCAGATCTTTCAAACATACCCAAAACCAGGGAGTAATATATATTGATTTAAATTTCTTCTTCAAAAGCGAATTTATCATCGATTAGGTTTTGTATCCAAAAAGAAACTTTATTCGACTTTTGTGTGGTTCGACCGACGTTTATTGCGGAACGTGTAGTAATAGCTTTCTTAACGGTATTTAGGCCTTGGGTATGTATGACTCGGCAAGCAATTAACATAGGTTTTAAATTTCGGCAATATACAATGAATCTTTACAATCAAAAAGAAAATATCTTGAATATTTTGAACTTTACGCCAATGTCTCTTGCTTTGATGAAGATATCGAGATTTTGTTAAAACATTAAAACTTTTATGAAAACAATGTCCCCATCAATAGTAACAATACTTAGGATTTAACGGTCAAAATATTTCGGGTTGAGAATGCCTATCTTCTTACGTTCAATTTATCTACCGTTTGTTAAGTATTGAAAGAGAGGTGTCGAGGCGCCTCTTATGTCTTTTTCCTCCTCGTGGCGTTCAGTAGGGCGAGGGGAGTGTTATCAAGGGCGAGGTGAAGGCCTACGAGGGCGGCAAGGACTTGCTAATTTACGGCGTCCTCTCAATTCTTCCAGAATTTAGGCGAACTGAGAAAACCGGGCTAATTATATGAAGTGTAATTTCTTAACTTTAACTTACAACCTCGCAACCCCTACTTCCATTTTCTATACGCTAATACTCAAGGTTTCGTCACAAGAAACGGTTCTAATTGGGGTATGAATTTGAGAGCTTAGAAAACTTAATCGTAAAGGTATTTTCTATAAATATAGTTTAAATATTTATGGTAAGGACGGCGCGAGTACAAAGGAACGAGTTATGTTAGTTAAATCAACTACTATGAGGGGAAAATAATCACTTGAAGAGCATGAATAAAATTAGATCATGTGGTCTTGGGGATAGAAATTAAGCTAAAAGATATTAGCGTTTTATTCGAACAATGCGTTCAACTCGAGTTATATGTAAAAGGACTAAGACTGGAGCTGTCGCTTAAGGTGGTCGGATTCTGTCTATAAACCTCGATGAAGAAGAAGAGAAGAGAAGTCCCTGCTAGGGAGCGGTTAACGAACTAAGATGGTGCAACCCTCTCTCTAGTTATATGACGTGTGATAGCGTATCTTTAAGCGGCTTCATACCTGTTTTAACGCATCGTAGGAACGTGTAGAACTACCAGGGTTGGATCCATGGTATTACTCGCCAGACACTAGCCTGTAACATTACCTTAAAAGACACATCTGTCGTCTTTTCCTCCGTTTTATTTTGTTTTTATATGTAGTCTTATTGTATATGACGCCGCAAGTATAAGGAAGGTAAACGCGCATTCGATAATATCATGGTTCCGTGTAAAAGGTACTAGTCTAACGTTACGTAGAAGGTGCTTTAGCGCGTCCTCACTTCCCACCTTATAAATAATCCCTAGACTTTTAGTTGCATA
This sequence comes from Anisogramma anomala, assembly GCA_038502455.1. Lineage (NCBI taxonomy): Eukaryota > Fungi > Ascomycota > Sordariomycetes > Diaporthales > Gnomoniaceae > Anisogramma > Anisogramma anomala. The sequence continues at coordinate 527,544 of JASMMZ010000014.1, read as the reverse complement.
AAGAAACTTTCTTCGTTTTTTTAACCTTTAACCTTTTCGTATAGTGTTAGTACTCTTATCTATTAGTGTAATACTTACTTCGCAGTTTTATTACTCCATACAGCCCTCTTTATCCTGTTACAATAACTCCCTAACTCGCCGCTAAATTAAATAAATCCATTGAAGATATTGGTTAGATGCTCCGAAGCTGCTTGGTTTTTGCTAACGAGCATGAAGTTCCTTACGCTAAGGGCTATCTATATATACCCCGATGGGACTCACGAATATATATATTTCGAATATGTTGGTAAAATAGCGTATGATCCCTGAAATTTTGCCAAAAAAACTAAAGGTAATTGGTTCTAATAGCTACGAGAGAGCTGTTAACAAGTGGCTAGATACTAGATCCTGGTACCGTTTTTATTCCGTTAAGGCCACAGGTCGGAGTTCTGGTTATAAGTGTACGCCGCTAAACCTAAATCCTGACATAAATAAGGCTGTTAAGAAGTTGTCTAAAGCGTATTTGACGTTCGACTCTTAGGACCAAAGTAAATCCATATTCTATAATCCGTTCCCTAAGTGGTAACGAACGGCTAGAAAGCGTATGAATTTGAGTAATCGCCGCAAAAAAATCCATGAAAGTACGTCGTATTATGTAACGTAAGGTTAACACGCGAGGCGGGAGGGTTTTATCCCCGCCATGCCTTTGCGGTTTGGGGGCTTACGGTCCGTGCAATTGATAAATAAGGAACGTGATACTTAGGTAAATTTCTCGTATCCAGGTGAAGACATAAAAGGGGCGGTGTGTGAATAGCTAAAAAACGTTATTAAAAGCGATACAAAATCTTGGTAAAGTTTCGAAACGTATTAATGTTAATTTAGGTCATATAGATATCGAACTAAGTTAGATTGTTGAAATAGGCAAAAAATACTGAGTAAGGACTTAAACCAAGACTTCTAGGATGTATTAAAATAGGACCGGTCGGAGTCGTTCGGTTTTCGTCTTTATTAACATCGATACATTTGTTATTTGATACTCGATAACTAGAGTGTTATACGTTCCTTTATTTCGTAAAGTAAAATAAAAAATTATACCTGCTTTGGGACTAGACGTAAAGGCTTATCGTTATATTTAACTTGTTTATAAAGCGTGTGGAAGGTATCGAATACCACGTTATTGAAAAAAATCAAAAACGGCTTTTACGTTAGGTATATATAACTCACCTACTTAAATAAAACACACCGTTTCGGTTAATTTTAAAGTGGGTTATATCCGACTTATAGTTTGTGATAGTCCCTCAATATACTTTTAACTTGATATTTCGGTTTTACCTCGTTGTCGTTATCCTTAATAATTATAACTTACAATTAAAAATTTCAAATTTATTATTTTGAAACCGGATTTGAAACAGCTCGAATAAATTAATCTATATCAAATCGGAGATACTTTCTGCCCGATATATTAAGTTTAACAACGTGGAAATTGATTACACGCAGTACTTGGTACTCATTGTAAAACTAAGTTAATTTTTGGAAAAAAATAGTTTAATTGAAATTTTTTTTATCAAAAAGATATACATTATTATCGACATTGAAACTTTTCGAGGACAAATACTGTTTATTAAAGACTTATTTTATTCGTTGTTATGTAACCGTTATTACGACTTAAACGAATTTTGTAACTTTACGGATTCGCTAAACAAAGTTTTTAGCCTTTACGCATAATATCGTAGCCGAAACGAAAAATGTTATATTGGTTATATAAGATCGACTTAATATTTTTAGGTTATAAAAAACGGGCTAATAACGATAATAATCGTATATTTATCATTTAATGCTAATTCATAGCCGGGTAATAAACGGCTTTAATCGAGTTACGTATAAATTACAAATAAACGTAAATACGTAAATCCCTGTTATTTTGCGTATTCGGTCGCGCCGTCTGTTTCGGGGTAAAAGTTAGTATTCAAACTTTACTTTACCATAATTAGGTCGTAAAGTCGTTTTCAAAACCTGTTAATTTAATTCGAACCACAGTCGTTAATAAACGTACATATAAAAAAAACCGTTAATAATGATTTAAAACCTGTTCCGTATAAATCTCAACGTTCATAGTGATTGTAGCCTTCAAAGTAACGACTTTAATTAAACAGTTCGTAATGACTATAAGGTAAAGTAAGTCATTAATGTTTTCTTGAAGTAAATTAATTATAAAATCGAGAGAAAATCTGCTTTTAAATTACTCGAAAACTAAAAGGAGTTTGAAGAGCCCTTTTCGACGGTATGTCTAATAGATTATACGGCTATAAACGTTACAGTTACGATAAAAGCGGCGAATCGTACAATACAAACCTAGTTAAAAATACGTTTTGGAAAAAATAAGGAGAGTAATGTCGCGACTGAGGTAACCGGTAAAAAGTAAATAGTAATTAATTAAAATTGATGCGATAATAAGCGACTCGTAAGTAGGTACCTAAATACGGTCGCGAAACCTTAAAACTTAATCGTCGTTTACTAAATATTTCGAAGTTAAAACCTTTAATATACTTCCAAAGTGGGGTGGTGTTAAAGACAAATTAACAGAAGAACAAAAGCGCAAAATAACCTCTATCAACTTTACTCGCAGAATTTATGTCGACTTCATTTAACGTTCAGTTAAACAAGACTACCGTAACAGTCAAACATATCAAAATAATTCATTTTCAAAGAGAAGAACTATATATAACTTTTTAAACTTGTAAAATTATTATTACTTTAAAAAAACAAAGGATAAAGTACGTTTATACATAGAAGCCTAATATAAATTTTGCTATAGATCTTTATCTATCATGTCAAACGATTAGCGATTTCCTTTTTTACCGAAATTCTCAAAATTTTGGACTAATAGTCCAAAGCCCTCCAGAACCTTACATAGAATTTCTTGGCATATATGCACGAATCACCTGGTTAAGAAAAGTACGGTGCCTACAGTGTAAACCCTTACAGTGCTCACGTTCCGGGAAAAAAATCAAGTTTAATTTTTTTAACACTATCATCTCACTAGCCTCCTATTCCACCACAATATTTTTAATCGGCTTTACCACCACTTGAATCTTATCCGGAGACCGATTTTTAGCTATAAAAATTGTCTTCGGCCAAGCGTACCGTTTGCAAAGCGGTACATCTAAAGAACAGCTTTTATAAGCGACGATTCCGTATCTCGCCACTTATTCCAACGTGGCTTCCCAAACCTGCACAAAGGTGCAAATAAAGTCTGGTAGTTCTTTCATGTTTCAAGGTCTATTGATTATTTATATAATAGCTCGTTGATAACGCATTTTTCTTTTTACTCCTTTTAATTTATATCGGCTTCCCGCCTTATCAACTAGGTTTTCGACATTGTTTTAAAAAGATCTTACTATCTAGGATTTCTTTTTCACGGCATGTTTACCGTTTAGTAACTTAACTTCTTTTACTTCTTTATATGTTCTAAGTCAATGGCCTATGACATAGAAATGGCTCGCTGTACAAATTGTAAAGTATATTTTAACTGTCGCTGCGTACTTTCGATTAAGATATATATATTCTACAAGTTTTTCTATCCCCTCAATACCGTTGTCAAAGTTTTGACGCGAATAAGCAACAAACAGGTATTGTTACCGTAGAATATCACGAACCGACTAACATTATAGTTGTCATATTAATATCATGATATTTGTTTCTAAACTGTAGGGTACTTCAAAACCTTGATTGAATGATTAGCTTAGGATTTGATTTTGTTGAATAAAGTCTTACTTGTTTCGTTTTACAAGTAAATATTGTAAATAAAGTACGATGATTGCAGGATATTATTATATTGTAAATGTCGGTACGGTCTAAAGATCTGTTCACGTGAAACAAGGTAACTTAGAAGAGTAATTAAGATGATTGGTATTTGTAGTATAAAAGATGAAGACGATCAAGAAGAAGTGTCCAGAGGTGTACGTTACAGGTGAAGGCGTATTAGCTCTCGCTCAGAGCGTATGACTCTAGAGTACTTCTTTTAGACCGCTCCACACATTGCCGTCGGCCTGGAATAGCATTCCAGACCGATTTATACATGGTGCACTTTGCGTCTTACAAGAGTGTAGCCTATAACGTGACACGTTATCGTGTACCCTACAGAAGTGCACCCTATAATACAGTGCACTGCCCTTTAGCCTATGTATACTATTTGTAAAGGTATATAGTAGTAATTATACAGGCAATCTTTTCTTTCTTTATTATATACTTCGTACCCATGGCTTAATAGTAACAGTGTTGTTGTAGTATTAATAATAAAAGGTCCAAATGAATAGTATTAATAGTATTGTTATTATATTAGTCATAAAAGGTCTAAATTGGTAGTCGTAATAGTGTTATTTTTAACGCGTTAGTCGTAAAGAAACTAAATTAACAGTAATAATAATTTTATTAATGTTTTATTCGCAAAATATCTAAGTTGATAAGTTCGGCTAGGATTAGCCAAGTTTGACTGCGATAGTAATTGTAAGTCGACCCTAATTGGTATAGCTAAATAAAGGCGATATAGTTGGTGATAACGCCTTTTGTTAATTTTAATAGGAGTGGTTACTTAAGTGTGATTACGTACAATAGACTACGCAGTATGATTATGAAATTACGGAGTAGGTTAGTATGAAAAGATATATCGCCATCGCTTCAGGCAAAACTTCCTTTCTTTCTTTTTTTCAAAGACGCGCAACTCCAATTAATATTAGTCTCCGTTTTAACTTGACTTTTGGTCCATCCTAATAAACCAAGCCGTTTTGATATATAGATTACTTAGCCTATAAACATACTAACCTATTTTCCCGAATAGATGTCGCATAAAAACCGTACTATAAGGTGTCGTTTGACGCGCGAGAAGTAACGCGCCGTTGCCGCTGCCACCGCTGTTACAGCTGCTGCTACGTCTTATTACCACCACCACTAACAGCAAAAGTCCGCCCTTTTCAGGCGAAATCTCGTTCATCGCCGCCACGCCGCCAGCTGCCTTACTGCTAAGCTCCTCCGCCACCACTTTTTCCGCCGCTGCCTCCTCCGCCGCCACGCCCCCCTCCCCTCCACTCTTTCTCCCCCTTCCCCAGCTTTTAAGGGAAGAAGTAAAGGGTTCCTAAGGTTATAAACCTTACCCTTTCCCCACAGGTAAATACCCCATTACCCGTAGAAACCCTTTTACGCCATAAGTGTAACATGGCGCAATTACTTCAAGGTACGTATGTTACAATCCCTTTTTTTTTATAATCTTTAAACTATTCCCATTATAAATAAGAGACACGAAGCGGACCCTCTCCGTCTCCTCGAGCTTCGTATCGCTAGAGTACGACGTAAAGCTTTTTTAACACGTTAAACGTTAAAATAACGTACCCGGGTCCGCAGCTTTAAGCCACTAATAGATACTCTTTACGTGTCATATATCGCGTTCGCGGCCGCGGGTAAGTTTATTAGCGATTACTACGAGAACGGGGGTTGCTCGACGCGCTACCGCCATTACAAATGGACTAGCAATTCGTATACCCCCGTTTCGGTGGTTTTAAAGCCATAAGCCGAAGCTGTGTTACGCGCTCGCCGGCTGTTTAATAAGTTTTAACTGAATTTTAAAACATTTTCTTATCAAAATATTCGTTTAGGACGAATGTAAAAAAAATTCACCGTAAGTAACCAAAACATGCCGATAGTAATTAATTATAAACGCTAACCAGCAACCTAGGGAAACGGAAGTCGCTATCGCTACTTAAAAACGGGGACTACGTATATACTACGTAGGCGAATTCGATGACATTATTCTACGTCGCTGCGAAAAGGGTAATCCCTCCCCTATCCTTTTACCCAAGGGCATAACCAATAAGGTATAGGGTTATATCCTTATTAATGCTAATAAATCGTTAGCGGTAATAACGGTAACGCTAATATAAAAGAGCGAAACGATGAGAAAGATAATAAGGACGCGACAACGTTGCTCCCTCTTTTTAGTAGTGGATAAAGGACCCCTCAGCCGGGCCGGCATGTCCGGTCATAATACAATACGTTACATAGTAATTTTATAGCTTTCCATAAACAAAGTTGAAAGGAATAAACGTCATATGGAATGTAAAACAAAAGACGTAATATACCAGAATCAGTATATAAAATACAAAACAAAAAGTATAATATGATAGAATCGGTGGGAATAATCGTATTAAGTGAAGGCAAGTTGTAGGTCGACGCGAATAAAATTAATAGGTCGATTTAGGTATTCGAAAATCGGTAAACGGAAAATAAAAAAGAAAATACATCGAAATCGGTGTTAATTGTCATATTAAGTAAAGGCAAAATGCAAATCGGGGCGAATAACATCGATAAGCCGATCCAAGTTATCGTAAATCGGTGTAACGGCTTATTAGGTTTGTAAAACCTTTCAAACAACCTTAACAAATAAAGTAATGATAAATATAAATATTTTCAGGACGCCGTTCGGTATTGCCTTTATCATAGCATCTATTAGGTTTAACTTTCTATTAATCCATCTAGTTTTATCGATTTTCCGGCGTTCGTATAACTCGCGTAAAGTCATAATATCGATTATTAATCGTTTTTCGTTCGTAGTACCTAATTTGACTAGGCATTTATAAAACGAAAAAAAAAATAGTGTAAATAACCAGAGAGATAAGGCGTAAACTAAGGTTAGAGATAATTATCCGGATTATTATCGTTATAATAATACTCGAATCGAAGCCTTTAATCATACTGTAGATCTTGGAAGCAAAAAAGTTCCTTATACCCTTTTATTAATGGTAAATCTTGAATAAATAATATTTTTACGAAACATAAAGCCGTTTCAAACCGGTAATTAATTTTCGAGGACGAGGATAAAGCATATTTCTAAGCTGTAGTCTTTATTATTAACAAGAGAACCGTTGGTAAAAACAAAAAAAATATAATACGTATATTTAGCGGTATAGATTATAAGCTTTACTTTAAATTATATATCTATTATAAATAGCGCTTATTGAACGACTTGCATATATTTTCCGTCGGGTCGGTTGAGTATTACGCGGCGACCGAAAGGTCGAATACCGCCTTTAATTATATTACAAATACAACCTAAATTCCGCGTACGCACTTGAAATTGTATTCCTTAGCTCGTTTTACTCTATTTAAGACGATAAAAGCCACCCTATCCAGCTATCCTTTTTACGCAAATCCTAAAATACCGTTTCGAAATGTAATTTTTACACTATTAAAATCAATTATATTATCCTTTAATAGGTAGGCTTTAAGTTTCTCCTTTGAGCCGGCCTCCAAAAGTTCCCTCTTCTTAAATGCTGAAAACTAGGCGTTATACAAGGTTCAAGTATCGTTTGTTTGTATTCCCGTAAATTTAAAGCCCTCCAAACGGATAGTCGATACTGATAGACACGTGTTAAAGGTATAGCTGGTTATCCCGAGTCGCTTCTTATAGTGCTTTTAATAAGTGTTATACCGATATATACCGGCTTTAGTTAAGCCGTAAAAAGACTTTAGGATACGTAGGATTATTCTAAACGAGTGGTGTTATTTAAGGTCTTTTGGCATATCTACGTAAATCTGTCGTTTTAGCCGTTTTTCAGATTGTGTATAAACCTATATTATATACCAGAATTCGACATATAGGTTATACGGTACGCTAAGGGAGGCTGAGAGCATGAAAATTAGGCGGTAGCTGGCTCGTTGTAACGTAGATAATTAAGTTATAATATCATTTTCTCTTTCGTCGTTATAACCTTTAACAACCAGGCGAGTCTTTTCGTAAAGTTTTTTAATCTTATTTTTTACCACGTAAACGAGGCTGGTTAGGAAAGTCTTATAAGTACCGTAAATTATAAGTTATCATTATTTAAAATGAATGATGCTTTGGTTGATCAGGGCAAAAAGCAACGTAATAAATAAAAAATAAAAAATAATAATTAAAGCGGTCGGAATAGAACTTACTAATATTTGTTAACGTAAATAAACGTTAAATAAAACGTAAGCGAGGCGTAACCATAAACTATTTAAACGTCTTAAATTATTTTTGTTAACGTCGGTAACATTACACTAGCCAAATAACTAGTAAATTTCAAAACTTTAGAATTACTAAACTTAAAGTGTATAGAGCGAACGTGGGAAAACTTAAAATAAATAGGGTGGATATGGGAAATTAGGCAAGGCAAAATAAATTTCTAGTTATTATATGTTTCGTTATACGTTGGTCCATCCGTATTAACGTGCCGTAACAATAATTGGTAAAGTAATCGATTAGTTATTTGGTGTGTAACCGATATTGCTAAGACGATTAAGTCGATTATTTACGTATAACAAATGTTGGCTAAGGCAAAAATCGGGTGGGTCCCAATGAAGGGTTCCGAAACTTGGTGGTTTTGGCTAGCGTAACCTGGTATCCGATAAGTCCCAGTAAAAGGGTCCGAAACTTGGTGGGTTTAACTTACGTGACCTAATACGTAATAGGACGCCTTTCAAAAAAGACCCAAGTTAATCGTTCAAAGCGCTAATACAAATTGGCGGTTAACGGAACGGGGTTAATCTTTTCGAAGTTACATTAGATCTTATAGTCTTATAACGCTTCGGGTTTCTCGGCGTTCCCGTGTAATTCCACACTCTCTTATAGTCCTTATAAAGCGTAGTGTAAAGCCTATGTAGTTAATACCGCTATAATATCCCGCTATAAGTATTTAACGAATGCTGGTCTTTTTTTCCTAAGCTATTTGTAATCAACCGAGTTGACTACTAATTAGTGTCGGTAGGATTTATAAACCTGTTTACGTAAAATTAGGTAACTTAAAAGAGTAATTAAGATAATTAGTATTTGAAGTATAAAAGATAAAGATAATTAAGAAGAAGTATCCAGAGGTGTATGTTACAAGTCAGGGCTTATAAGCCCTCGCCCAAAGCGTATGACTCTATAGTACTTCTTCTTGACCGCTCTACGCATTGAGGTCGGCCTGGAATAACATTCCAGACCGATCTATACATGGTTCACTTTGCGTATTGCAAGAGTACAGCCTGCAGCGTGACACGTTATCGTGCACCCTGCAGGAGTGCACCCTGAAATACAGTGCACTGCCTTTTAGCCTATGTATACTATCTGTGAGGGTATATAGTAGTATCCACAGTAAGTATATCGGGCTAAATCCTTTCGGAATAACTAGTAGCGGCCTCCTTTTTTCATGTGAGACGTGTACAACTTTATATAAATACGCCCTATATTTGTAATTATAGTAGGTTTGTATTACAGTTTGAGGACCAATCTGTTTGATATAAGGCTATATATGAATTCAATTATTAATTATAACACATTCTTCGAAAACTGGCTACAGGTATATGAGTTTAGTTTTTCAACTTCTTATATTTGTTTATTGTAGTAAGAGACCGATAAAAAAAGGTTTCTTTCACAATTCTTTGTTGAACAGATTATAAGGTTAAGCTTGGAGACGGGAATTTTTAAATATGGTAGTAGTTGCAGAATGGGAATACCCAAATTACAAGGTTTTCAGCCAGCATTTTTAATTATCTGACAATAGTTAGGGTCGTAGTATTGGGGTAATATAGTGGACACAGCCTAGTAATAATAAATTGAAAAACGCAAAAATATACTAAAGCACCAATAACTATTTAAACTATTATCGCGACCCACTATCCGAACCGGGTAAAATAGTATATAGTTAATACAAAACCTTTGAAGGATTTCATCATTATTCGGGATAAACATTCGTGATAACCTAAAATAATATGATAGTAAACCCTAAAATTTACTCAATAAGAAAAAAATTCCATTTCTAAATATCAGTTAAAAACAAGAGTTTCAATCTTCAAATTACCAATAAATTATCTCAGAAACCCTCACTTGGTATGTTAAGGATTATTACTTAAGCTATTTACCTGAAGTTTACACCTTTCGTGAAATGTGAAAGAGGATTAATTGTTATTTCTAATACAAAATATACATCAGGCAATACTATAAAATTTAGATCATGACGTGTTGAACAACTATAATATCTAAGATAAGGGGGGGGGGAGGGAAATAAAAAAAATTAATTAATAGATACTTTATTAACAGGTTATAGGGAAAGTGCATTGTAAGAAAGTTATATTACGTAAGTAGGTAAGTACGGCGATCAAAAGATTTAAAAAGATGAAATACGATCTTTTACGCTTATATTATAATTGTGAAACATTTTTCTACCAGTGCTGGTTCCTTTTTATTACCTTGATAATACATATGGTAAACTTAGTTGATATATTCCCTCAAGTTAACTATTCATTCAATTATAATATTTAAGTTTTTTTTTAATTAGGTATTATATCGCTTTCATTTACGGTAGATTGAAATATTAAAAACGTTGCTTGAAGTCTTTGGATCAAAAGTCAAATTGGTTACGTAAATAAAGCTCGAGCTAATGCGGCAACCGCATCAATTATAATTGTAATGAAAATAACAAATATTGGATTGACGGCAAATAAGTATATTAGCTAAGCAGCTATGTTACTGTTCAACTTTATAACAATGCGTGATATAAAACATTTAGTAAATTACTTCTTTGAATAAGTGTTACTTGCAGCGCGTCGAAAAAAACAAGGATTGAGATAGATAAAACAATGAGAATTACGTACCAAAATAAGTCGCTTAATATAAAAATACGATCTTTAAAATAATGAGTTCATTATCAGGTAGCGCTTTATTATATGTCCTGCTTGGTAACGATTCACATTGCTGTTTAAAACACCTAAACACGAATTCTCCACATATATTCAACATTTTAATCATTATTAGAAGCACACGTTTTGAGGAATAATACCAACTTACAGGTAACTCAGTATTTAATAAATGTCTTTTTGTATTATATTAATTAACGTCGGGAAAGTACCACCGGCGTCCAACTTCACTGTTAAGACGACGGAAAATCTAAAGTTAACCTTATCTTCGGTAAAAAACTTTTTTTACTCTGTCCGACAATTGTGGTTATAATGGTTAAGCATATCGTTGTTTATGTTTAGAAAACCTTTGACTCGTTCTAGTTTTACTTGAAGAATATAAATATTCATGTTTCTCATGTTAATATCAATACTAATCAATTTATCAAGGATAGAAAAACGTTTCCCCTTGTTTTCAAAAAGAAATACTTTTGGTTCTACTTTTAAAAATCAGAGTTGACGGTAATGAATTGAATGAATTCAGAGATATATTAGTTGCATCGATTCTTGAATTACCCGGATTTTTACGAATGATATAAAATTCTGAAATTTCCAGAGCATAAGAATATAAAATATTTTGTATTCTATACCATCAAAATTTCTTGTTAATATTGTTAATCCTACACTTAAATACACTGAAAGTTCCAATCCACTTGGAAAAAGGATGAGAAATTTAACATCGAATTTTTTTCCAATGTTTCCAACCTAAATAATAAGCTATTTTTTTAAATGGTGAACCTAACGACGTCTTTACTCAACGATAAATTTCCTAAGCTGTTAAAATCAAAGGACACTGAAGAAACTTCAAGGATGTTGTCGGTTAACCTTTATTTTTAGTTGCTATATATTAAGGTTTACAACATATGAACACACTTTTTGATTGTACATTTTCAAATTATTGTTAATATAATAGTTACCTAGTACAAATAGGGGCTGTTTACAGCATACTAAAGTAGTAAGAAAGTTGAGAGTGTGTAAGGTTTGCTGGATAGGGTGTATGAAATCCTTATTTTGGAATTAGAAAACTTTATAGACTGGGATACACAACTTTGAATAGTTGTAAAGGTTTGAATGATATTGTTTACCTGAATAACTTGTAATTAACCCTGTTAATCTTGAAATTAAATCTTCTTTCGATTGTTCAATTCCATTTTATCACGAAAAACTCTAAATTGAGTTACGACTTACCAAACGACATTACGGAAATCGCGGGAGAAATAATCTAAACGCTTAACTAATTGTATCTTTTAAGACCATGAATATTCTATTAAGAATACACAAATTATCATCATCATTACAAATCGAAATAATGGTATAATGTAATCAGCCAAATGAAATAATATATTAAATATTTTGAACATTATGAAACTTAATCTAAAAGTTAAAATTGCTAACAGTTTTGTAATAGTGCGTATAATACAGGATTAACCTTCCATAAAGGCGATTCTCGATTCAGATCTTGAAGTATGAAAATTTATGACCATCCAAATACGCAGGTACTTGGAAAATTAATGAAGTCAAGGCACCGCAGTCGATCGTTCAAGAGACAGGGAGTATGAGGGAAAAAAATCAGAAATATAAATTTGAATAAATATATATAACTGCTTTTGTTGATAGGAAAGAGACAAACGATTAATATTTAGTTGTTGAGTATATTCAGTATGTATTTATCAACAATTTAGGTAAATCTTTCCATCTAATCGATAATATAGAGATTAATATAATCTTTATGAAACGAGTAGTTCAGTTTGTCCCCCTGAATGGCTTTGAATTCGACGACGTTAACGTAAAACTCTCCAAGCTAAAAACAATTCATAGGGTTTAACGTAAGATTATAGATAAGTCGTTCAAGCAATCCAGATTGATCGTTAAAATGTTTAGAAAAAACGGTAAAGATGAAATGTTCACTTAGTTTATAACGATTCGGAAAATCGGTTAGCAATTGATGATTACTTAAATGCAAAGTTTAATAATATTCAATAATTTGAAGTGAAATTTCATGAATTACGATATTATTCAATCGCGTACGTAATTTGTTGTTCATTTATCAAGAAGATTTTTGTTGGAATTACCTAAAGAACTTCTTGATTGGAATATATTGGAAAAAATTATGTGATAAATTGAAGCTAATAGCGAATGACTTAAAATAAGTGTTCAATTGTTTATGATATATTAATTGCAATATGTTTCCTAAATAAGAATAAAATCATCTATATATTCCTCATATTATTCAATCATGTAATACGAACTGTGGAACATTTTTTTGAACGAATATGAATATCTTGGATTCAAAACTAATAGATTTTTTAGATATTGACTAGACAAAGCACAGGCGCATTCGTATTCCAACTTGAAGCCTAATCTAGAATACAGAAGTATGAAAAATTAAAGTTATATGCAACTCTTTTCAACAAACAGCTATTTAATTAGTGAGTAATAGACGGAATGTTTATCTATTCATTATAATCCTGGCTATTTCAATGGTTGTTTTACTAATACAGCCAAGTAAATAGAAATTATCTATTATTTTTACCATTTATTCACTGGTTTACCAGTTACACCAGTGGTGATTTTAACAACTCTTTAAAAGTATATGTATTGAGGCTAGTAACTAGTGGTAGCTCAATTTAGGTTTTTTTCGATACTATCGATTTTGACTTTTGCATTGCATATAGTTTTATTATATAATCTTACTAGTGAAAGAATCAGTTGGTCTTATTTACCTTACATCTAAAGTCTTACAAATACTTATTAGTCATTACCTCGGCCACCGATTCATAATATGGAAGATAAATACAAATGTTAGACCTCAAAAAAGAGAAATTCATGGAACATTTAAGAGACTATCTCGAGAATCGACATTCTTTTTGAGGGTATTTTCAAAATCCTTAAGAGATGTTATTCAAGCTATACACAAATTTTTATCTATAAGATGACTATCTCTGTTGAAAGTCTATATAGGAATAACATGGATGGATATATAAATATAATACCGAAAATTGAGAAACCAAAGAACTATATTATCTGATAGATAACTCTATGAATAAATAGGTTTTATGAAAACTACCCAAATGATTAGTGTAATTTACGAAAAGTCAATAAAAAAAAATTTAATCTTTATTCAACGTATCCATAATACCTCTCGAAAACAGTAAAAAATGGATCTGAAGGAAACTAGAGATCCAAACATAACTTAAAACTTATATAACGAATTCAGTTATTCATTTCGAATGGCATAACTACTAGGAACTTCAGTTTACTAATATTTGAAGTAAATCATCACCAAAACAGTTTATAAAATATATTGGACGATGATTTACCAAGTCTTATAATATAAGGAGTAGGTTTAGTTTTGAGGAATAAAAAAACTTCTGTATGTATTGGACTCAAGATACTGGAGAGAATACAGATACATTTACTCGAAATAGACTTGAGAAGACAATGAAGTAACGAAAAATATATCTTCCCAATATCGATTTGTCAATCAACTGACAGATTCTATATTAATATACATATGATTGTAAAGATAATGAGCACCTACCACTTAAAGAAAACGATAACGGACACTCAACATGATTCAAATAAAAAAAGTTTATGAGATACACATTTTCAATAAAATCATTATGACAGGGAAATAACGAGGAATAATAACAACTTTATCGATATAATAAACAATTGAAAGAACGGGAAAAAATAGTCTAGACCTTTAGTAATTAAATTGAACTAATAAAGACTGCCATTTAAAAAAAAACCAATATTATATTGTTACTACATAAGTAACAATCTACAAAAAGGCCTAAATTTCTATTAGAAAAATCGCAAAAACTGCTCAAAATACCCAACACCAAACGCAAGAAGAAAAACGTGAAAATTTAATTAATTAATACGTCCAACAACGAGTAAATCAAATATAACGTCCAATTCAACAAACATGTATGAAAAAACGAAAAGCCGTAAAAGCTCGTGAAAAATACTGACATTCAGTTTGAAATCGTGCCGACAATACGAACTCAATAATACTCATAAAAGGCGCGATAATATATCAATCTATTGAAAATCAGTATCAATAAGCTACCAACCACAAAAGTTTTTCCTTTCGACACCTCAATGGATTTAAGGATATACAACAGCTGACAATAGTCGTAATAATATATTTGTACAAACCACCAAAGAAACTATACCTATGGCTTGAAATAGCTTAATTCCAAACGATTGAATCATAACTATAAAAGTTTGAAATGTACGACACATTCAAGAGACTTCCTGTAAGACAAATTCCACCCGAAGACAAAGACAACCAAATCGTTGGTGACTTGAATATAATTTGGAACGCATAGAAAAAGTAGGATATGAAACCATACACCTTACTATATGTCAATCCTATGAATATTCTTTCAAAACTATCGACAAATAGAAATTGATCCCTCGACCTTTCACATCTTTTTTCCATTTATTTTTACCAAAACAACATTCTATTGCTTCACGATATATTTTTCAACATCTAGAACATTTGCTGATACGTTTAATAAAACGAGTTAACACTTTGAGTATAATATCCACTTGGGCTAATAGTAGACAGACTGGATTACAACTATATTTACGATAATAATAGGTACAGAAGAGAATGTAAAGACATTTTCGAACGTTATTGACAACATAATCAACAAACTGATACTTTTTCAACGAGAAATAGGACAATCCTTTTATAGAAAACCTAAACTTCGTACACGCACCCTTGCATATATGACAAGAATATTTAAATTGAAATACGAATTGTTCTTGCCAGACATAATCTACCAAAGATTTGTTTTACTTAATTTAGATTGTGATTCAATACCGTTATACTGTGTATAAACGGCCTCAGCACATACGTATAAAACAATAAGCCTAACGAATATTTCCTATAGTATATTGATTGGTGATTCAGAAACTTGAGAAACGAAAACCTTTCGAAAAACATTTTGAAATGAAGAAAGAAGTGTAAAGTGGGGCTCAAAAAGGTTAATTAGAACAACAGATTGTCAAAACGTTAAAATTCATTTTTAAAATTTATCGTAACAATGAATGTTGACTTACGAAATATCTAAGCTGGAAACTATGCATATCGAAACATATACTTTTAATATATACCTTTGAAGTGATAGAATAGAAATACAATTAATGAGTATTATTAACCAAATTGTTTAATTCATCTGAAAACAACGATAAACCCTTAATAAGGAATGTCCTAACAAAAAATGTCATAAAAGATTTAGTATTGAATTTAACAACGATTTGACGGCAACCTAATGACTATCCAACATGCCCATCTGAATAGGAAAATCGTTACATACTTTTATATCAACGAAAACACTTCTTAACTATTCGTTATTAAGGATAGGTCTAAAAAGCGGTTAAGCAAATTGCAAGTATAACTTAAAGTTGATAAGGATATTTATATCATCAACGGACTTATTATAGAAGACATTTTATTGTTATCACTATAAGCAGAAGTTCTTTTATGGAAATAAATATTCAACAGAAAAAAAAAACCCACGAATAACATTAACATTTAAAATTAAAATTACCGTAAACATTTTAAATGAACTATTTGAACTTCGCATGAAATAGATGAAACCATACTAGAAGGAAACAAATACATACACACATAATGAAAATTCAAGTTAATACAACCCACTTACAAATATTCCTAATACATTTATAAAGCAATAACGTTTAGAACGAGGGCCAAAACAAAGAAAATTCGACAACAACGAGTACCAACTTAACATTGAAAAATTTAACAATATGATATTGGTCAAAGGCATTGATGATAGGACTTTTTCGAAGCCTTTTTTATTCAAAGAGAGAAAGAAGAAAATATTTTGGCAGTGAAATGAAAATCCTGAAAATTGATAAGAATATTTGGTAAACTCTTTAATAAAAGCAATAAAACAAAAATTAACTATTTTTTAGAATGACGAATTCTGAAAATTGGGTTTATAGTTAAATTATAATAATAAAATGACTTCAACCGATTCAATTCTCGGATAGTACACTAGATCAAAAATTGTCGGTAAGGTCTCAAGCCTTGGTATTTACGTGAAAATAAGGTCTTCAGAAGAGTAATCTTTAGATTGATAATTATAGTATAAAAAAGGGATGATGATACGAAGGAGAATCTAGAGTTGCACGCCACAGGTGAGGGTTTATAAGTCTTCACCCAGAGCTTACTACTCTAGATCGCTCCATATATTGCCGTTCGGTTAGGTATAGCCATTCCAGACCGATCCATACATTGTCGTTCGGTCTGAAATAGTTATTCCAAACCTATCCATACATAGATCACTTTACATCTTATGGAAATATAGCCTATAATGTGAAACTTTATCTTAAACTTTGCAAAATTACACCCTATAAGATAATATACTGTTGCTTACCTTATGTATACTTTGTATAAAGGTATATAGTAATATCTACAAAGGTAATATTTTTTTTTCCTTTATATATTTCATACCTATCGCCAAGAAGTAATGGTGGGGTTGTAATTACACAGGTTTTAATTAGTAAGTTTTATAATAACAGTGTTGTTACCGTAGTAATTACAAGAGGTTTCAATTAGTAATTATCTGTAATGATGGTATTTTTACGGTATTAATTACAAAAGGTCCAAATTAGTAAGTTCGTCTGTAATTAACGAATTTTAGTCGAAATAATGTTATGAGTTCGACTAAAATTAGTATAACTTAACGAGATAGTATTTATAATTCGGGCTAAATTTATATAGTTAGATAAGAGCGATAAAATTAATAAAAACGTTTTTCGATATTTTGAATAAAGGAGATTATATTGGGGTGATCATATAGGAATAATTATCTAATTACATATTAGGTTAATATAAAAAGATAAATAGCTATCGGTTTAAGTAAAACTTTTTTCCTTTTTCTTTTTAAGACGTATAGTTTAAACCGATATAAATCCGTATTCTTATTTAAACTTCATACCAATTAAATAAACCAAGCTGTATTTTTACTTTATTTCATTTCCTCTCATTAAAATAAACTATTTTTATAGGTAGGTTATTCAATGTATACTTATTATTAACTTTTGACATTTAAATAGATACTATGTAAAAACTGAACCATAAGGCGCCGTCTAACGCGTAAACGGCGGAACGCTGCTACTGCCGCCGCTATTACCGCTATCTCTTATAACCCCACTACTACTAATAACAGAAGTCCGCCCTCTTTAGACACTATCTCTTTTATCGCTGCTACGCCACCCGCCCCCGACATCCCGTTCGCCATTACGCCGCCAAGTCCCTCCGCTACCGCCGCTACACCGATTAATCCCTTCGCAGCCACATAGCCTAACAACTGTACCGGTACGTCTCCCAGCCCTATTAACGCCTTCGCCTCGTCCTTCCCCGCCGCTATCGCTGCGACCTCCTCCTCCCCCTTTTTTCCCTCCTCTCCCTCCCCCTTTCCCAACTTTTAGGGAAAAGAGCGGTGAGCTTCTAAAGTTATAAACCTTTCTCTTTCCCTACGAGTAAAAACCCTATTTCCTGTTAAGCTCTCTTTACGTTATAAGTATGACTTAACTTAATTGCGTTATAGATCGTATTTTTTCAACTTATCTATTTATATACTTTTAACTTTTTTTATTTTAAATAAAGAACATAAGGCAAACCTATTTCGCCGTTTCGAACTCCGTATCATCAAAATACGCTGCAAAGCCTTTTTAACGTGCAAGGTGTTAAAATAATGTATTCGAATTCGTAACCCCATGCTGTTAATAAATACTCCTTACGTAGATTATATCGCGTTCGCTACCGCGGGTAAATTCGTTAACGATTTTTACGAAAAGAAAAATCGTTCAACCCGTTATTATTGTGATAAAAGGACTAATAACTCGTGCATCCCCATTTCGATAATTTTAAAATCGTAAATTAAAGTCGTATCTCGCGTCTATAGACCTTTTAATAAGTTTTAACCGAACCTTCCAAATCCCTTTTCATAAAAGCATATCGTTCGGAATGATTCGAAAATATTCGCTACCGGAAAAAATTAAAATAAACAGATGTTAATTAGTAATAAATATCAACTGGCGGATTAAAGAAGCGGTTACCGCCGTCGTTACTTAAAAAAGGAGCTTTCGTATAAATTACGTAGGCGAATTTAACAACGTTATCGTACACCGCCATAAAAAAAGAAATCCCCCCTCTACGCCTTTACTTTAAGTCATAAAAAATAAGGCTAAATCTATATATTTACTAATATTGATAACTTAAATTGTTGTAATAACGATAACGTTAATATAGAGGGGAGAAATAACAGGGAAAATAATGAAGACGTAACAACGTCGCTCTTTTCTTTTAGTGAATAAATAAAAACCTTTTCGGTTGGTCAACATACCCGGTTATAATATAATACGTTACATAATAATGTTATAAATTTTTATAAAATAAATTCTGAAATATGATAGACGTAATATAAAATAGGAAAATAAAAACATTAATATAGTACAATCGGTATAATAACGTAGGATTAAACAGAAAAAAAGATAAATAGGAAACCTTGTCGAGTTGAAGCGTATAAAACAAAAGGTTTTATAATCTCGGGAATAATATAAAATGTTAAGGTTAAATAATGGTAAAATCGGTAGATGTTACGAATAATTATATTGAATAAAATTTAAATTAGGGATCGGTATAAATAGTGTATTATAGGCCAATTTCAAATAGCGAAAAGTGGTATAATGGCTTAATAAAGTCGTAAAGCCTTTTAAGCAACATTAATAAATAGTATATTTATCGATATAGGTGTTTTTAAAGCTCAGTTTAACTTAATTTTATATTTTTCATTTATTAGGTTGTATTTTCCGTCGATTTACCTCATTTCATTTATGTTTCAGCATTTATATAATACGTGTAAAGCTATAATATTGATTATTAAACGGTTTTCGTTCGTAGTACCCAATTGAACCAAATATTCATAAGAGGAAAAAATCAATATAAATAGCAAGACAAATAAGGTAAAACCTAAAGTTGAAAATGATTTTTAGGACCGTTATTATTATGATAATACCTAAATCCAAACTTTAAACTATATTATAAATTCCGGATATTGAAACGTTGTATGTAATTTTTTTACATTTATTAAAGCTTTAATAAATAATATTTTCTTAGAGTGTAAAGCTGTTTTGAGCCTGTATTTGGTTGTTAAGGACTAAGGCAAAGTCTATCTATAAATGAAATAGTTATTTTTAACGAAAAAACGGTTAATAAAAAAAATGACTTGATAATACGTATATTTAACAGTATAAATTATAAATCACGTTTCAAATTATATAATCACTATAAAGAATTGTTTAATACTTTATTTACGTCGTCCGTTAAATTGGTTTAATATTATCCATCGATGAAAAAGTCAAATATAACATTTGGTTATATTATAAAAGCGACCTAAACGCTACGTACGCGTTAAAATTTATGTTATTCGGCCCGTTTTACGTTATTTAGCAAGATAATGATGACTTTATTTAACTGTCTTTTTGATATAAAGCCTAAAACGCCGTTGCAAGGGGTAATAGTAAAGTTATTAAAATATATTACGTAGTTTTTCGTTAAGCACGTTTCACGTTTGGCTTTTAAACCGATTTTTAGAGGTTTGCTCTTTTGAAAAGCAAAAAATATGGTATTATATAACGTTAAGGTATCGTTCGTTCATACATTTATGAATATAGAGCTCTCCTAATGGGCTATCGATACTAAAAATTACGGGTGGAACATAAAATTAGTTATTTCGAATCGTTTTTTATAATACCTTCAATAAGTGTTAAACTAATAGATGCCGACTTTAATTAAACCTTAAATTGGTTTTGTAATACGCAAAATCATTTGAATTAAGTTATATTATCTAAAATATTTAAATGAATCAATGTTAATCCATCATTTAAGCTGTTTTTAAAATTATATATATACCTTTATTATATTTCAAAGTTCGATATATAAATTATATAATTTGTTAAAAAATGCCGCAAGTGTAAGAATTAGGCGATAGTTAACCCATTATAACGTAGGTAATTAAGTTATTATATCCTTTTCACCTCTGTCGTTATATTCTTTTACAACCAAACGGCTTTTTTCGTAAGGTTTCCCGGTCGTATCTTTAACCTCATAGAATAAACGAGTTGAAAGAATCCTATAGATACCGTAAATAATGAGATTAAAACGTTGAAAACGAAATACGCTTTTGTAAATTAGGGTTAAGATTTACGTTCACGTAAATTATACGAATAAGGTATTCAAGGTAGTAAAAATACCTTTACGGTAATGCTTTAGGCTAAGTTCGCGGTTTTCCATTTATTTTTACGTAATAAAGGAATCCGTAACATGGTTCATAGAGCACTTTTTTGGTTTTCGAATCGAAGGTACGCTTTCGACGTCGAGGTTCTAAAAATATTAATACAAATATGCTGACTTTATTTAACGTAATCGAGTTCGAATTGTATTTTAGAGGTAAAGCTAAAGTTAGGTCCGGTTTAAATTCTCCGTTTTCGGTAACGTCTTATTAGTGATTTTATTTGTTTTATTATTTCGGGCCGGTTTGTTTTTTTGGCATGTTTTTATATTCGCGTACGATTATTTAACGAAACAAACTTGTCCAGTTTAATGAGTTAATAGAAATATTGTAATTTTTCAACCGGTTAATCCTTTAAAAGCCAGTTTTTTGGTCTTTCATTTTCCAAACCAAAACTTCAAATTGCAATGGTAAATCTAAAACTCTAATTTTATATAGCCTATTTCTTATATCTAACGCTTTAAGCACATTATTTTTTTACTCGTAATAAACGTAATATTACTATAGCTTTTGATTATAATATTATCCCTTCATATTGTAAATAATAATTGGGTAAAGTTTATATAAATCCTTGGGTAGGTATTAAAACAAAAAGCGTAAGTATAAAAATATTGAGACCAAAAATGTTGTTAACGCCATTCACCGCCATTTAAAAGATAAATTCTTTAAAGCTAATACCCTTTAATTCCTTCGATATCATTATATACTTTTTAGAATAGTTTATAATACCGTTAATACTTTCTAGTACCCTATAAAGCATTTACCCAAATTTATTTCTATTCGTTACCGACGATCCAAGCCTTCGTACGTTACTCTGTAAAATTGAAAATCGTGCTAACATTGTACGTAATCCAGTTTAAAAGCCCTAAAAAGACTTTTAATAAATAATATAATAAAGCATTTGAATAATATTTTAATATAAACGCGTTAAAAAAATTAATGGTCTCAAATAATATTTCTGTATCGATAACGTAGAAATCGGTTTGCTATTTCAAAATATAATATGAAAAATTACTTCGTGGTTAACATTTATATCGTTTTAAAAGCTAAACTTGAATCGTTGTAAGGCTTTTAAATGTAATTAATACATATAACAAAACCTTTCAATAGCTTTAAATATGTCTCTTCCTATATCCGTATAGCTTACGACGTAAAGTAAGCGTAAAAGGCGTTTTATAACCAGATATCCGAATCGTCGGTGTAAAGTTCGCAATTTTAAATAAATTAAGTAAACAACTTTAATCATACGTGTTTTGGGGAAAACCCCTAAGTCACTAAACTTTAGTTGAAATATTAAGAATAACCTATTTAAGTCGAAGATAAGTTAATTAATTGTATTTTGGACTTTATTTCCGAATTTATTCATATTAGCTAATAAAAGTAAAAATAACGTCTTAAGTTTATTACTTAAAATTCAATTGATCCGAAATATGTATTTACAACGACCGTTCCGAACGATGTCGTTTTGCCTTTACTAAATAAAACTTCTCGGTATTCTTGTGTTCGGTTTAGCTAGAACTTCGAAAATTTCCCCGTAAACGCGTGAAATTACTACTTTCTGGCCGTCTAAATTTCGGCTACGTTAGTATCAAGTATAATACCTTTAAACCTGGTTTAGTATTTGTTAAAAAATGTAAATTAGGACGTTATATAGGTATTATGTATTTCGTTTACGTAATTTAAACCTGCAATATATACGAAGGAAGCGTTTTATAAGTTGACGAAAATACGTTCGCCATTTTTATCTTTGTAAGCTCATAAATATTTATTGTCTTATTTAAGGTCATTTTTGCCGGATATATTTTCGTAAGGGTATACGTTGAATCCATTATTTATACCTTTAGATTTTATTATATACGTTTAAAATTGGTTTTTATCCGATTTTCAAAATTACATTCGGCGTAAAACTGCCGTTTAATTCGAATTTTCTTGTAATCGGGGTGGTTTGTAAATTAGTAGCCGACTTTACTGTATATAACGTACCGTTTTTACAAACCCGTAGGATTTCGTATGTCTTTCCACAAGTATTGTTACGGTTTCGGTACGTTTTTTCCATTTCTGAACAATCGTTTTTATTTCTTATTATTCAAATTTTCTCCTTAATACCTATATTTGAAACGTTTGTTTTGCCTTAGATAAACCTTAAATTTTCGTTCGAAAACCTGGTAAATTATTTCAGCGAGATTCATTTTGGTAATTTAACCTTCGCTTTTAGCTTTATTGGCTATACATACAAATTCAAAACTTCTTTATCGGCGTATCAATGTTTTAAGCAAATTTTTAAAGCTTATATAATAGGCTTTCAAGTTATTTTCCGGTCTAAAAAGTATAAGGGCGAAATCTGAGTTTTCGCGGTAAAAATTTGTTATTATTTAAATAAAAAGTCTATTACCTTTGTATTTTGGTTTCAAGGCTATTTAATACTTTGAAAATTTAACTAACAGGGTGGTAAAAAAAACTAGAGTTTTTTATCGGCGTTCTTCTATTAGTTTTTTATGGATTCTTAAGTCGTACCCATCTAGTTCCTAGCGTAAATTTCGTAATTGATTTTCGAAATAAAAAAAGATTTTGAAAGGTTATAATACTTTATAGATATATTTACCAATATAATATAATATATATATTACTATTTAACTTAACCGAAACGTATATGAAATGAGATAATATAAAATTCAAATAACTGAATATTTAGTCTTTTATACGTGTTAAATATAACGTGTATTTTATTATTAAGAACGTCTTACGGTATGCCGTTGTAGTTATTATCCCCATTTTATAAACTATTCAAATTAATTAACTTTATAAGGTCGTTTTTATCCGTGGAAAAGCAATATAGTAAGAGGTCGTGGTAAGGGTTATAGTTTATTGGTATTAATCCATAGGGTACGTATTAGCGTTTTACACCGTTCGTTAATTTCTGAACCGGGTCATTTTTTATGTTTCAGCCGATGCTTCCGTCGTCGATCGGATTATTTTCGGTATTTCGACCGTTCCCGCCATAACCGAACGAGCTGTTTCCGGTATTCAGGAAGTAGTTTGGTATTCGGTTTTATTTCATAGTTTATATCAGCGTAAAAGTGTATTATACTTACGTAATAAATTAAGATTGTAATCGTTTTTTTCCCTCGAGGTTTTCATTTTTAACTTATAATATTGATATAAAACTATGTTGTTTTACGACTCGTCTTTGTCGTTTTAATAACAGTCTTTTTTACTACATAAAGTAGCATCCTTTTACAAATTCCGTTAGGTACAAATCTTTATCCTTCTAATTTGGTACGTCGACGGATTATACTATTTTAAATGAAGCTTTTATAAAATGGCTATTCCTACCCCCCAAGGTATTACTAATTTTCATTTTTAATTAGATCCGTAATGAATTAGTAATGGTAAGATTTAATATTTCTTATATATCTAACATCTAATTCCCAACGTTTTGATATAAATTGTTTAACAAGTTAAGTCCTTAAGACTTTTCTTCCTAATAGCTAAATATAACGGCAAAAATATATATATTTACCGTATTCAGGTCGAGTTTTTCAATTCGCGAATTAAGAGTATTATCCTAAAGGCCTCAATAGATTTGTTATATTATAACCTTTTTGATTTCCATATTTTCGACTTGGAGGTTGAAGTAAACCTTGGCTTCATCTAGTAATATTAGTCTTAGGGCTATGTCTATAAGTGTTAAAGTTCTAGTATACTAAAACGGTCCAAATTGATAATTCCGCGCCATAATAAGTTTTCGGATATATTCGGATTTTACCGTTTAGGGTAATACGTTTTACAAACAGTAAACACAAAGTAATCGAAGTAATTAAAAAATAAAAATAGGGCTTACTAACGCTTACTAATGTAAATGACTTTTAACGATAAATCAAACGTAATTACAAATTAGTTAGACGTTTTAAATTAGTTTTGTTAACTCTTAATAACGTTACGATAACAAAACAGTTATGAAACCTTAAACTTCGTAAAAGTTAAATCTAAAATACGTAAGGCGAATATTGAAAGACGAATGAAGTAAAGGAAGTATAAAGCTAATGGAGCAAAGAGGAGGTATAATTAAAAAAGATATATTATATAATCAGGTATTTAGTAATTGTTGCGAATTGGTATGTTGTAATCGAACTTAGTAAAATGATCGGTTTGGTTATTTTATACGTAACCGAACTAAAGCGATCAGTTTGGATAGGTATGTCATAACCGCTCTTGGATTACAGAAGCGGTTTAAATGTCGAAAAATTGGATGGATTTAAACTAAGGGTTTCGAAACTTGGTAATTTTGGCTCACGAAGCCTAATACGTAATAAAACGCTCTTTAAAAAGTGTCCGGGTACGTTAAAACGCAAAATAAGGGTTATTAATAGCGTAATATGGCTTTTAATAAATAAAACGCTAAATAAGAGTTAATGATATCGTATTAAAGTTATCTTTTTAAATGTTACTTAAGTTTTACAATCTTTATATACGTCGACGTGTAATTTTTATAAAAACAAAGTATTAAAGTATAAATATTTTAAACCGTTACAATATCCCGCTATAGGTATTTTACTTATATTTGTCTTTTTTTACTATTTTATCTGTAATTGACTGAGTTGGCTACTCATTGGTATCAGTAGGGTTGTTAACCTTAATATTTACGTAAAAATAAGGTTTTTAGAAAATTAATCGTTAAATTGGTAATTATTGTATAAAAAAGAGATGATAATACGAAGGAGAATTTAGAGGTGTACATCACGGATAAGGGTTTATAAGTCCTTACCCAGAGCGTACTACTCCA
Source organism: Anisogramma anomala (assembly GCA_038502455.1). Classification (NCBI taxonomy): domain Eukaryota; kingdom Fungi; phylum Ascomycota; class Sordariomycetes; order Diaporthales; family Gnomoniaceae; genus Anisogramma; species Anisogramma anomala. The sequence goes on along the minus strand of JASMMZ010000014.1, from coordinate 501,714 downwards.
AACCGCTCCACATATTGCCGTTCAGTTTGAAATTATCATTCTAGACCGATCTATACATGGAGCACTGTGCGTCTTGCAAGAGTGCAGCCTGCTGTGTAACACTTTATCGTGCACTCTACAGGAGTCCATCCTGAAATAAAGTGCACTGTTACTTGCCCTATATATACTATCTATAAGGGTATGTAGTAATATCCACAAAGATGTTACGTCCAGTAAATCTTTTAAAAGAATTACGTATTATTATTTAGGATTACTGTAACGAAGAAAAAGAATTATTTTTAATGCAATTATTAACATGTGTAAAAATAAGTTTAATAACAATTGTTGATATTATCGCTTGCTTCATAACAGAAAGTAAAATAACTTCTGAAACAGGATATAGTACTCAAGCCTTGACAAAATCAATCAAAATTCTCCAACGCATCATACTCCTGGAACTCAACAAGATAATCAGAGAACAATAAACACCATGGATAGTAATAAGATATATAAAACTATTTGGTAACATTGATAAAAGCGGTGTTTTTTAATTTTTAATTAATGAAAGTTTCCGTTGCAAGGGATTGAACATAGTACTTTTAAACTTTACCCTATGTTTTGCATACGAAGATTATGGATACTTTAGTCTTATTACCATATAAACTCATAATACAATTTTCCCAAAAACAAAATAAGTCGTTATGAATAATCAAGAAACAAGAAAATTATTACAATTATAAAATGTTTAATCAATCGGAACATCAAATATTGATAATTGAGGAGAGTTTTATAGCATGATAATTGGTTTATAAAAAAACCAGATGAATCGTACATCATGTTCTCATAAAAATGAAAATAAGGTAACTTAGTCATTATTGATAAGATAAACACGGAATGAATAAGAGAATACGTTTCATAATGAGCTTATAACGTTTACATTGAAACTATATGTCAACAAGGGTGTTTTTGTGATTCTTTGATGCCAATATAAGCCTTAAACTCGTAAGATACGATATTAACAGGCTTAACAAACATATTTAACAGAAAATGTAAAATATGCTTAAGACACCAAATATGGTTTATAAAGACCCAAAATATTTAAATTAGTAATGTTTAAAAAATACTCCATTTCAAATAATACCAGTTCCAATTCGCAAATCAGCTTTGCAATAACAATCATAAACGAAACAACTGCCTTCAAATAAGCATAATTAATCATTATAGGAAATACTTTGTATTGGTTATCTATGAAAATGTAGCAAAGGAATACGTTACGTTTTAGTATGAGAAATTTATAGCATAATAATAGGCTTTGATATCGTTATTGCAACTATAAATACTATTATTATTGTTACTAAACGACCCAAGTTACCCCATATCCTTATCATTATCTGTATAAAATTAAAAGGTTGGTTAGACTATTTAAATGAAATTTGCATAATAGGTGGAGAAAGACTAATCATTGTATTCATGACCTTAAGCAAAATATAAAAAATCAAGTCTATTGATGAAGTTTAATATATTCATGATTAAAACAATCATGTTAATCTTGTAAAGAAATGACGTCCAAATGAAGCTTTCGAAAAGTTTATCAATATAAATACGTTGATTGTTTGTAGCGAAAAATGCGTCGATATACTAATAAACAGATCAAAATATAATGAAAAGAATAAAAAATAGCATAAATAGGTATGATACACGCTACAATCTAACAGTAAACAACAACAATGGTTTAGAATTTGAAGGATTCAACAAATAGGAATGAGGAATTATAATAATCGCGATGAAAAAAAGGAAATGAATAAACAAATAACAGTCTATATCTGAGGGTATGGTATAAACTACAAACCATACGGTTTTCAAGGATAATTAAACGATTAATTTCAACATAAAATATTATTTTTACCAAAAAAACAAAGAAGACAATCAAATTATTATCATATAAGATAAATTAATAGGGAGATAAATAGGACAGATTAGCTTTCTAATAAAAAACAATATAAATACCACATACAACAATGCTACAAATAGAAAGAAAATTTCTCATCCAATAACATAGTTGTATACTAATATATTTTACGGGCTTATGTAGACTAAATACCACAGATACCACAAAATCCTCTGTAATAATATCTTTCAAGCTTAGTAACACATGCGAGGTACCAGAATTGAACGAAAAAAATATTTGTACTTTATATATTTGGAGTAATATTAACAAATCTATGCAAGTTTTACTATATCAAACAATGAAACCATAAATATTCGTTGGATTACCAACTGCTTGAACAAAGCAATACAAATTCAGAATAAGTACAAGTCTAAAATCTATACACTAATTCTTATACAATATACCCAAATTCGGAAATTTGGAAAGAGGTGTTTACCCCATATACCACAGTTTGGTTATGATGAAACATTGTATCTCCGCATCCCTACGGCCTCTCCGAAACCAATTATAGGTCTAAGATATCCAAATTTTGATACTGTAATTAAAATTAACGTCCACCATGAAAATAAATCAACAGAAAGTTACTAGCTTAACTTCACTTGCATACGACGAAAATAAAAATATTAACTGGATTAATGCACAGATCAGCGTACAAAGAAACGTATAAACTAATTGAACGAATTGTATAATTCAAAATTCAATTGGTGTGCATCGGTCTGTAACCAACGGCTTATGCAATTAGTGACTTGAAAAGTTATAATCTTGCTACATAAGCTAAATCAAGATATTTTACTGGCTATTTAACTAGTATGGATAAGTAAAGAGGAAAAGTTTGTGACTTGTGCCATTCACTGATTGGTTATCCAGTAATATAAGGTGTAATATTCACAACTATATAGAAATATCAATATCTGGGCTATTAATTAGTAGGGTCTCAATTTCGTATGAAGCGACTGAGCCAAAGCTATCTCTTAAGGTGGTCGAATACTATCTATAATCCTCGATGTAGCAAAGGAGGGATAAACCCCTGGTAAGGAGCTGTTATGGAGTTATAGAATAGGGAGTGGCTTGGTCATGTAACAGTTGTAGAAGTATGTTCGGTAACGATTTCAAAATATCATAGAAGCGTGGCAACCTCTAGTATTAGATCCCTAGTAACCACTAGTTTAGTCAATAGTCTATGGAATTACCTCTAACCCACCCCTCCAAGTTCCGGCGCTTGTAGAAGATGGTAGAAGGCGTGAGATAACCACAAAAAGTAGTAGAAGGTTCCCTTTTTCCATGGAGGCAAATATTTAAAGGTATTGGAAGGTGCACGCCTGCCGCAAACAGTTTCGAAAGGTACGTTATAACCGTTAAGGAGCGGCTCAGAAATTTTTGGTACAGTATGGAAGGTTTCTTCTATCGATTGTTTTGGTACTTCGTAGAAGACGTCAATATTAGGCCCTTATCGCTTTTCCTACAAATTGTCTCCATAAGCCTTTTAAAATATTGTAAACTTCTTCCTTTAATAACCTCCTCCCTTTTAAATAGTAATATAATACACATATTCTCCCTGCCACACGAATTATTAATTGGAACTATTTTTTTTGTTGTCGTCCCTTCTACCAAAAATAATCGCCAGTCTGAATATTAGAGTGCATAAGACTATCTGGGACGTAAGATTTACTTATTCGAAGCTAAGTAATTTCAGTGAACAAGCATAAAATTTCCGTTATTTCTCCATATGATTATATACCCCGATAGCATCGAAAAACAAATCTGTTTTAAGTTAGTTCATAGAATAACGTACAATCCTCGTAAATTTTGTTAAAAGATCAAGGGTAAGTTTAAATCCATTTATCGACTAGGCATCTAATAACGAACAGTTAAACATTAACGCTAAATACCGTTTGTATGCTTTTAGTATTACTGACCGGAAATTTCCTTAAGTTTATACCCCCTAGAGTTCAATTCGAATGTAAACAAAGCTCTTGAGAAGTTTTTGAAATTTTAACCGCAGTTTAACTTTGAGAACCAAAGTAAACGACTCGGCTCTAAACTTTCTTTTGAGCGTTTAAAAACCATCAAATAACGTTTAAACTGAGGAAATTTTAGTCAAAAAAATTATTAAATTCTGTTATGTTACCTTGCACAAAATGAACACGCGTAGCGGAGGTTGTTTTGTATCGTCCAAGCCCGTTCATTATTTTACGTTCCGCGTTGTGCAGTTTTGGAATAAATAGTTAAATCACCCGATAAAAAGATATCATATTAATAAACGTGAAAAACGCAGCTAATGAAGGGGTAAAGATTTGAACTAAAAGTTACCAAAGTATTATTTAAGGTCGCCAAGAAAAGTAATACGAAATTAGAAAAGCTTATTAATATAGGCGAAAAACTACATATTATAAATAGCTTGAATGAAGACGCGGATTATAACAAGTATAGGGATACGGATTGATTATTCCGATCATAATCGCAGTAATGATGTAAATTTATTACCGTATTTAATATTGATTGAATAGAGGCTTTATAACTAATTGATAACTAATAAAATATCAAATTAAATTAAGTCCGTAAATAGTTTAAGCGGGAACTCCTGTCGTTATCATCGGCCGATTTCTAACGGAATTCGAAAACGCTGAAATTCGTGGTATCCGAAAAGTTTAAAAAATGTTTTTATATTGGGTATACGCAACCAACTCATCTAATAAACTCCTATTGTTCCAAGGAGTTGCTTATGTGGGGGAGCCTATTTTAATTATATTCCGGGTTTATAAAATGTTTTCGACGGAATATTTAGGTTCGGTTTCACTTTGATTATCAATAACGTCGATAACGGATAATTAGTAGTCGTGAACCTATGAGTTTAGAACGGGTCGGAAGCGGATTGGAAAAAATAATCGATGTAAAATTATGGGTTTATTTTACTCGTAATATTGAATTCAATGATGTGGAAATCAACGATACATGTGATACCATATTTTTTTATGAAGCTAGTTCAATTTTTGCAAAAATTGATATAACTTGTATTTTTTAAACAAAGTGCAAAGTTATCGCCGACCCGAAACTATTCCGAAGAAACACGTTATTTATTAACGGATCTCTTTATACATCATTATGTAATCGTCATTATGGCTTTTACCAATTTCGTAACGTCTCAAATATGCTGGACAAAGTCCTTGGCCCTTATACATAATTTCTAAGCTAAAACAAAGAAACGTTAAATTATTTATATACAATGAATATAATAGCTATATATTATAAAAACGTATCAATACCATTAATGATTATATTCTTATTCTTGAACGTTAATACGTAAGAATGTAATAAAAGTTTTTACCGAATTGAATATAAATAACGAAGGAATTTTTATATTTCAAAACTTTTTAATTGGCTTTTTTGGTGGTATTATTTGTTTCGTAGTGGAATTAGTTGTTGAAATGTTTTCTTATCCTTTTTAAGTTGTAATACCGTTTCCAAATTTATTAGTTTAATTCGAGACTAGATCCTTAATGACAACGTAAAAATATCTGTGGAATCGCCAAAAATATTTCAAAAATCGGTTTGTGTAAGTGTCAACGTCTATAATATACATTGCTTTTGAAGTAAGAACTTCATGTCAATGATTCCTAGTCACTATGAGATAATGTAATTTATTCGGTTTTTCTTTTTTTTCTTTTTTTAGGGAAATTAGTTTTCAAATCGATTAAAAACTCGTTTGCAAGCCTTTGGTAAATTCATACGAATTTTAAATAACAATTGATAATGTATCTAATAAATAGTTCGTTTACAAATATTACAATTTGAGTTCAAAAGTCGAACCGTATAGCCTAAACTTTGATAAAATTACATTGTAAATCAATTATTAATTATATCGTTACGGCTCAATCGGTCGATTAAAATTAAATGGTATATAGTTTGAATTGACGTGGTAGAAATCTATTTGAAAAAGGGAATCCAAATATGGTTATGGAATCGTAAAATGTTATTATTGTTTACTAAATATTTCGAAATAAAAACCTTCAGTATTTGGTTGTCTTTATAGGAATATCGGTGGGGAGATTCCAGTGGCCTATATGTATCGCGGGAATTAGCCGGGAGTAAATAGTGGTTCGGGTAATAAAGGCGTCCAAATTACTTTGGAGCTCGCTATTAGTAAAGCTATTATTACACTCTGGAATAAACTCGTCAATATAATTTAGCTGGGAAACATATACGCTTGAAAAAGTATTAAAAGAGACTTATCTGGTGCGTGAAAACTAGAGGTCACGGCTTAAAAATTGGGGGATGAAAAGATCTTGAAAAATATCATAATGAAGTTGGAAAATTATATCGGACCGTATATTGGTTAATACTTCATTATATATTCATTCACAACAGAATTAGAAACTAAATTTAAATTAACTAACCTATCGTTCGAAACGCTGTGGGGTAATTATAGAGTATTATCAATTTTTATAATTCAGAAAAACAGTCAACGGTCGGGCCGTGCCTCAAAGCTCTGTATTTCATACTTTTAAGTAACTTATGATCTCTAGTAGATCCTAATCGTAAATCTCTTAACTTTATTTTATAAGCAATAAACAATGATCTGAAAGAATTATTAGGTGTAGGGTTCCGTAGTCATACCGTGAATAGCCATTTAAGATTGAATAGAAATGATCAGCCTTCAAAATTGTTTTCTGGCTAGGGTTTTACTAGGTGAAAATTGGTTCTAAGAAGAAAGATAGCTAGCCTTTCAAAAAATTCTTTTCGTCGGATCCTCAACGAAAAGAAACACCCTTTTTAATTTACTAGATGAAGAGGACGGCATTAGAAAGTAATTTTGAATAAATTACCGATAAAATTTGATAAAGCCGAGAAGCTCTCGTACCTTTAACACAGATATAAAAGCCGCACACTCTTAGACGTTGCAACTTTGTCGATTCGATTGGTCGAAGTAACAGTAGTATTGCGTAGTCAAGTGGTACATGTATTTTTCTAGGTTTGGCAGACCGCTAGCTGGTTCACGCAGTAATTTGTATGGTTAATTGCTTGGCTCGTGACCTAGTGTGAAGTGGGCGCATGCTATACTTAACTTAAAGCTAATAAAATGGGCTTATACAAAACAATACACTCAACTTGCAGTTAGTACAGTCAACTTTACTGTAATTAAAGTTGACTTATTACATTGCAATTACTACTATTCTAACACTAGCGGTTTTTTAGGTTGTATGTTTACGCTAGTGTAGGTGACTAATCTTTTCCGGTAAGCATTCAACTGCGACCTCGTTAACTCGCTTAACCCCTATTAATTCCAGTTGACTTTTCCATCAAATTTCACCTATTTGCGCTTGAATTGACTCCAACTGCCGTTGATTTTACCTACAGCTACGAGGTTCGAGTTTATTCATTCCCACAAAACGTTTTTCTACTTTAAGCTTATACAAATTTTCAATTTAACCGTGTCAGTTAAACAATTTATCATCGTTAATTCCTTAATAATCTTTCAGTTTATTAGTATTTCCTTAACCAAAGTTACGTTATTTATCCTTACCGGGTGGCCTATTAACGTAGCTCTCTATACTTATAGATAGCTTATTACTGTCCATAAATCTTTTAAAGACCTTTTTCGGCAATACCTTCGTTATAACGTTAACAGGGTTATCTTTCCCATTAATTCACCGGAACTCCTCGATTTACCTTCCTTGGTAGGCTTCGCGAAGTGTCATTACGTTAATTATTAGGTGTTATTCATTAGTAGTTCTAAAATTCGAAAGGTATTTAAACAGGCTTTTCGAGTCGGTATAAATTACCACCGTAATAAGTGGAATCTTTAACTACTAGGTAATAACGTTAAAGTTCTCCCGCAATACTATGACTATATGAAATCTTACCATTATACTGCAAACCTTTAAATCTAATACGTGTCGTATAATCCTTTAATATTTGATCAAAGTTTAATAAATTAGGTTTCCAAAAAATATTAAACTAGTTCTTTCGCTTATATTCATGAACGAGGGTTATTGGAAATTTCATTCGTAAAGATAAATCGGTGTTATTTGTCAAGACGCCTTCGTAAAGATTATTAAATTGACTCTCGATAAGTCGATTGTGATCATATTAATTCCTCGGTTCAAGTTTCGTATCTACAACTTAAACCTTTTATTTAATCAGTGAAAGGTTTTTTTTATTATATATTGTATTTATGCCGTAATAAGTAGGTTATAAAAGTCATCCAGTTGATGTAAGGTGGAAATATAGTCGCAATAGACACGCTATTTCAAGTATCGTTAAATCTTGGCAACGTTATTCTTATCGATTTTAATTCAATAAAAATTTTAGCGCTTTTATCGAAAGTTGAGGCCAGTGTTAATACTTAATATACGGATTGACAATCTATTAAAATGAAGCTGATTACCCTCCGTTAACATCTTAACCAGCTCATAGTTTCAGAACTTAGAGTTTTTGATTGCCCACTATACCGATACCATAAAGCCAGCCGTTTTAACGCAAAAGATATCGTTAATTTACATAACCATTAGGCTGAAGTCCTTTTCTTACGTCACTAGTAAACACGGGTTATATGTTAAAGATTTTATACTTAATATTAACTTAAATTAGGATTGGTAGGCTCAAAACCAATGGAAGTTTGCTTCAGATGGTCCTTATATTTGATTGATACATCGTATCCCCTTTCTCGAAAGGTAAATAAAAGGTAGTTCCTATATCAACTTTAGTAAAAACGATCCGTCATAAATCGGTTGCTAACTGCGTATACGCTACCGTTATATCTCGGTTAATAGACGTAAGATTGCCTTTAATTTCAACTAGTAACATTCTTATTGAAACAACTAGTAAGCGTTAGCTAATCCTTAAAATAGCTAGCAACTACGTAAGAATTTTTATTATATTTTTATTACCGTATCCTTAAGCAATTAAACGTGACCTTTTGTACGGCCTCTCCCTAGTTTTACCTTTAACTTTTTAGATAATCTTAAACTTAAAGATCGTAATATTTGTGGTTTAAAGATTAAATTTGGCTTTCTATACGAATTATATGATTCCTAGGGTAATAGGTCGTTAAGCTTGACTCTATGGCTTTTGAAAAGGATTTACCGAAAGTTTTAATCATAATTTACGCTCTAAGTTTCAATATTAATTCTTTGTTATCCTTTTTCTTTTCTTACTTAGTTAAACAGTATTATAGGTACGGCTTGGTATAAACTCCTCCTCTTTCATATCCTTTTTCTTCGGCGGTCTTCCGCACTAGCGGCGTTCTATCAGCTTGTCGATTATAGGTGGAGGAGGTTCTTATCAGCTTGATCGCTTAGCTTGAGGATTTTTAACGCTAGTTACCCTAATATAGGGCTTAATTTAAGTAATATAGGACATTATAAGGCCGTTAGCAATTTTAACAACTACTTTAAAGTTAGCGATACTTAAGGTTTTATATAGTCCTTTTTACTTGCCCGACTTCCGTCACACGAGGACTTTATTTTATAATAGAAAATTAAATACGTTGACAATCGTGGGGCCGTTCGTAGTATTAAGGGCGTTATTAACTTAGCGGCTTGCCGATTCCTTCTGTAGTTCCTTTAGTACTTTTATATAGGCTATAATCTGTTTCTAGTTACTTGTTAATGATGGATATTTACTAGTTAGGCGCCAATACGCTCTAAAAACCAATAGCATTAACATTAGGCCATTAAATCCTACATTATCATCTAGGCCCTTTACCGCTATTGAAAGGAATGCTTCTGAATCTGTGAAGCTTCTAATCTACAGCATAAGTATATTGTACGCTTGGCGGAATATTATATATACCATTTCGATCCTCACAATACTTTATTGAGCTTTTATAGGTATCTATTTATACTAGATCCCCATTATTTGCGTATCTTCCTCCAGTTCCGCCACCGAAAAATTGGTGTTAGTATCGTAGACTACGAAATTAGTAGGCCTAGATACGTGTCAATTTATATCATTTTAGCGTTTTTCACGTATCATCTACTAACAAGGACTTTAAAAACTTAACTTTGTAAAATAATGATATTGATTGAACGACGTGAAAAACAGGCTTATTATCCAAGTAAAGTAAATTAATAAAAACATTACAGTTAAATTCCTCATCTTATTTCAATGTAAATTCAAATTTTTGATGGACTTGGGCATATATTTCATTAATTTTGTAAAGATTTTAGATAACTTTTAGATAAGAGTATTTCATATTTTTATGACTTACGAACTTTAGGATTTTGTAGAGCCTATTAACGGTTATGAAGTTAAAACGCTTCTTCAATTAGCATATTCTTTTTATCTTCGTTGGGTTTAATACCACTGCTTTTGGGAATTAAAGATAAAACCATAGGTACCCATATTTAAATGCGATGGGAAACCTTTAGCTGTTTTTAACCAGTTTGTCGGCGTTAACGTTAACGTTAACGCCGAGGGTCTTTATATTCTCCAATTTAAGAATAAAATGGGTAAAGGACTTGAACGTGTGAAACGTAATCGATTTAACAACAGTTTAAATTACCGTTATCTCTAGTGATCATAATTGCTCGCCTAGTACGAATCAAACTTTTACTTTATCAGTATTGTAACAATTAAGTTTAATGGTTATAGTAATTTCCCTTCGTAATACTAAGTACTTTATTTCTCTTGTGTCTCGCGTAATATTTTCAAACGTGTTGTTCTCGTAATAATCGCCAAATTTAAAGATTTGTAAAGGTTTAGGGGCTTGTTTAAAGCAAAGGTAGGGGTTTTTACTTCTTAGACGGTTTAAAAAGGCATCGTCGGTTAGTTACTAAGCCGTATCGAAGGCTATATCTTTACATTACTTAATTTATTTACGGGTGTTTTTGTTATTAATTACCTAGTCGCCTTTAAAGTCTTTGATTTAATCCAAGTAATTCTCTTTAAAAGTATTAAGGTATTTGATATAGTATATTACCTTTTTTCTTTTTACTTTTAGAGGAATGTTGGCAAGGTCACGAATAGCTAGACTTTCGAGAAATTTAACATATTCTTCCATTATTACGACGATAGTTCTTACGGTTAACAGTTCCTCTTGACTCTTATTGGTGTTATTGTGGTTATATCCTTTAGTTTGAGGTCTTTGAACCTGATTTTAAGCGTTAGAGGCGTCTATAACCATACGTAGAATCGATGTAATTAACCACCGTAGGGTTTTTTTCATCTACGTTAGGGAAGTTGCTAGTTTGGGGTATATTCTAAACGAGTTTGGTATATGCGATATTATAGATATAAACGAGGAGTGTATCTGCTTAAAAAAGTCTTTGCATGTGGTGTCTGAGCGTTGTGGAGTGTATTCCAACTTATTAACACCCGTAACAACTGCTCCTACCTGTTCGCGAAATATGGATTCGCTAACGTGGGCTTTCCTCATTATTTACTGGCACAATATTAACATGTTAAATATTTAATTTGGAATTTTTATTGGTATTTCCTCTTATTCCTTTTCGCTATTATCTTAGTTTATCTTGTAGTGGCCGTGTTTATATAGTATTAAGCAAAGTAAAAGTCGCATTCAAAGTGGCTTTTTATATTATCGTAAACTTTACGAAAGGTGTTTCTCTGGTTAGGAAGGTTAGGTAATAATTCTTTACGTATCTTATGAGGATCTTAGGGAATAGTGAATGAAAACCAGAAGGGGGTACACTTATTTACTTACAGATATTTAAAAAGAATATCTTTTTTATGTCTAAAAAGTTATAGGGATTCCCGTTATACTTCTCTGTATTGTTCCAGACTTTAGCGAAGTCCGTAAAGAGTTTATAATTGATATTAATCATTTTCACAGGTTTTGTGTATAGGTCGCGATAGTCATCCTAGTCTTCATTAGAGTTTTTAGCAATTTAAGCTTTAGAGCCTTCGAATCGCAGTGTTAAGGGTAACTTCTAATCGTTTAGTTTAAGGGGTAAAGTCTTATGACAAGACCTATAATAGATTTGCGCATATAGGCAAACCTATCATGGGAAGGTTTTTAAGGAGCTTGGCGATTTTAATTAAAGAACTGGGGGGGGATAGGGACTTGACGGTTTTATGGGAGATAATGATCTTATTTAATTAACTGTTCAAAGGCTTTAACGTCAATTCTTTTATTCTAGATGACAGTTGTTACATTACGTGCCCTGGAGATACTAAAGCTATACTTCGTATAATTAATTCAAGGTATTAAGTTTTCGGGTAAATTAATATGCTTATTATCGTTAGCACGTAAAAAGGCTTAATTAAGCTGAGGGTAAAGGTGAGTTCTTTTAAAACATATGTAGCGGCGTTAAGGTTTTTTAATACTATTTCTTTTAAGGTGTATATCTTAGGGTTTTTTTATTTAAGTTGGGCCAGTTTAAAGAGAGTTTTTTCCGGTTTGGTAAAGCTCTTTGCTGGTAAGTAAATCCCTCATAGTTTAAGTTTTGACTTTAAATTCGACTTGACACCCTTGTAAATCTTTTTTACAGGTTATTATTTCATTCGTTAAAAACTTTCGATATTTACGAAGAGTGCGGTTACCGTAGTCAAGTTCTTTTCCGTGGTTTTTTTCAACGATAGCGTGGCTGACAAAGTTAACCAAGTGCTGTTGGGTTAAGTCTTCGTCGATATCTGGCCTTCAAGGATCTTTATCGCATTATTTAAAAAAAAAGGATTCGAGAGCTTTAATTCCTTTTTATACTTTTTGAGTAGGTGTTATATTAAAGTTTTGACTTGCGTAAGGTCTAGTGGGTTTGGGACTTAGTAATTAGGCATGAAGTCGCGTTAGAACTTAGTGACTGGGTGTAAGGTTACACGATGTGGCTTTTTCGGCAAAACTTGGCGATTCTCGGTATTTTCGTTTAAGGTAGCAAATTTATCAATTAAATCAGCGTAAAAAAAGTGAAAAATTGGTATTTAGGTAAAAGTTTAGTATAAGGGATAGGGTCGAAAGTTGTTTATTTTTATTGTTTGGCTGTAAAACTAAGTCGTTTATGCGGTAGTGGTATCTATAGTAGTATTAAATTAGCCGTTTGTCAACTTGATTAACTTGAAGACTCTTAATAGTTAATCTTAACGTTTTTAAACAAGATCCATGACGATTTCTTAGTGTTTTTAATAGTGATACTATCGTTACCTTGAGACTGTTTTAAAGTCTGGCGCAGCTTAAAGATCTTCTTTATGTACTTCCTTAAAGACTAACACAGTAGTAAAGGCCATTTATAAAAATCTTTGCTTTATCCTAACAGCTGTTGTTGACGTAGAGAGTAACTGGAAAGTAGATTTTTCTTTTACTTAGCTTATTTATACTTAACCTAATAAGCACTGATCAGCGTTAGTAGGGCTTAAGACGTTGTAACATTATCGATTCGATTGATCGAAGTAATAGTAGTATTATATAATCAAGAAATGAATGTATTATTTTAGATCTGGCAAACCGCTGGCCGGTTTGCGCAGTAATTTATATGGTGAATTTCTTGGCCCATGCCCTAGTGTAAAGTGAGCGTATACTGTATTTTACCTACAGCCAATGCAGTAGGCTCACAAAAAACAATACACTCAACTTTCAGTCGGTATAGTCAACTTTACTGTAAGTAGAGTTGACTTACTGCATTTAAATTACTACTATTCCAACACGCGATATATTACTTTAAAATTGTTTCAGTTGTTGTTACTGTTATCGTTATTGTAAACATGATATATTCTTTTGTATCGATTTTTATAAAGGTTTTTCAATGTAGAAAAACATTATAAAAGTAATCTTTTTCGTGCAAAGAAACGTTCTATTTTTATGCAATTAATGTAATGTCGTACCTTTTCATGACGAAAAACGTAATTTCACGTCGGAAAACTTAATCGGCTAGTCGAAGAGTTTGCGTTTGTTTTATCAACAGTTATAGTTATTGGGTAAACTATTTATATTATAGTGGGAGTCGAAGGAATCCGGGTTGTTATTATCAGGTAAATTAATGCGATTTTTAGTAGATAGCAGCATGGTAGTTAAGTTTTTTCTGTGTAACGTAAGTATGGAACTTCTTTAAAGGGAGGGTTATTTGGTAAACGTAAGCGTATCGGTAATTAATTTAAATCGTTGGATTATGTTGATTAATATAGCTATTACGCCAGTATTTCGTAGTTCTATACATGAAATATACTCGCGAGTAATTTAATCTCATTGAACAAACCCCCTATATAAGATTTCGGTAAATCTTTCATATTAGGCAATTAAATAGTCTTGTTGCATTGTTAAGGCGTTTTGGAGTTGGTTATTTACACACGCGTCGAGGAATTGCTTTAAAGAATAAGGGTTTAGGCTTGAAATGTTGAAAGATATAACTTGAGGTTACAACATTCATGAACAATTAATATACTGTCGGGAAAAAATCTCGAGAATTATATGTCAAGGGACTAATCCAGAACTGTGGTTTAAGGCGGTCGAATACTATTTATAATCCTCGACATAAAAAAAGAGAGAGAAACCTGTGGTAATGAACTGTTATGGAGTTACATAAAAGGGGGTAGTTTAGTTACGCGACAGGTATAATGGTACGCTCGGAAACAGCTCCACAACATCGCAGCAACGTAGCAACCACCAGGGATACAAATCTAGTGACCAATAGCCCAGAACCAGCCTGTAACACTTCGTTCTCTTTCAAAACAATCAAATTCAACTTCTAATTTCAGTTGGTTTTACTTTATCATTTTACTAGTAAGATAAATAGTATTTTTTATCTACCCAACATTGAAGGTCCTATCAACAGGCTTTGAAATCGTGAAGTAATATGTTATTCATGATTTGAAATTATATAATTTCAAATTTATAAAATTTTGAGCTGAAGATCAATGCTTAGACTTCAATGGATCGGTAATCCATATATATGGTGGTGAAGATATTAATGCCAGATAATTTAGTTGTATGTAAACGGAGTTAAAGAATAGCTTGTCAAATATACCTAAATCTGTTGTCGTTAAGGATTAGAAATAAGTTAAGGGACACGTTTGTAGTAGCTATGTCGTAAGTTTGTATTATCTGAGAGAATCTTACGATATATTAATTACAATATATGTTCAAAATTCGATTCATATTATTTATTATTATTTGAATCAACTTTTTCAATTTCTGATAAATAATTTCAATCGAAGAATTCATACCGTTTTTATCTATTTATTTATTAAAAATTTAATGATTTTTATAACAGTTGTTTGCTACCAATGACACCTATAAACAGTCATGAATCAGATTCCTCGCAATCATTATAAAATTAAGTAAATACAAATACAAATCATTTGTTTCTAACAATAAAATCATTTATTGAACCCGTTTTGAATATAAACGGTTCCTCGAAGCAACCGCACTTTGAAAGTTTCCATCATAATAGCAGGCTTTAATATAGGTATTTTCACGTGAGCAACCATTTGCGTCGTAATAAACCGATTGAAGATTCTACAGATTTCAATTGTTTTTTATAACGACTTGCGCACAGTGTTTAAATGACTTTTGAGCCTTATAATAACTATTTAGAAACGCTTGATAATCAACGTGATAACTGTTTTGAAAGCATAGAAAGTTAGGGTAATATAGAATTCATATATATCGATCGTAAGAATAAATTTATTGATACTATAAAAGAATACATTAAATGAAACCTTCGAAAAGTGTATAAAAATTAATAAACTAACGATTTGAATGAAAAGCTACGCAGTTGGATTACCTTGAAAAACTAAAATATGCCACAATGAACAAAAAGGTATATAAAAAGGATTTAGCAAATGAGAAGACTCTTTGGTTAATTGTATTGGCTTTATTGATTTATATAGTCATGATATTATGTTAATAAGTGTTATTAAACTTGTTTTCTAGTTTACAAGCGATAAGCTATACAAATTCTATATTAAAATGTATAAGAAAAAAATAGTGACGCATTTTCGTTATTAATTAATTGTATTACAAAGTATATTAGCATCCTAAAACAAAAAGCACTATTATTAAGACAATGATTTATTGGAATAACTCTATGCTAATTGTCGAGTGTCGATAAACCCAAAACAAGGGCCAAACTTTAGCTCCCAATAATTAGTATATGTTTGGCTTAATAGCTTTCCCAATTTAAATTATACCTCCATTACTTGAATTTGTTGTGCCATTTGCTACTTCGATAACGATGTGGATCGACAACTTGTTGCAACAACTTAAATTTTATAGGCACGGTCTACTAAAAATCCCCGAATTTACCAAGTCAAATCTTTACTTTATCATATCCTAACAATAAAGAACCTGTTAATTTATTGGGCAGCTCAATTCCAGAAAAAAAAAAGTTTCATAAGCGTTAGGAAAAGGATGAATAATCGAAGTAAACGTAACCAATGCGGTTCGAGGAATTAATATTTACGCAATTAAATGTTGAATCAATGATTATTATTATTATGATAGAGGTACTACGGCATAAAAATTGAAAAACACAATTATACAAAACTATAGAACCTCGTCAAATCGTCATTACCGAAACAGATAAACCTATACATACAATATTATAAAATTTTATGCTATTAAACATTACCAAAGAGGATAACTTGCAGGAAAACACCTTTATTACCGCGATGCAAAAAATTAGAACATGTTATTAAAAATTTCCAGAACAATTATTTAAGTCCACCACTTTAACTAATTCAAGTATTAAACGTTAATTACAAATTCTTTATAAACCTCGGCAAATATTATGTCAATAAAAACGTATAATGGAAAATCTTATAATTCTTCAATGGCCGAAGTAATATTTTTTTCCATGTTTGTTAAATGATGAAGGTTGGAGTATGAAATTTACACCTATCTTTTCAAATCAAAATCATTATGATTTCAATTAAAAAATCATCTACTAGAACTGTAAATCAATCAACGTACTTTTTGCATAATTTTCAATGAAAACGTCCCTTCAAACACGATGTTCATTTTGTATAATATCTTATACACCAGGTAATAATACATATAAAAACCACAAAGATTGAAGAAAAGCAGTAAAAAATAATATATATAATCAAGGAAATGATTCACAAGTTAAAACTCTATTAGAAAGAAATAGACAAGGTCTATATTAAGGAAATCTTATTACATCAACAGCCTTGAACGGAGTTTACAGGTGACATCTTATTTCAATAAGCTTTATGATTCCTCCATTACAATTGAAAGGGATATTTTGACTCATTAACGTTATCTTCTACAACTTCAAAAACTTATAGGTCAAGATAAATTATCATTTTTCATCTAGCCTAGAATTGAACCGATTGAAACAATAAAAATCTTCCAAATGTGTATTACATCAACCGAAAATACAGCTATTTCAAATTGAATCCTTTGGGGAAGAGCCTTTAATTAAAGATTATATTGGAAAAACAAACAAAAAATAGATATGCACCACTTCTTCTCAACTAATACAGAGGATATAAGAAATATCATAATATAATAGTAATGAAATATACTAAATCTAGGTGGAATTGAATTGTCAATACAACCATCATACTATCGTTCTACATTTCAAGTTAAATATAATATTTTATGATGAATAGAATGTTATTTTCAATGAGGATTACTTAAACCATACTGTAAATTGGAAAAGTAACAATGTTTTATGTGGTGAAGATAAAACATGAAATAATACGTCTTATGAATATATTAGTTTTCAAGAATACTAAAAACTAACACATTATATACGTCTGTATGGAATAATTTCCAAACCCAACATAATCAATAAATGAGTCCCCGCAATTTTTTATATAATTTACCTTCGCAATCGTTGCGCAAAATATACGGTATGAAAAATCATACGAAATATTAGGGTAATATGATACATAATAAAAGATGATTCGTAATTTATGGCATTATGATATAAAAATACTGTCATTACGAAACTTATCTATTAAAACCTTGGTAGATCCAAAGTAATTCTAACTTAAGGAAATAACCGTTTTAGTTTCATTCAAATATAGTAAAAATTATCGTAAAACGTATTAACATTCATATTTTGAAAACAAACACCCCGTTGCCACATCTGGTCAAAAATATGAACATTATTAAAGTTAACTTTAGCGTTAATATTAACGAATTAATCAAATATAGTTAATGATAACCCTTTATTTACAATTGAGAATTCCTTTTCTTTCATAGTTACACACTAAAAACAATGGTACTAAACATAATAAAGTCTAGATAACATTCATTATACCGACTTTGGAACTATATATATGTTAATGAATTATACAAAATACTAAACACTACAAAACATGGAGATACGGAATACTCCGCGTTTAAAACCATTAAAAACTTTATTATTATTGCCAAATGAACACTAAAACACCCCAAAAATTCAGGGTTTATCCTATAGTTATACAAGGAATTTTGTTGTAAAATATTATCCAACATTTTTCAGTGAGATAACAAGTCAATTTTTCATGCTGTAAAATTGGCAATCTCGTTCCACAACAACAAAGTTTTTGAATCAATAACAGTAAGGAACACTTAGCACAATTTATGGATATTATGGATCAACAAGAATGTTAAACCGCTAAACATTATTCTTTACAGTAATGTGACGAAATTTACGATACAAAGGTTACAAAATAATATCAAATAAGGGAAATTTTAGTATAAAAAAATACCTATTACAACATATTAAATATTCGAAAAGTTAAGCAGATATATATGCTATATAATAGGGCGTATAAAATCCTCATCTCTATAATAGGTAGTTCTATAATGTTATAAGCTCGTCTATAAATAGCGTTAAAAGGCCTAAACAATAGCTTCAAACTCAATAGAATAATGATAAGCCTATTGGTTCTTAAAGAATATTCTCTTTCAATAAATAAATTTACTCCATCCAAAACCACTTAACAAAGGTTACGATTTAAGATGAAGCTTTGTATCGGTAAGGTCTCTATTATACTAGGAACGTTGGAAGAGTAATTATAAAAATTGGTGTTTGTATTGAACTAGAAAGTAAGACAAAAAGGAGAAGAGTCATTCTAACAGTGCATGCCTCGGGTGAGAGCTTATAATCTCTTACTTAGATCGTGGTACTCTACCACACACTTTGATAATCTCTTTTCTAGGCAGTGGCACTTTACCGTACACTTTGCCAATGCTACTTTTAGGCAGTAGCACGCTATCATACACTTTGCAAAAGTGAGACCTACAGCTTGACAAGTTATTATATACTTTGCAAAAGTATACTTTGCAATGTGATACACTAATATATAACCATTAAGATGGTTCCTACGTATACTAACTATAGTAATATATAATAATATCCATATAGATAATCTTTTTTATATTTTTATATTGCTCGTATCTATAGTTTAGTAATGATAGTAGTTTATATTGGGGTCCATATCCATAATTTAGTAATGATATTGCTGTATAATATCAGGTTTTAACTTAGAAATAACAGTAGTTTGTAATATCAATTGAGGTAAAAAAAATCTTTTTGTATTTAAAAAAAACAGGCGTTACAGTTTAGGTTATATGACCCTTTTAGTCGCGTTTTTAAAGGTAGTAGTAGTGGCTCTCGCTGCGAATACATCATCCAAGGCGCTTGGCATAGGTAGGAGCGCTTTGACTATGCTTTCCTAAGCGCTCTATTTTTGAAGTAACGCCTTGAATATTATTATTGGAGAATTTTAGCCCTTTTCCCTTTTAAAAAAGAGCTGTAATTGGAGGTTGTAGCTTTATTTCCCCTTATAGCAGCGCACCAGAATATGCGTATGACCTTTTTATTTCTTAAAGTTGTGTAACCAAAATCATATCCAGCCCATCCTCTTCCTGAATTCCTGTATCGAAATTAATATTTAGCCTTTCCCTTTCCCACAGTCGCAGCCCGGATAATGTATCTGGCCGTTCCTCTTTTTAAAGGTGCAGCCTAGACTATATATCCAGATCCTTTTCCTTTTAAAGTTGAGTAGATTGTATATCTAGGCCTTGCCTTTTTCGAAGTTAAGTGCTAAATATTTTATTTGAGTCTTTTTGTTAAAGACGCGTTTAAGAATATTAATTTAGCCTTTCCTTTTTTTAAGGTCGCGGCTTGAATAGTATATCTAACCTATTTTTTTCTTAAAACCGGGAGCTTGAAAATGTATACGGTCCTCCCTCTTTTTAAAGTCGCGGCCTAAATGATATACTCAGCTCTTTCACCTTTTGAAGGTTCGTGTCGTAATACGTAATTGGCATTTTTCTTTGGGAAGTCGCGTATTATTTAGCCCTTATAACATCTTTTGATAAGTATAAAAGTTTTTTTGTAGCCACTCCTTCTTTAAAAATTCAAGTGGATTTTATGATACGACCAGTTTGAAGAAAAAAATATAATATATTAATTAAAAGTAAATCAAATATAATAAAGCGTGTAAGATAAGACGTTTAACGTTTGTTAACGTTGACTGGGTTTAAAAATAATTTAAATAAGGTGTAATTACAAGCACAAACGTTGCATTAGCTAAGTCTCTAATAAACCTAAACGTAGTAAGTAATAAACTTAAATAAGTAGTGTAACGCGAAGGATAGAAAGCGAATGGGGTAGTGGGAACGGAGGGAAAAAGGATGTAGAACGGTGTGTCTATGTATGTAAAAGTTAATGTGGTATGTAAGGTTTGGTATACGCGTTCGGCTTACGGTATGCGTTTGGTGAGCGGTTTGGATGTCGTTTTTTGGCTGCTTTTAAGGTATGTAAGCGGTTTGGATACTGCGTTTTAGCCGCTTCCGAAGTTTGAAAGCGGTTTGGATATAACGTTTAAATCGAATACATCTTAACGAAATGTTCCGAAACTTGTTGGTTTTGGCTTACGTGGTCTGATACATAATAGAAATCTTGTCAAAAAGTGTCTGGGTATGTCTAAAACGCCAAAAAGAGTTAACAGATAGCGTAACGAAGCTTTTGGTAAAGAGAGTATTAATTGAGTTGATGATATCGTATTGAACTTGTCCTTTTTAAAGTTTTTTCAGACTTTATAGTTCTTTTATGCTTTGGGTTTTAAGGGCGTTCACGCGTATTTCTATACTCCTGTATAGTTTTTATAGGTTATAATGTCAATTTACGTATAATTAAGACCTTTATATCATCCCGCTATAGGTATTCAACTTAGGTTTGTCTTTTTTTCCTAGGATATTTTTTGTCAACCGAGTTGACTACTGATCATAGTTGATAAGGTCTTTATTATATTCGGTACTTTAGGAGAGTAAACATAAATATTGGTATTTTTATTAAAGTAAATAGTGAGATAAAAAGGATAAGAGGCATTCGGAGAGTGTAAGCCTCAGGTAACAGCTTATAAGCTTTTATTCAGAGCGTGGAACTTTATCATTCACTTTGCAAATCTCCCTTCTAGGTAGTGGTACTCTACCATTCACTTTGCTAATACTACTTCTAGGCAGTGGCACGCTATTATACACTTTGCAAGAGTGTAACCTACAGCGTGATACGGTATCATATACTCGGCGAGAATGCACCTTGTAGCGTAATGCACTATCATGTAACCTAAAAGATGGTCCCTTCGTATACAATTTACAGTAATATATAATAATATCAACACTTTGAAAGAGATACGAATATAATCCTCAACATGTGAAATTCACAATACTTTAAATACCACAGATAATATATCAACAATAAATGTCTTATCTCAGCTATTATGAAGTGAAATTCTCGTATATCAGTAACCAAGAAAATTTTATGATCCATTTAAATTTTGAAATACTGCAAATCTAGAAGTTATAATTGAAACGGAAAATAATTTCTTAAATTTTCGCATAACTCAAATCAAACCATTTCTATAGGTACTTATTAAACAAAATCTTCAAATCGAACAAATTAATAAATAGAGCTCACTCATGTAAATTATAAACAAACCAATAAAATAATTGCTTGGTGGGAAACTGCATAGAAGAAACGATTACCAAGAAAATAATAGAAATAACAAACCTAAACAAGTATAAACGACGGCTTCATTTAGCTGTAATGAAACAAGGGTAAGAAATTATCTATGAAAATCCATTTGGAAAAATTATCAAACCCCTGGGAAAACAGTTTAGAAGACCGATAAGAGTAGAAATCAATAAAATATTAACACAAAAATGCATGTTATTTATGACTTGGATAGACTTTAATTTGGATAATGTTACTATTGCAAGATCAAACATAATATACAAAGTCAAAAGTAACAAAATGAAACAAATTTATAAGAACTATAGATTGATAGTTCAAATAAACAATAATAGAAACAACAACCGAATCCTCACTAAGTGTCTAACGATTCAGAAAATCATCTAACGACTTATAAACGTTTTGGTAACAAATATAGTAACTGATATTCACGATAATTTCACATTTAATTACCGTAATATTAGCAAAACTAATATAATCTTTAATGTTATCTTTAAAAAGATTATATTACTAGAATATTCCACATAACTTTGCGAAAAATACACATTGAAAACAGTGATAAAATACCTTCAACAACTTTACAAATTGGTTGAGTTTGAGGAATAAAACACACCTTTCAGCTCAATTAGGTATAAAATACTTAACTTACAACTCATATTTTCTAATAACATAACATAATAATCTCTATATGGTTAATTTGCAAACTAACAATATAATTTTTGTTAAAATGATTCTCTTTATAGGAAAACGCAAAGTTTTAATAAAGATAGACGTTTAAAAACTATAAGTCACCTCAGCCACTATCGAGAAACCAGTATTTCAACCGTAATTTATGGTTCAACAGTCTTTATAATGGTAAGAAGACTAGTACAAAATACTTTGATTATTTTCGAAAAGAATGAAAAATATTTTGACTGAGCTTAATCAAATAAAGTTGCTAAAACTCAGCAATATTGCGAATAACGCGCTTATATAAACAATATCGTAGGTTTGTATCATATGGTGGGATTATATTGTCTATCAAGTGCGGAAAAAACATAAAACTCAACTAATAGGAACTATAATTGCTTAGAAAATGTAATATCTCTTGAAAAGGTTTATAAAAGTAATGAAATAAAATACAAAAAATAAATCCATAGGGAAAATAACACTACTACTATTATAATATGAACAAAAATAAAACCAAAATTGAATATATGTATAAATAATGACAAATTAATCATTGAAATTGAACATTGTTTAGGAAAACCGTTTAACAAGGACAAAATAGGTAACGATGATCAAAATAGTAAATTAGGAGACTTGAAGAAACTTAAGAATTACTAGGTTAATAGTAACTTGAATTGTTGCAAAAATTAAAGTGTATCGAAGGATTAAATTGTAAAATTTGAAGTAATTATGAATGGAAACTCTATAAAAACAGTATAATAAAAAAGAAGAAACCAATTTTGTAACCTAATAATTATACTATAAAATAAACATAAATCATAGAACAAAAAGTTCCAAATATTATTATATAGTGAATATCAATAGCTTACAAATAAATGAAGTAATAACTTATTTATAATGAAAAACAAAGTAAATTTCAGTCCGTATAAATTAAGGTATAAATCGGCTAACAACTCACACCACCTATAGTTTTATATCGACTACTTAAATAATATAATACCAGTGTTACTTTAACCACGGTTCGAATTGACATACATTGCATCGCCTAAAGATCTACCACGAATTACCGAGTTACCTCCCTATATTATATTACGTCTAAAATTCAAAATCTCTCACGTACATATATCCTAATAAGTATTACCAGAAGAGCTTTATTTCAGTTTACAGCAACAAATTCTTCCTCTATACATATAAATTTCAATCGCTTTGTACCTAAAAGCCTCAACCGTATTATGCAAGAAAGCGTAAGTTGCATTATATATATGAACTTAAATCGCTTCATGTGTAGAAACTAAAATTGCTTTGCGCCTGAAAATTGAAGTTTTGGAATAAGGTTCCACAATACGACGACCTCCATAATGCAAATTCCTTAATATTTGAACATTCTACTTGAAAATGGTAGCGGTATTCAAAGCTGATGGCTTTGAAGAAAATTATATGTTGCAAAGTGTACTAATGATAATTTTTCAACTTGAGTAACTGGAACCGAAAAAGAAATCAACCATATTAATTCGATACACATTAACAAATATGTTTAGTTATATGTACACTGCTATGTTATCTATGTATAAAGGGTTTTTTTCATATAGTAAACAATATGATTTGCGATTGATTCTCATTTCAAATAATTGTAAGTAAATCAACTGCAATTAAAACTGAGTTATTCCGCAAAAAAATCGTTTAAACAAATAAATTCAAAATGTTTATTGGAATTCGATGTAAAGAAAGTAAGAGGATGAGAAACTTGTGATGATTACTAAGTGAAATCGTTGTCGTTCATTGTTTTAATACCTTTTTCTCTTATAGTATCGTAGAAGTTAAAATATTGAATATTGATCAAATTTTACACAGCTAAATTTTTGTAACTAAAGAAGTTTAATATGTTTTTTATTGTTTTGAAGCAAGGAATCAAACCTGTTGAATAAATTAAAATAGCTTTGGACAAGAGAGAAGTGGATTAAAGAGTTTATTAAGTCAAAGTAAAAAGTTATAATTAGTAATAATATTGTGTTCAAATGCTTCGTACCAACTTGGTTATAGATAGTTTAATTGTTGATAGTTAGGTATATATAATTCAAAGGTTTAACGTATAGAAGTTATTGTAAAAGGAAGATCTAGTGTATTACATTGATTGAAATCGGCGGTAAAACTGTGAGAAAATAAAGGTAGACGGTTAATTAAATGAAAGTATAAGTTAAAAATCAATATGTAATGGATTAAAGCTATACATTTAACCATTACATTATATTAAAGTAGAATATTCAATCGTTCCTCGCAATTCAATCATATCCAACCATAAGTATAACTGAAATCCAAAACCCGTAATACAGTAGTAATACTGGAGTTTTATTATTTGGTAACAACTTAATTTTTAACAGCTTACGTTTTTAGCGGTTTAATACTTATTACTTACGAGGTTTAATATGTCTACTATTGCTACGTAGAGGTGATTGAACATGTTTAATTGATTGAAAAAGACGGTAAAATTGCCTGAAGTCAAATTACAGAATTGTTGGTAGTGCCTTAGATCGTTGCAAGGTTGTCGATTCGAATCGTGGTCGAAGTAACAGCAGTATTGCATTGGTCAATTGGTGGATGTATTATTCTAGGTTTGCCAGACCGCTAGCCGGTCTGCACTGTAACTTGTTTGGCCAATTGCTTGGCCCGTGCCCTAGAGTGAAGTGCAGCATACTGCACTCGACTTACACCCAATGCAGTAAGTCTACACGAACAATACACTCAACTTGCAGTCAGTATAGTCAACTTTACTGTAAGTAAAGTTGACCTACTGCACTGCACGTAGTACTATTCCAACAAGAATGGATTAAATAAGGGTAAGGGGCAGTAATTAGGTATAATTAACAGAAGTTAAATGGATTGACACACAATCAAATATATTGAGAGACAAGTATGTTATGATTAGCGTTATATATTAGTCAACTGTTTATTGGTATATTTATGTAGAAGGATAGAAGATTTCGATTAGTATAACCTTGCAAGCTTCCTATTGAAACTTAACAGACTCTACTATCCTATAGAAACATGTATCATTAGGGTTTATTAATGCGAAATTCTATTCACCAGTGAGAAATTCCATGTTTACTAGTGTAAAATTCCGTTCCATGACTATATACGCGTAAATTCAAATTCATATATCTAAGTACAAGAGTACATTAACTAGATGTTTAGTTTATAAGCAATTTGAGCTAGAAATAACGCAAAATTCATATTTGCATCCAGTCAATCTTCAATTTTAGCAAAATCCAGTAACTTTGTCTATAACATTAGAAAAGTCTACCAAAATGAATTGAAGAATTATTTTGTATTGCTTGTATTTACAAAATTAATAACAACATAACCCGCTTTTCGTTTTTTTATTTTATTTGGTTGTCTAGACCCAGAACTATCCCACCAATATACCTATAATATGGAAAGTTACTAGTATTGTAATTATTATACGTAACATGGATTAATTCGTCTATTAATTAGTTTAAGAAATATTTCTGCGTTTGTTAACGTTATGCACTTAATTTTCTTTCACTCCACTGTTCATTATTCACTCTACGCTATCCTTTTGTTGTTTCGACCAATTGGCTCGAATCGACAACGTAGCTACGACTGCATACCTACCAACAGGTAGCCTTCAAGCAAGGAGACCCGTACTGCGACTACCGTGACACCAACATCTTTTTGACGTGCTGCTGGTGCATCTTGCATCTCACCTCTCACATGTCACCAGTCCGCAAGGAAACGTCGCCAAGCATCATCCAGGTTAGGCACATCTCGTCCGCTCCCCTCCTCGTGCCTTCCTCCTTCTTCCCCAGATCCACCCCCTGTCTGCCAAGCATCTTTGTTTCCGAGCGGGCCTTCCTCGTCATCCAGATTCCACACATACTCTGCAGAGTATGTACCTGTACACCACTTGCTTCACTTCATGTTCTTCACGCCTTCCCTTCTGCGTCTTCCTTGACCCTCCCCTCCATCCATTCTTCCCACCATCTCCTCCAGTCTCGACTCATTGCCTTGCCCATCTTTTTTATTTGTTTGCATTCCCATTTGCAGGATACCACCATTGTTTTGTTCGCATACTGACGTAAGGCACCTCAGTTCTATCTGTACTTTCCCACTTGGAGGCTTCCTACTGGGCGATGTGCTGTTGAGAACGGCTTGGTCATCTCAGCCAACCTCTTCACCCTTAGTTGGAGCATAGCTGTCTTGTCTTCAACTGGCCAGAATCATCCACATCAACCTCCCATGTGAAGCCATCGGCCCATCGCCACAATGAGCGAAGTCGTCTACACCAACACCTTGTCCGACAATGAAACGGACAAGAACGTCGAGTCTCAGCACAAGGACTATATCGGCACCCTTCGCGACCTGCCCAACGACCCCGATGCCCACCTCTCCGATGCCGAGCGTGCCGCTATCGACCGCAGCCTGCTATGCCGCCTTGACCTAATGCTGATTCCCTGGCTCTGCCTTCTCTATCTGCTCGCTTTCCTCGATCGCACCAACATCGGCAATGCAAAGGTGGCCGGCATCGTCAAAGCCCCACCCGAAGGCATTAGCCTCTCTACCTCCCAATACAACTCCAGCTTGACCATCTTCTTCGTCTCCTACGCAGTCTTCGAGCCCCTCACCAACGTGCTCCTCAAGCGCATGAGGCCTTCTCGTTTCATCCCACTGATCATGTGAGCCAAGCACCCTTTGAGTCGCACTCAGATAATTTGGATCTGTGCCGTCTTTACTCACCAAGTCGTAGGGTCGCCTGGGGCGCCTGCATGCTCGCCATGGGCTTCGTCAAGGACTGGTCCGGCCTGATGGCCGCTCGCTGGTTCCTGGGTCTCGCTGAAGCGGGCCTCTTTCCGGGCATCAACTACTATCTTTCCTGTTGGTACAGGCGCTCCGAGTTTGGCATCCGTGCTGTAAGTCGCCCTTTCCCGACATGATCGGACCTGTGCACCCACCGTGCCAACGGCTGAACCTCGGACCAGGCCATCTTCTTCTCCGCCGCCGCTCTTTCCGGCTCTTTTGGTGGCCTTCTCTCGGCCGCCATTGAGAAGATGGACGGCACCAGTGGCATTGCAGGATGGGCCTGGATTTTCATCCTCGAGGGGCTCCTGACGATCATGATCGGCATTGTGTCCTTCTGGATGGTATACGACTTCCCGGACGAGGCTAGTTTCCTCTCGGACGAGGACCGCATCCGCGTCATTCGCCGCCTCACACTCGACCAGCAAGCATCGGCATCGCGCGAGGAGTTCTCTGTGAAATACTTCTGGCAGGCCTTGTTCGACTGGAAGATGTGGCTTGGCATGGTCATCTACATGGGCTGCGACATGCCCTTGTACGCCTTCAGCCTGTTCCTCCCGACCATTGTCAGCGGCCTCGGCCTT
This sequence comes from Anisogramma anomala, assembly GCA_038502455.1. Classification (NCBI taxonomy): domain Eukaryota; kingdom Fungi; phylum Ascomycota; class Sordariomycetes; order Diaporthales; family Gnomoniaceae; genus Anisogramma; species Anisogramma anomala. Next base: position 473,842 of record JASMMZ010000014.1, on the reverse strand, counting down.
GCCAACGGATCCACCGTCACCGCGCAGCTCCTCACCGTCCCGCCCTATGCGGTTGCGGCTGTCCTGACCGTCGTCGTCGGCTACATCGCAGACCGCACCCAGGCTCGGGGCATGTGCAACATCATCGTCTCCCTGTTCGGCATTGCCGGGTTCGCCATGCTCCTCGCCTCCAACAGCGCGGCTGTGCAGTACGCGGGTGTCTTCTTAGGGGCTATGGGAATCTACCCATGCATCTCGAACACCATCACCTGGATGGCCAACAACATCGAAGGCGTCTACAAGCGCGGCGTGGTCCTGGGCTTCGTTATCGGCTGGGGCAACTTGAACGGCGTTGTGTCGTCCAACATCTACTACGAGAGCCCGAGATTCTTCAAGGGGCACGGCATTGTCCTGGCCTACTTGGTGGGCCCCCTCTTGGGCGGCTCCGTGCTCATGACGTGGTTGCTGCGTAGGGAGAATACGTTGCGGGCGCTTGGCAAGCGGGACGCCTGGGCGTTGGGCAAGTCGGAGCTCGAGCTTCAGCAGGAGGGCGACAAGCGGCCTGACTTCTTCTACACAACGTAGGAACGAGCCGTTATTTTGCAAGTCCAAGATCCGTTGAATTCATACGCGGGGTCTTTGGTCTGGACCGGGAGTTCTCTCTTGACAATATACGTCTTGCGCAAAACATACATGTACATATACATGGAGTCTTTCCTACTGGAGTTTCGGGGCGCCACCTTTTTCATGAGGTGGTTTCTTACAGCTGGGGATTCAGTGGGAAGACCATGGTTGGTTGCATGGGCACATTTTGGTTCCCACTTCGGCGCAGCGACGGCGCTGGTGGCGTACAGGTTTCTATTGGTATGCGAGCAGCGCAATCGCCTGCGCGGGGAGAGAAATCTCTCGCTCTACCATGAAGGGTAATGGCATCTTGATGGACAGGGCCTTCTTTGGCCCAAGTTCTTTCCTCCTTGCGCTGCGCTCATCTGAGAGCATGGCTGTACTGTGCACAAGACTCGTAGCTTGAGCGTCAGTCGACCTGCTGGAAAGAGATGCTGAGTTGCACGAACCACCCGAGTGCACATTTCTGCTTGCGTGACCGCGCTCTTGGCCGGTAGCTACGCTTGCCAAAGTGGTACTTTCTCGCGCTCGCTCCAGCCTCCCGGCTGCCCGGCAAGCACAAGCATAGGGCCACCGCCTTGCGGCCGCAAGGCCTTGCGTAGCAGCCGTCCAGCGACACGTGTTCCCAGAACATGGACAGAGCCGCCCGTCCTGACGACCGGATGCCGCTGCCGCGGAGAGTTCGATGTCTCGGTTGCCGCCGGCGCTCTGTGGAACAGGAGCGTCGGAAGCCCCCCAGCTTCGAGCGGCGGCGGCGACAGCCCTGATGATGACGACGATGATGGTAGATCTGGTCGGTACACTTGGGAAGAACAGCTTTCCATCCTTGGTTGGCGGAGGCAGGCACTCATTCCAGCGTGAGGGTTTTTGTTGCTTCCACATGAAGGCAGATGATGGATGTCCGCAGGAAAGAGGGGGGGGGCTTTTCCGTGCCGCCGGTCGGTCTCTCGACCCAAATTCGGTCATTGACACCCCGCAACTGCCGGCCCGGGCCCGGGCCCCGATGCCGGAAGCTCCCTCTCTCTCCCTGCGCGTGGATTGGGAGCGGAGTCCGGCGGGGCTTGGAAGGTGAGTTCCTTCGCTGCTTGGTCTCATCGTGACATGGGCCTCGGCGTTCTCTTGGTGTCTGCAGAGACGATGGAAGGGAACCGTGCTTGCTTGTACTGACGGTTCTTCTTCCTGGTGATTTATGATGGATACAGATTGCTGTGAACGGTAGAACGACTCCCTACGAATGCTGCGATGATTGAATGTGCATCGAGGTTGGAAAATGGTCCTCTGCAGCCAGACATGCTGCGAGTATAGAAAAGAAGACAATGAGATGCTGAAGATGTCTGGCTTCGAGCCTTCATTACGGAATAGTCGTTCTCCTCCAGTCGGTATTCAGCCTCGCTACGCGGCAGGGGCAGCACCATTCCCGCTCTTCCCCACCGAGCCCTGCCACGCCCTGCCGTCGACCGAGTCACAAGTGACGTTGCAAGTGATCGTGATATCCAAGGCTCCGGACTTTACAACAGCGTGAGTTAGCGTAAGTTGGTGCAACCAGACTACTTATACACATAGCGTAACGTGATGGGCAACTAGGAAGACTCTCCACGGCGTGGTGCATAGTACATGATTTCCGTGGGATTGGGATTCATTGTGTTGGAGATGTGACGGGCCTATGGCAATGGTGGTCTTTTTCGGTTGAACCTGCATGTTGTACATGGGAACCGTTTACGCTTTCGGATACCTCTTCGCAGAATGGGGGAGGGTGCTCTCAAGCGGGAGTGATGTTATTTCATTCCAAGCGAAGCCCATGAAGGACAACATTGTGACAATCGTGTGGTTAGCTGGGCCCTTGCGTCTCGAGTAGAAGGTCCGCCGTTTAAAGTTGAAACCGCCAAGGAGAAAGAAATCTTGCGGCCCGGAGTGCATCATCTCCGGCGCCGCCTTTTCACTGCAAACCAGGACCCAAGCTTGGAAGGGTCCCCACAGAGACATGCAGGACCAACCCACGTCGTCACTGTCACCTTGCTTCTCAGTGTATCGGCCAGATGAGATGTCAGCTCAAGGGCTCTGCACCGATGGAAGCGAGTCTGGCCCATCACAGGGGCCCGCCTCCTGGAGTCCCTGAGGACCTACTTAAGACTATACCGGTAGTACGCTCTTACTGCGAAAGGGAAGACAGATGGATGTTGGACATATGTCCCCTTCGTTCCCTTTAGTCCCATCGCTTCGCTCTTGTAGACCGGCTCTGCATTTGGTCAGCCATTCCTTCTTTTGCTGGACCCGCAACGGTCACCTACAAACACCATGCGGCACACGCTCATAACGTGTGCCACAGCCGTGCTGTTGCTGTCGGGCGCAGCCGCGGCGGCTGCGCTGACCGAGTCCTCCTTGAAGACCTATGTTGACTCTGCCACGCTGTCTAGCAGCTTTGACCCCGTCAAGGCCGCCTACTGGACTGGCTACAAGCACCATCGCCGCTTGCCCTTCGCTGTCTCCCCCTCGGGCAAGACGGCCTACCTTGCCTACCTGGACAGCTCCGAGACGGATGTCCACGTGCAGCCCATCGACCCCACGACCTTTGCGGCCACCGGAACAGTCACCACTGTCTCTGGAGCCAAGGAGGCCGGTGGTCTGGTAGCCCATGACGATGGCTTTGCCCTTCTCACCAACAAGGCCATGCCCTCAGGCACCACCAATGCTCCCGCAGACAGCACGCCTGTGGCTGTGCTGTATCGCTACGACGCGTCCGGCGCGCAGACGTGGAAGACCTGGCTCGGCGGCCCGAGCATCGACGATGCCGGCGGCCACATGGCTTCTCCGGACCTGAACGGTGACCTCGTCTACTCGAATGTCACCGGCAAGTACGCGGCTTACTTCGTGGTCACGGCCTACACCGGAGACTACGCTGGCCACTTTGGCGATGCCATCCGATACGTCGAGGAGTCTTCCGGGAAGATGGTCACCATAGAAGGCGCCAGCTCGTCATGGGGCTGCTCGCACAATACGGGCATTGCACTCGAGGCCGCCGACGAGGCGCCCTATGCTAGTGTCTGCGCCGAGGACCAGGGAGCGATCTGGCTGAACACGGTGGGCCAGGGCATGACCACCGCCGGCACCAAGATCTCCAACGAGAACACCACCAACGGCGCCGGCGGCGAGGCCCTCGGCGGAATGAGCGGCTCGTACAGTAGCCTGGCCCGCTGGCAGTCCGCCAAGGGCTACATCCTGGCCTGGGTCTCGCGCGGGGCCGTCGACCTGCACGAGAACGCCTGGATGGGTGCCGGGTACGTGGCCTCGAACAACCGCACCAACGGCCGCAACGTCGCCATCGCCCTCTTCACCGACAAGAGCACCATGGTCGGGCCCCCGGCGTCCAGCACTGTCGGCAACGCCGCGGGCGACTCGCAGGTCACCTGGGTGACCACGTCCACCACCGCCGACATGAGCAACGCCCACGTCGCGACCTTTGACAGCTCCACCGCGCTTGTCACATGGGAGGAGATCGCCGACCCCAAGTGCGAGTTCATCGCCTTCGGCTGCCAGGGAACCTTCACCGGCTCCAGCTTCCAGCTCGTCTCCAGCGACGGCACCCTCGTTGGCGCGCCGCTGGTCACCAAGGACGTCACTGTCTCCGGGGACCTAGTCACCATGCCAGATGGCCGCATCTGCTGGCCCTACAGCAGCGCTGCCTGGGACCTCGCTGGCACGGTGGAGGGCTACGGCGGGTCCGCCACGGCCACCGTCACCAAGTTGAGCTTCGCCTGCATGAGCGCCGACGGCTCCTCCTCCGGTGCTGCGACGCCCAAGGCGCCTTCCAGCGCAGCTGTCGGCGAAGCGGCCACTACGCCAGCCGCCTCCGCCGAGCTTCCGGCTGCTGAGCATCCCGTCGTGGCTGCTGACCCCGCGGTGAGCTCTGCGGCGCCGCCGGACGCGGCTCCCACCGCCCTGATTGCTTCCAAGCCTGCGAAGGGGAAATGCTCCAAGGAGACCAAGACGGTCTACGTGACTGCGACGGGTGCGCCGGACTGGACCAAATGGCAAGGGAACTGGTGAAGTTGGTAGCTCACGCGGACCTGGTCTCCGGACCTGGTCTCCAGGTTGCTACAGGGTGTCTGTGTGTTTCTCTTCATGTATGCATGTATGTATGTATATATGTATTCACTTCCACTGATGCACGACTGCATCTAAGCGAGCCCCATTCCTCCTGGTTTCCTTCCCCCGCTGTGCATACGGCGCTCCGGCGAGCAAGGCACTCGACTATCAAGTTCCTTGATCCTGTGATGCCCATGCGTATATTTGATGTCAGTCACACCAAAGTGTGCTCTCTCTCCGGGAGGACAGCGGGCACTCATCGGTTGTGGTTTCGATGGAGGAGGACACACTCTGGAACTGGAGGCAGGCCTTTTGCCGCGATGCTTACAGTGAGTGATTGCCAGTGGCGTCGTTCGTTCCTTCCATCCAGCAGCGGCCTGCCCTGTGCCCTGTGCGCCCAGCCTGCCACTGCCTTGTCCACCTTGTCTTTTCAGTAATGAACCTCCACCAATCCTACCATCAACACGTACTGGAACTCGCGATCGTTGGCAGTGGACAGCCATCAAACAATCCGAGGACCGAAACCATGGATCCACCTCCCCGGGCTTCTTTCGTCCCACGCCCACGCCCACGTCCACGCCCACGCCCACGCACCCCAACAGATTCCAGTCCATCTTTGGATACCCCGTCGTCCGTCAGTGCAGGTGCAGCAGCACGATCCCAACCCACCAGCAGCCGCCAGGCCCACATGCGCAATGGTTTCCAGACTCCGGCCCCGTTCAACGCCCTTGCTCGCACAGCAACAGTCACATCCGCCTACACCGCCACATCCACACCCAGTGGCCGTCGATCCCGTGCTGCTTCATCCATCGGCGCTGGCGAAGGCAGCCAGGTCATTTGTGCCGTCAGCGAGGCTCGGGGAATCGCTCCGTCCGTTGGCATCGCCTTCGTCAACGTGTCCACCGGTGAAGCTGTTCTCAGCCAGATCTGCGATAGCCAGGCCTACGTCAAAACCACCCACAAGCTGACCGTCTTCGAGCCCAGCCGCATCCTCATCGTCTCGACTGTCTGCCCCCCAAATCCCAAAAGCAACCTCCGTTCTACCATCGAGGAAGAGCTGCCCGGGATACCCATTATTCCCCTCAACAGGAAGTACTGGTCCGAGACAGCTGGCCTCGAGTTCATCCAGACTCTTGCCTTCAGGGAAGACGTGGAAGCCATCAAGGTCGCCATGGAAGGCAATTTCTACGCTACCTGTTCCTTCTCTGCCGTATGTTATTCTGCACGGCCCCTCGCACGCAGTTACACCCGCTGAGCATTTTTTGCCCTGGAGCAGGCCGTCAAGTATCTCGAGCTCGAGTTCTCCCTCCGAATCGCCAGCCACTCTTTTCGAATCAAGTACCAGCCATCCGAAGAATCCATGATGATCAGCCTGCCTACAATTCAAGCACTGGAGCTCATACAGAACCTCCACGACGCAAAGTCCAAAGCCTGCTTGTATGGGCTGCTCAACCAGACCATGACCCCCATGGGCGCCAGGAAGCTTCGCAGCACCATCCTTCAACCATCCACCCAGACCGAACTCGTGCTCCAGCCCCGGTACGACGCCCTAGAGGAGCTCTGCACCAAGGAGGACATGTTTTTCGACGTCCGGAAGGCACTCAAGGAGTTTTCCGACGTGGAGAAGCTCCTCACTAAACTCATCGTGCTTCCCACCCAGCTCTCGATCGAGGCAAGTGAGCAAGCCATCAATGATGTGCTCATGATCAAGAAGTTTGTTGTCTCCGTCCCCGCTCTGTTCGACTCACTGGCTGCTGCACGCTGCGACCTGCTTGACAAGATTCGCAGCCATTGCCGCCCTGAGGTCACCACCCCAATCCTAGAGCATATCGCCCAAGTCATCAATGACGATGTTACCTGGGTCAACAAGCCGCTTGACTTGCGCAACCAGCGAGTCTACGCTGTCCGGTCGGGTATCCGTGGGCTCCTGGATGTGGCCAGGACCACGTACAAAGAAGCAACGGACGACATGCATCAGCACCACGACGAGCTCACTGCCGAACTTGGGCTCGAATCGGCCTTGAAGTTCGAAAACAAGCGAAAATACTGGCTATCCTTCCGCGTTTCGGATTTCGAGAACGGCCTTATCCCAGGATCTCTCATCAACTGTGTGCGCAAGAAGGAAGTCCTCGAGTGTCAGACCCTGACAATGCTAAAGCTGAACCAGCGCTTGACAGACTCTGTCGATGAAGTCGTCATGCAGAGTGACAAGGTGGTGCAGCAGCTGCTAGATGCCATCCGCGTTGAGATTCCGAACCTCTTCCGAGTCTGCGAGAGCATCGCCCTGCTCGATATACTCGCGTCCTTCGGACAGACCGTCACCACTAGAGACTATGTCAAGCCGGAGATCAGGGAGGCCCTGGCTTTGAAGTCAGCTCGACATCCGATTCTTGACATGGTGAGTTTGGGATGCTACTTCTCTCGCTGATGCTGGCTATGAGGCTAACGAGCCCGGAGTCATCTGACAAGTTCATCCCGAACGACTATTACGCCTCGGAGCAGCATGCCTTCCAGATCATCACCGGATGCAACATGAGCGGCAAGAGCACCTACATCCGGACAGTGGCGCTCCTGCAAGTCATGGCGCAGATTGGGTGCTTCGTGCCTGCTGAATATGCTTCTTTTACCATCATTCACAACTTGTTCTCCCGTACGTCCACAGACGACAGCATCGAGTCCAACATGTCCACCTTCTCGGTCGAGATGCGAGAAATGGCGTTCATCCTGCGCAACATTAACGACAAGAGCCTCGCCATAATCGACGAGCTTGGACGCGGCACCAGTACTCGAGATGGTCTGGCCATTGCCATTGCCATGGCGGAGGCCTTGGTGCAGAGCAAATCCTTGGTCTTCTTCGCCACTCACTTCTCTGATCTTGCACAGGTTCTGGAAGACCGCCCAGGGGTCCTCAACCTGCATCTCGCAACGGAAACGACCATGACTGAGGATGAGATTCCCCAGATGACGATGCTGTACAAGATCGGCTCCGGTCCTGTCCAGAAAGAGAACTACGGCATCAAGCTTGCCAGAGCGATAGGCTTCCCTGGGAGGTTTCTCAGCGTTGCCGAGGAGGTGGCAAACGCTCTGAAGCAAGCGTCCGAGGCCAAGAAGCAGAGCTCCGAGTCACGAAAGTTGGTAAGACGCAGGAAGCTGATTCTCAATCTTCGCGAGACACTGCAGCAAGCACACGACAGTGACATGGACGATGAGACCTTGAGGATGTATCTGAAGCGGATCCAGACCGAATTCATCAGCCGAATGGAGGCAATCGAGGGCAGTGGTGTTGAGGCGAAGGCTGTTGACAGTGATGAAGTTGATGGGGAGGAGCTGGAGGATGAGGCTATGAGCACCCCACAAGCAGTATCACCGAGGAGTGTCCTTTCGGAGGCGGAAGACCAAGAAAGCTCCAGCACGATCACGAATATCCAAAACTAGAGCACCTGGTGCCAATAAGGGATGTGGTGAATATTGCTTTCAGGGGTCGCTTGTACAGTTCATATTGATGGAACGGGTAGTTGGAGGTCTGCGCACTTACGGCCACTTGACAAACTCAGCCGCCTCATACCAGTACTATGTACGGGCAGCTTCGTCAGTTATGAAAAGAGGGCCGATTCGCGACGCCGAACGACGCGATGACATTATCGGCCGACTGCGGTGCCGAGACTGGCATCAGGGGTCCAGATTGGCGGCAAGTTCGGCCCGGCTTCGGCGAGTGGGAGCCAACCAGCCCGGAGCCCGCTCGGGCATCGATTGTTGGGCCTGAGTCGAGTCGCGAAGCCTCGGCTCCACCTTTCTTGACCATCACAACACTGGGTCCATCTGCCGCGAGTCCGCCGGTATGCGCGACCACCCATGCTTCCGTAGTGCTCAGAAGATGGATCGAGGCATAAACGGCGCGGTGGACTTCGCTGCTCGTTGTGGCTTGCTCGTTGTGGCTTGGTTCCGACTTGACGCGATCTGTCGCCCAAATCATCCGAACCTCATCTTTAAGCTTACTGTGTACAAACACCACAAAGCCACACAGGCCTATTCTCACCCCCACACACCAACCATGGGCTCGGACTCGCACCAACATGGGCCCCAACTTTGCCGGCAACTGCGGCTCCATCGAGCGCATCGATCTCGCCTCGTCTGCGCCGTAAGCTGGTTGTGGGTATTTCCCAATGCGACGGCTTCCGTTCTTTATGGATATGGCACTCTGTAGTGTGGCAGTCCATATTACGTGCAGGCCAACTTGGATTACTTCAAGTTGGTTGGCAAGTGGCTAAAAGTGTGGCTTGCTATTGCCAACCACAACCCTGCAGGGCTATGCCCCATCGGGACTAGCTCGCCCACCTCACCTATTTAGACCTTTTGCGGCAGTGCAGAGTCTGAAAAAGCAAACTTCGCCCTGAACAGCAACGCAATCGAACAACAGTCAGTCACATCAGGAATACTAGTAGTACAAGTCCATTGCATCGTGATCACGTTCGGGGGCGTACCAACACTTCTCCTGGCAGGATATTTCCCTTCCGTGCCCTCCCTGTATGGGCAATAGGGATGGGGCCTGTCGGCCAGGTAGGGCTGTGCCCAATCGGCCGGCGTGTTAGTAGTAGGTGTAACCATTGTCAATGGTGGTTGCGTATGTGGTGTACCAGGAGGTGGCATCTGGGGTATACCCGGGTTTATATTCATATGCCACGCTGTTGAGTTAGGTCATTTTAGAACATAGTAATACGAACGTTTGCAATTATTTTTGATCCCTATTTGGTAGTCTGTTTTAATCCCTTTTTTG